>SJYX01020577.1:238002-351516 GCA_006410675.1 Oreotragus oreotragus | reverse complement strand
AGGGATTGGGGGCAGAAGGAGAAGGGGACGACAGAGGATGAGATGACTGGATGGTATCACTGACTCAATTGATGTGAATCTGAGTAAACTCCGGAAGCTGGTGATGGACAGGGAGGCCTGGCATGCTGTGAACTGAACTGAACTGAAGTATATTGGTCATAGCTTTTCTTCCAAGGAGTAAGCGTCTTTTAATTTCATGGCTGCAGTCACCATCTGCAGTGATTTTAGAGCCCCCCAAAATAAAGTCTGCCATTGTTTCCACTGTTTCTGCTAAACATGGGACAATTCACAGAGGTAATTACCTGGCCCAAAATGTTAGTTGTGCTAAGGTTGAGAAAGTCTGATCTAAAGTATCAAAAACCGTATTACTTGGAATTCAATCAACCAAACTTTTTGTTAAGTAGTAATTTTTTATAACTATTATAAGATACTTCAAGCTGATTTATCACCACTACAATAAATGATAAAATTATATTCAGCCCATCTTTATCAGCATACTTCCAGAGGTGGCTCAGACAGTAAAGTATCCACCTGCAATGAAGGAGACCTGGGTTCAATCCTCGGGTTGGGGAAGATCACCTGGAGAAAGGAACAGCCACTGCCCCAGCACTCTGGCCTGGAGAATTCCATGGCCAGAGAAGAGTCCATTGGGTTGCAGTGTCAGAAACAACTGAGCAGCTTTCACTTCATCACCAGAGTTTATTATTTTACATTTTGTCCTAATTGTTTAAAACTGAGCACGAATAATATACAATTAACACATATCATAATGTTCATTTACACTAGATAACTGAATTCACTATATTTTACTGAGATGATATTTACTGTAACAATCCTGAGAACAGAAAAAATCAGAATTTCTACAATTTCTTCCCTGTACTATTTTATGTATGCCAAAAGAATTCACTGATCAGTAATAATACTGATCAAATGTTCTTTTTTGCGTAATAATAGAGCTTATGAACATTGACAGCTGCTAGGTGTAAACCTGAACAGGTGCAAATAGGGTAGGGCAAGACAAGTTGGCCACCAAATGTAAACATGATCAGCTGCCCTGTGCTTCACCTACGTGAAGCCTTTAACAGTATGGCTGTAGAAGAGACTGAAGACTCAGAAAGCAGACATATAAACAAACATTTCTCCTGCAAGGAGTTTTCCTAGAGTGTCTTTATCTTTACCAGCAATACCAAAAGTTCTCTATGGGAGTTCAAAGCACAAAAGCAGATTTGGTGAATCCTCCCTTTTTTTTACAATATAACCGCACACGAAAAACAACAGGTAAGATGGTATCAGGAGACAGGCACTGTGCTACTGCTTTTGCTTCAGCAGGATCACTAACAGCAGTGCTGCTATCTATCAATTCTTTACTCAAAGTTCTGACAAAGGCTTTTGTATAACTGTGTAAAAAATAACTTCCAGGAAACTGAACATTTGGATAGACAATATTTCAGAATATTAAGTAGAAAAAAGAGTAACAAACAAAAATTTTTTCTGTAAAAAGCTATAGAGAAATAGATGACACGGAAACACCTTATTTGAAACAGTTATTTTCTGAATATATCTGAAAGAAAATGATTCTATTTACCTACATTTTCAGAAATAGTTATTTCAAGTCATTGAGTATAATATATTGTTCTTTAAAATATGAATATGTAAAAGGGATCAATTCCCTTTGCTGGAAAGAGAAGGACAAATATCTGGTATTAACACATCTATATGGAATCCAGAAAAATGGTACTCATGAACCTAGCAGAGAATGGACTTATGAACACAATGGGGGAAGGTGAAGGTGGGATAGATTGAGAAAGTGGCGCTGACATATATACACTATCATGTGTGTAAAACAGATACGTAGTAGGAAATTGCTATATGACACCGAGAGCCCAGCCTGGTGCTTTGTGATGACCTAGAAGGAAGGATGGGGTGCTGGGAAGAAGACTCAAGAGGGAGGGAATACATATATAATTATGACTGATATGTATTGCTGTATGGCAGAAACTAACACAATATGGTAAAGCCATTTTCCACCAATCAAATTTTTTTTAAGGCTTTGGCATTAAAAACTGAAAAACTTTCCTTTGTTGTCTGACATATATTAACTACTATTGTAAACAGTCAAGCAATTACACCCCAAAACAAAAGTAGGGGGGCAATCAGGTGCTCTGGGTGCAGCCTGTGAATTGGAGCAAGTCTCTGACAATACCTCTAAATAGTATTTTCCTTATCAGAAAAACGATGGCTTTGAATTAGACTAGCCCTCAAGTCTTATCAGAGTTTTATCAACTTTACATTGTATTAAAATATTTAACAATTTAGTTTCTCATTTCCCTGAGCCTCCCTAACCACTTGCCTTACTTCTGTCTTTGAATATCTGTCATTCTAAATTACAGATTCCTATTAAACCTTTAGAGATTAACTGTTACCTTACTTATACCTCAAAAGAATTGATGATGAGAAAATCATCCAAGAGTAAAGCACTGATTTTCACAATGCTCAATAAATATCTATTCAGAGAGTATTCTTTTACACCCAAAGGATTAAGTATTCCTTTGCAATGAGATATCCTAGAGAAAGAGGCTAAGCTAAGATATCAGATATAAAAGAATATTAAAGGAATATTTGAGTCACATTTAACATATACAGATCAATTAAACTTTAGGTAGAGTCTGTGAATTTAAATATTGATGAGATTGGAGATTTCTAAAAAGGATAAAAATGTTAGAAGAATAAAAACAAATAAAAAGAGGCAATGTCTGATTAATTGATCCTTTCACCTACAAATGCAAGGGACCCCAAAGAACAAGGAAAATGGCCTAAATCTTAGATTAATTAAGAAACACAATTACAATTGCCTGAAATTTCTAAGACATTTCTATATAGTAACTGAGGCAGATGAATAACAGATAAAGGAACAATAAGAAGGGTAAAAATGGGGAATGCAAAATATCTGCAAAAACTCAGAGGCCAAGGAAAGAAAGATCCCAAGTACTACATGACTGATAAACTAGAGTAAGAATTCCCTTTCAATGGGGAAGAAGTATAGTTAATCTAACAGGGAAAACAACCCCGATTAAAGAACAAAAGGGAAATAGTTTATGAAAATCAAGTAAAAGTATTTTTGTCTTGGTCACCCTAATTCTGTTTATTAACTATTATCACTCTCCTGTTCAAAAGTCTTAAATTTAACCATATCACATATGTAGGTAAAGATACATGTAAAGAATATTAAACATACTAACTGCAAAGACTTTTAAAAACAAAAAATTCTATTGATAAGAAACCGATACATTATGGTACATCCCTCTAACAGGATACCATGCAACTGTTACAAAATAATGAAGTAGATTTACACTAGTTAATTTGCTAAATGAAAAAAGTAAAGTGGAGAAGACTAGAAATAGCAAGATCTTGTGTGAAAAAGAAATAAGGACTTAGCTGATTCATGTTGCTGTACAGCAGAAACTAATACAACATTGTAAAGCAATTATCCTCCAATTAAAAATAAAGACAAAAAGAACCAAAAATTACAGGTAAATGCAACTTTCTGAAGGAAGGAAGGTCAATTAATGACACACAAATGGAAATAAAATTTTGGCCCACAAAATACCCTGGGGATCAACTGCTTGGAGATTTAGAGAAGATTTGGAACATCAAGTGCAGTCATAATTTCCTCAACTATCTAATTTCAATTTTAACAAGTAAACTTCCATCACTTTAAAAAAAGGTGGGGGAGGTATATTTTTATGAATGCATGCTCAGAATATTTCTGAAAGAAAAAACATATAAGAAACTGGTAGCTGTGCTTCCTTCTAAGTAAAGGGGCTCACAGGCAAGTTTGGCCTTGGAGTACAAAATGAAGCAGGGCAAAGGCTAACAGGTTTTCACCAAGAGAATGCACTGGTCCTAGCAAACACCCTCTTCCAGCAACACAACAGATGACTCTACACATGGACATCAACAGATGGTCAATACCGAAATCATATTGACTATATTCCTTGCAGTCAAAGATGGAGAAGGTCTACACAGGCAGCAAAAACAAGACCAGACTCAGACCATGAACTCTTTACTGCAAAATACAGACTTAAATTGAAGAAAGTAGGGAAAACCACTAGAGTATTCAGGTATGACCTAAATCAAAACCCTTACGATTAAACAGTGCAAGTGACAAATAGATTCAAAGGATTAGATCTGATATAGAGTGCCTGAAGAACTGTGGACAGAGATGTGTGACATTGCCCAGGAGGCAGGGATCAAGACCACCCCAAAGAAGAAGAAATGCAAAAAGGCAAAATGATTGTTGATAGAGGGCTTACAAAGAGCTGAGGAAAGAAGAGAAAAAAAGGCACAGGAGAAAAGGAAAGATATATCCCTCTAAATGCAGAGTTACAAAGCCTAGCAAGAAGATATAAGAAAGCCTTCCTTAGTGATCAATGCAAAGAAATAGAGAGAAACAATAGAATGGGAAAGACTAGAGATCTCTTCAAGAAAGTTAGAGATACCAACGGGACATTTCATGGAAAGATAGAAACAATAAAGGACAGAAATGGTATGGACCTAACAGAAGCAGAAGATATATTAAGAAGAGATGTCAAGAATACACAGAAGAACTATATAAAAAAGGATCTTAATGAAACAGATAACTCACCTAGAACCAGACATTCTGGGTGCGAAGTCAAGTGGGTCTTAGGAAGCATCACTACAAACACAGATAGTGGAGGTGATGGAATTTCAGCTAAATTATTTCAAATTCTAAAAGATGATGCTGTTAAAGCACTACACTCAATAAGCCAGCAAATTTGGAAAACTCAGCAGTGGCCACAGGACTAGAAAAGTCCAATCCCAAAGAAAGGCAATGCCAAAGAATGTTCAAACTACTGCACAACTGCATTTATCTCACACGCTAGTAAAGTAATGGTCAAATTCTCCAAGCTAGGCTTCAACAGTATGTGAACCAAGAACTTCCAGATGTTCAAACTGAATTTAGAAAAGGCAGAGGAACAGGAGATCAAATTGCCAACATCTGTTGGATCATCAAAAAAGCAAGAGAACTCCAAAAAAAAATCTACTTCTGCTTCATTGACTATGCTAAAGCCTTTGACTGTGTGGATCACAACAAACTGTGGAAAATTCTTAAAGAAAGGGGAATACCTTACGTCCCTCATGAGAAATCTGTATGCAGGTCAAGAAGCAAGTTAGAACTGGACATGGAACAACAGACTGGTTCCAAATGGGAAAGAAGTACATCAAGGATGTATATTCTTACCTTGCTTATTTAACTTATACGCAGAGTACATTGTGTGAAATGCCAGGCTGCATGAAGCACATGCAGGAATCAAGATTTCAGGGAGAAATATCAATAACCTCAGATGTGCATATGACACCACCCTTATGGCAGAAAGCAAAGAGGAATTGAAAAGCCTCATGATGAAAGTGAAAGAGGAGAGTGAAAAAGCTGGCTTAGAACTTAACATTCAGTAAACAGATCATGGCATCCAGTCTCATCACTCCATGCACATAGGTGGGGAAACAATGCAAATAGAGACAGACTTTATTTTCTTGGGCTCCAAAATCACTGCAGATGGTGACTGCAGCCATGAAATTAAAAGACACTTGCTCCTTGGATGAAAAGCTATAACAAATCTAGACAGAATATTAAAAAGCAGAGACATTACTTTACCGACAAATGTCCATCTGGTCAAAGCGATGGTTTTTCCAGTAGTCATGCATAGATGTGAGAGTTTAACCATAAAGAAAGCTGAGCACCAAAGAACCGATGCTTTTGAATCAATCTTCTTTTGCAGAAGACTCTTGACAGTCCCTTGGAGAGCAAGGAGATCAAAACAGTCCATCCTTAAGGAAATCAGTCTGGAGTATTTATTGGAAGGATTGATGCTAAAGCTGAAACTCCAATCTTTTGGCCACCTGATGTGAAGAACTGACTCATTTGAAAAGACCCTGATGCTGGAGAAGATTGAACGCAGGAGGAGAAGGGGATGACAGAGGAAGAGATGGTTGTATGCATCATGGATTCGATGTACATGAATTTGAGCAAGCTCTGGGAGTTGGCGAAGGATGGTAAGCCTGGTGTGCTGCAGTCCATGGGGTTGCAAAGAGTCTGACACAATTGAGTGATTGACCTGAACTGAAAGTGACTAGGGAATTGTAATCTAGGATGGGAGAATTTTTTTTCTCCTACATTTTTTTAACCACGTGAATGATTTACAATGTGCTAGTATTAATGACAGTTAAGTTTTTTAAAAAGATTTTTACAGGCTTTTATTGCAACAGATTATAAATCTTTTCAAAATGTTAAATAGAAGTCTCAGTTCAAAATGGCGAAATAAGAAAATCCCAAACTCACCTCCTCCCTCAGACACAGTAAGTCTATACAGGTTTATATACAGGAATTTCCTGTCAAATAAGCCCCATGGCCTGGGTGAATGATGACTACACAATGGGCAAACAAGAAAACCATATCAAAGTGGGTGCAAGAGGCTGGGATGAAATCCCACCATAAACCCTACTAGTGGAGGAGCAGCCCATAATGGAGAAGGAACTCAAAACCTGGAGTTTCTTCTTGAGCAGCTGAGGTTTTGAAGCCCACAGTGGGCACCCCACACACTTGAGAGATTAACCCTAAAAAAAAAAAAAAAAAGAATCATACTTTGAAAACCATTGGTGTTCCTATCTTGAGACCCACAAGACTACAGAGATCTGGGAAAGCCTTCTCAAAGAGGTCATGTGCTTGAACCCCAGGGCCCAGCTAAGAGACAGTCTATGGTTTCCAGACTTAACAAATGAAGGAGGCTTTCCTGCTTATATTAGAAGCTCAGAACTTCCCTAGTGGTACAGTAGTTAAGAATCCACTTGCCAATGCAGGGGACACGGGTTGAATTTCTGGTCCAGCAGGACTCCGCATGACATGGGGCAACTGAGCCTGTGTTCCACTGCTTCTGAGCCCACATGCTCTAGAGGCTTCTGAGCCATGACTACTGAGCTTGAAGGCCACAACTACTGAAGTCGCTGAGCCCTAGAGCCTGCATGCTGCAACTAATGAAGCCCATGCAGAAGGAGCCTGTGCTCTGCAACAAGGGACGCCACCGCACAGAGAAGCCCACGCCCCGCAGCAAAGAGCAGCCCTCGCTTGCCACACCTAGAGAAAGCCTGTGTGCAACAGTGAAGATGCAGCGCAACCAAAAATAAAGAATCGAGGAAGTTATGTAAAAAATAGGTAAATAAAAATAAAGACTCAGCCTGAAGGGCAGGCATCCAGTTTAACACACACATTTAGGAGAGTGCTGGAACACTAACCAAGGATGCAGTCTCCATCTTTGGACTTTCCTTTTGCTAGGGTCCAGAGCACCAGTATCTTCAGGAAGGTGTCCCAGTCTAGTAAGGGACTTTCATATCACTTACATCATTGGATAGATCATTGACACAGAAAAGGCATAAGGAAACACAGCCCTTAAGTGACACATTAAACCAGGTGGGTTAACAAATATTTATAGAACAGTCATCCAAAAGCAACAGTATACATATGCTTAATAAATGCACATGCAACATTCTCTAAGACAGATCATATATTAGACCACAAAATAAGTCTTAATAAATTTAAGAAGACTGAAATCATATTGTACAACTTTTCCAGCCATGATGGTATGAAACTAGAAAACACCAGGAAAATTTGAAAATTCACAAATATGAGATCAAAAAATACACTACTGACCAACCAATGCATCAAAAGAGAAATAAAAAAATATCCTGAGACAAAGGAAAATGAAAATATAACATACCAAAATTTACGGAATGCAGCAAAACTGGTTCTCAAAGGGAAATTCACAGTAATAAATGCCTGCTTCAATAAACAAGTCTCAGATAAACAACTAAATTTTACACCTGATGGAACCAGAATAAGAACAAACAAAGCCCAAAGTTAGTAGAAGGAAGGAGAAAAGATTAGAGTAGAAATAAATGAAATAGAGAGTAAATAGACAAGAGGAAAGATAAATCAAAAAATTGTTTCTTTAAAGAAGATACACAGAATGGGAATTCCTTGGTAGCCCAGTGCTTCAGTTCAGTTCAGTTCAGTCACTCAATCGTGTCTGACTCTTTGCGACCCCATGAATCCATGAATCGCAGCATGCCCCCAGTGCTTAGGACTCTGTATTTCCTCTGCAGGGTGCCAGGGTTCAATCCCTGGTCAAAGAACTAAGACCTCACAAGCTGTGCATGTGGCCAAAAAACAAGATAAACAAAACGGTCAACCCTTTAGCTAGACTGACGAAGAAAAAAAAAAAAAAGGAGAAGATTCAGACAAATATGATAGAAATGAAAGAGACACTACAACTAACACCATAGAAATACAAGGGACTAAAAGAGATTACTACAAGAATGAAACAAAAAACTGAACAACCAGTCTGGAAGAAATGAATAAGTTCCTATAAACATGCAACCTTCCCAGACTGAATTATGATAAAACAGAAAATCCGTACAGACCAATTACCAGCAAGGAGATTGAATGAGTAATCAATCAAAACCCTTCCAAAAAGCAAAAGTCCAGTACCAGACAGCTTTACTGGTGAATTCTACAAACCATTCAAAGAAGAATTAACATCAAACCTTCTCAAACTCTTCCAAACCATAGAAGAAGGAAATCTTGTAAACTCATTTTCCGAGGCTAGCATTACCTTGAAACCAAAAGCAGACTATAAACCAGTAACTCTAATGAACACAGACATGAAAATCCTGAACAAAATATCAGCAAAATGAATTAAAATACATTGGAAGAATCATACACCATGAGCAAATGGCATTTATTCCAGGTATGCAAGGCTGGCTGAATATCAGCAAATCAGTCAATGTGATACAGCACAGTAACAGAATGAAAGATAAAAGTCATATGATCATATCAATAAATGCAGAAAAAGTATCTGACAAAATTCAGCATCCGTTTATGATAAAAAATTCATCAAAATGGGTTTAGAAAGAACATAACAAAGCCCATATTAACAAGCCCACAGCTGATATCATACTCAATAGTGAAAAGCTGAAAGCATTTCCTCTAAGATCAAGAACATAAGGATGCCCAGTCTTACCATTTTTATTTACCATAGTGTATTGTCAGTCCTTGCCACAGCAATGAGATAAAGAAAAAAGTAAAAGGAATCTAAATTGGAAAGGAAGATATAAAACTGTTAGTATTTGCAGATGATACAACACTACATGAGAAAAACCGAAAGATTCCATTAAAAACAAACAAGGGCTTCCCAGGTGGTCCAGTGGTTAAGAATCTGCCTTGCAATGCCAGAGACAGTAGTACCATTCCTGGTCCAGGAAGATCCCACATGCCAAGTGGCAACTGAGCCCGCGCTCTGGAGCCAACAAGCCTCAACAACTGACGCCAGAGCACCAAGAGCCCGAGCTCAACAACAAGAAAAGCCACCACAGTAAGGAGCCCTCACACCTCAACTAGAGAAAGCCCTTACACAGCAGTGGAGACCCAGCAGGGCCAAAAATCAATCAATCAATATTTTTAAAAACTGTTAGAACTAATAAATCAATTCAGTGAAGTTGCAGGATATGATAAAGCACAAAAATCTGCTGTGCTTCTATAAACTAATAACAAACTATCGAAAAAAGAAATTTAAGGAAGCATTCCATATACAAGTGCATCGAAAAGCATAAAATACCTATGAATAAATTTAACCAAGGAAATGAAAGACATGTACACTAAAACTATAAGATATTACAGAAAAAAAAATAAAAAACACCCACAAAAAAAATGAGAAAATATTCTGTGCTCATGGATTGGAAGAATTAATATTGTTAAAATGTCCATACTAACCAAAGCAAGCTACAGATTAAATATAACCTCTACCAAAATTTCAATGGCATTTTTCACAGAAATAGAAGAAACAACTGTAAAATGGATCACAAAAGACTCTGAATAGCCACTAGCAATCTAGAGAAAGAAAAAAAAAGTTGGAGGCATCATGCTACTTGACTTCAAACTTTATTACAAAGATATAGTAATTAAAACAACATGGTATTGGCAAAAAAAAAAAAAAACACACTGACCAATGGACCAGAACGGACCTAGTAAAAAACCCATATACCCTGCAGTTGATGAATTTATGACAATGGAGCCAAGAATATAAAATGGGGAAAAGACACTCTCTTTAAAGTATGGTGTTGGGAAAACTAGACAGCCACAGGCAATGGACTACTGTATTATACCATGCACAAAAATTTACCCAAAATGGATTAAAGATTTGAATGTAAAATCTGAAACCATAAATCTCTAGAAGAAAACAGAGGTAGTAACCTCCTTGACACTGGCCTTGATGAATTTTAAATCTGATACCAAAAGCAAAAGGAACAAAAGCCAAAACAGGTCGGATTACCTCAAACTAACTGCCCTTCAAACTAATTACCTCAAACTAATTACAACAATGGAAACCTTCAACAAAATAAATTAGCAATATACTGAATGGGAGGAAATATTTGCAAATCATATATCTGATGAGGAGCTAAAATTCACATTATATAAAGAACTCAGAATTCAATAGAAAAAAGAAAAAGTCCAATTAAAAAGTGGGCATAAGATCTAAACAAACATTTCTCCAAAGACACAGATGGCCAACAGTTAGATGAAAAGATGCTCAACATCATTAATCATCAGGGAAATACAAATTAAAACTACAATGTGATATTAAATTATATCTGTTTAAACTGCTATTATCAAAAAGGCAACAAATAATAAGTGTTGGCAAGGATATGGACTGCTGGTTGTAACATAAATTGGAGCAACCACTATGGAAAACACTATGGAAGTTCCTCAAAAACTTAAAAATAGAAGTATCATATGATCTAGCAATCCTATTTTGGGTACTTATCCTAAGAAAATGGAAACACTAACTTGAAAAGACATATGAACTCCCATGTTCATTATAGCACTATTTAAAATAACCAAAATATAGGAAAATCCTAAGTGTCCACTGACCGATGAATGTTTAAAGAAATATTATAATATATAAATATATAATGGAATGCTATTTGGCCATAAGAAAAATGAAATCTGGACATTTGTAACACCATGCATAAACCTTGAGGGCATCAGGCTAAGTGAAATTAGTCAAAGAAAGACAAATACTATATTGTCTCTCTTACATGTGAAATCTCAAAAACAAAACAAAACCAAGTTCACAGATACAGACATAGACAAGTGGTTTCCAGAGGTAATGGGTGTGGAGGGGTGAAACAAATGGGTAGGGTCAAAAGATTAAAAAAAAATAATAAGGGATCAGACATTATATGATCAAGAATATGTACATAACTGTGGGGAGTGAAAATGGAAGAGTGCAAGCCTCAACAAAGATTTCAGTTCTTGTGAGTATATGAAGTTAAGTTACAGGCCTGGAAGATAGAAAAAAAATGTTTTAATTGTATTTCATTCTTTTACAACAAAGAAAACTTTGTTAATACTTTCAATTTAAACTTAGGACTATAAGATTTTATTGTACCTTAACAATTTTTACATTGGCATTCCATGCTTTTTATGTACTTAAAATCTTTGGCTCTTGTACCCAAAATCTCAGTCCTTGACACTTTCAGCATGCAACACAGAATTACTCATTTGACTTATGACATACAAGCAATAGCCTCAGAATAACAGTATCAAAACTAATATAAAAATATGGCCACTGAAACCACAGTGATTTTGGTCCACTAGGGATATACAGTCAAATTATAATATCTAAAATCACCTTAAATAGTTCTTCTGTATGTGGTTATAACTTTAACTCGATTTAAAAAAATCAAGTCTTTACATTTCACTTCAATTTTTATGGACATCATTTAACTAGACAAGCAATTTTGATAAATCAAAGACCAATGTCTCGAAGCAATGTCTAAATCTGCACGGTCCAATATAGTAGCCATTAGCTAGCCACTGTGGCTACTATATTACCACAGTCCAATATAGTAGCCATTAGTCAATCACAATAATCATACTTGAATTATCTGGTGCTCCTTCACAGAAATGAAAACCTTAAAAGAACATAGGCATTTAGAATCATTAAAAACCATTCTAAATTGTGGATTAATTCTGACTCAATTTAAGGGATTTTTATAGGTGTAAGATAAATTTTCACAGGTTAAGTCTGTTTCAAGGGAAATGGAAAATTCTTTTTAAAATGTATCCCCCTTTTCTGGGTTTTAAATATCTAAGGCAAAATGTAGAAAATAGGGTGTCCTACAATAGTTTGGAAGTCACTAGCTATATAGACCAGACCTACAAGCTCTTCTAGCTTGTGTAGTTAAGGAAAAGCCTATTTGAGAAGTCTGGCTTCAAGTTTCTATTGTATCCTATTCAAGGCAAAAGTATATGTTCCTTCCAGGCTTTATAAATTGTTTTCAAAAATGACTAAAAATGTACAGAAAACAATTTATCCCTTCTTTACTCAGGATAACTGGTTGACAGATGAAGATTCAAATATACTGAAATTGAAATTTATTAATTTGAGCACTGTTAATGGCCAGATCCTTCTGAGTCTTAAAAGCAAAATAATTAGGTACATAAAAATTTTAGTGCCTTTGTGATTGGGATGGCTTTTAAAATTGTGTATCTAATTATGGCACAGAATTGTCTATAAGGTCTTGAATCTGATTACAATACAGTGTGTGTGTGTGTGTGTGTGTGTGTATACACACACACATAAACTGAGGGCTTCCCTGGTGGCTCAGATGGTAAAGAATCTGCCTACAATGTAGGAGACCCGGGTTTGACCCCTGGGTTGGGAAGGTCCCCTAGAGAAGGAAACAGCAACTCACTCCTGTATTCTTGCCTGAAGAATTCCATGGACAGAATATCCTGGTGGGCTACAGTCCATGGGGTCACAAAGAGTTGGGATGACTGTGCAATTTTCACTCACTCACTCACTCACTCAGCCAACCACACGCAGATAACTAATATTACATTAATTAAAACTAAATAAAATTTTAAGTCATACTAGCTATTTCAAGTGGTCAGCAAAAAGTACATTTTCATTATAGAAACTCCTGTTGTACAGCACTTGTCTAAATGATACTCTTCCCTCAGGCACTGAAATCTAGGTTAGTAAAAGCAGCAGCAACTACAGATGTTAAAACTTTTAAAACATGAATTGGCAGCTTTAGGGCAGATATTACCTCACTAGAGTTTTCTATGAGTCGGACACGACTGAAGCGACTTAGCAGCAACAGCAGCAGCAGAGTTTTCTATAGGAAGGTTGGTGGGCAAGGAGTTATCTGGGTCAGCAGTTACCTCCATGAAGAAATTAAAACTATTATTATGCTATCATGGTTTCTTTAGAGAGCATATTACCAAGATATTGGAAATATCATTAAAATAACTGAGATTACTTAAAATGGAGCTGAGCTATTCATAAACTATTAACTTAAAAGCTTGAACTATTCACTTAGACAGTAAACTCAAATAACTCTCTTGTTACATCTTATTGCTACTTCTTAAATGTCTCCATTAAAATATCCCTAACATAATTCACAAGAGTATTGTACTGTCTGCAACATTTGTAGGTTCAGTTATTATTAGCAGAAGTGGACATACACATATACCTGCTAAAAAGTTCTCAATGTGTTTAGCTGGACAGACAGTATTTAACAGAAAAAAAAAAAAAAGTGGCTTCATAAAATAGGAGTAGATACAGGGTTTCTTTGCATGGGTTTGCCTTTGCCCCTCCAGTGACAATGATGACACTGTACAGGTAGGGTCTTTCAAGAGTTGGAAAAGATGCTAAAGACTTGGTGAATCACTACTCTTTATAATAGACCTTATATCAGAATTTCAGAAGAACCCACTACCCCAGTGGGAGAAGAAAAGATAAATAATACATAGGAAACACTGGCTACCAATCCTAAAATTCAAGTCATTTCTATTTACTGAATTCTTTAGTCCCAGCTGCAGCCATATTTTCAAAACTGTGGGTCATAACCCATCTAGAGGGTCATGAAATCCACACACAGGGTTGTAAAAATGAAATACTCTGGGTCATTGTCAAAGAAGCTTGAAAAACATTGATCTATTTGGCTTCCCAGTAAAGTAGGGCTTTTATAGGCAAGCACAGAAGGATTTTATAATCCCGAGTCATACTAGCTGCTATATGGGGATGATTATCACTAAATATACACTACAGTGTATGCTTGTGTGTGTACTACTATACTAGCAGAATCCCTGCTTTTGGTAAACAGCCCATTAAAGTGAGAATAGTTATACAAAATCTTAGAATTCCTTTAGGACCTAGGAATGTATATTCTTACTTTACCAGTCGATGACAAAGAAATATGGGACATTGTATTACCAGGCCCTTGGGATGTCACCTAAATACCAGTCTTCTACTCTGCATACTCAGCTAATTAAAAATAGATCAAAGTTCTTTTACCCAGATGCTATGTGACATGACATCAATTATATAAAGTTTAACCATTTATGAAAACATCCTATGTTCAACCTTTACAGACAGTATGTATTAAACCACGAAGGACGCTAGGTGTTTGGTATGTAACAAAGCAGTTAATTAGGTTAAGTAGTCTATCTCAAGGTTTTATAGTCTAATAGGCTGAAGCAAAGGCAGAAATCTAATCAAGGCTAAGTTAAACAGATTCTTATTTACAAGAAATTGAGCTATGTGACTGTCACAGTGATACCAAGTATTGAAAGATGGTATAAACTCAGGAAATGAAGTAGTCTTTTGAGGGGCCACATATGTAGGTAAGCAAACAGTCATATAGGAAAATAAGTTAGATATGCAGTGGAACGATACCACATGTATTCTTACTTTTGTTAATGATTACGTAAAGCTATATTAAAAGCTACACATTTTCTCATATTCAGGGAAATATAAAAACATTTAGTATGAAAAAGTAAAATGCTTCTGAAAATAAACTGCCAGCCTAGAAGTCCAATTCTAAGTACAGATTTATAATTGTTTTATTATATACAAGATGTGTCATGTGCTCAGTCATGTCCGACTCCTTGTGACCCCATCAACTGTAGCCTACCGGGCTCCTCTGCTCATGAGATTTCCCAGGCAGGAATACAGGAGAGGGTTGCCATTTCCTTCTCCAGGGGATCGTCCCAACCCAGGGATAGAACCCATATCTCCTATGTCTCCTGCATTGCAGGAGGATTATTTATCTGCTGAGCCATCAGGGAAGCCCATATATTTATATATGTTTAATTATTCTCCAGGGATTATATTTATGTTTCATCTATACTTGTAAATTTTAATATCTACAGAGACCACATGGTAGTATCTCATATTGCACTAAAGTTGGGGAAAGAGATGAGTATCCAAAACTACATATAAATTGTAATCAAAGAAGAAATACATTAAAAATTAATACTATTGAAGTTAAAAACAATGAGAAATTTGAGAATCCTAGTAAAATTTCAAGGAAAAATTATTTTACATGAAAGATTCATCATTCGGTGCCTCTTACAAACTCATCTATTGCTAATTCATTTAACAACTACTATTGATCATCTACTTCAAAACTGTATAATGGTGTAGTTGCTGCTGCTGCTGCTAAGTCGCTTGAGTCACGTTCAACTCTGTGCAACCCCATAGACGGCAGCCCACCAGGCTCCCCCATCCCTGGGATTCTCCAGGCAAGAACACTGGAGTGTGTTGCCATTTCCTTCTCCAATGCATGAAAGTGAAAAGGGAAAGTGAAGTTGCTCAGTCGTGTCCGACTCTTAGCGACCCCATGGGCTGCAGCCTACCAGGCTTCTCTGTCCATGGGATTTGCCAGGCAAGAGTACTGGAGTGGGTTGCCAATGCCTTCTCTGAATGGTATAGTTGCTAGAGTATAAAAGTGAGTAAGTCATAATCTTTCCCTTGTAAGAGTTCACCACCTAATAATTTTCATTTTAAGATTTTCATTTCACACCATTCTCACCATAGTTTAATCCAAATCTAAATGACTGCAAATTTTACTCTAGCAAATAAGAATATAAGTGCTCCCAATCCTGAACTGGATTCGTGTTGATGTATGGCAAAACCAATACAATATTGCAAAGTAATTAGCCTCCAATTAAAATAAATAAATTTAAATTAAAAAATAAAAAAAAGAATATAAGTGCTAACTTTACTAACTTCAGAAAATATTTTTAAAAATGGAAGAAAAAATTTTAAATCTACATTCTCACATACCACATAAAATGTCTAAGTATTCAACCTGTGTTAGACAATAGGATATGCATTGTTTTCTCTTAACCTCAAGATAGCAGAAGACTTTTGTCCAATTCCTCCTCATCTTTATGATCAGATTAATGAAGAAGTAGTGGGAAAGAAGAGCTAGGGTTATGAGAGTGGTGGGCAGGGAGAGAGTGGGGAAGCTTAAGATTTTGGAGAGATATAACATCACTGATAGACTAAATAATCAGGAAGAAAAATTTAAGTAATTTTTATATGATGACAGTTTTCCACTCTTCATCCCCACCCAGGAAGTAGGAGGTCCATGCCCCACTCAGATTTCCCTGTGTTTCCCTCATGCTTCCTCTACATAGACCAACTAATTACCAGACAGGATTTCTTGCTATTGAGGTCATCCTGATAGCTCAATAGTCTATGACCCCACTCCTGTGGTCAAGGCTGTCTGAACCAGACATGAACCAAGGAGATAATGGTTGATTGGAAATCTATGTGTTAGATGCCTCTGAAAGATGCCATGATCTAATCAGACTCTCCCTGATATATGTATTAACTAGTAGAAGGAAGGGAAGTTGTTGTTGAGTGGTAGGTCATAAACTATGTGGCCCTAAAGATATACAAGCTAAAGAAACATGGGTTGGAAACAATGTTGAAAGAAGAGATGTACAGATTGCTGAGTGGTCCTGAGAGAGGGGAGATAAGAGTGTGGCCAATCTCAGGTTCTTTTCCTTAGACTGTCTTTTTGATTGTGCTATATTCCCTGAGATTTCTCTGTAGCCTTCCAAATAGGTATCCTTTTAATTGCGTTTGTGTGGGTTACTGTTACTTGCAACTGAGACGGGCAGAAAATTTTGTAACCAATGTTGTGCTGTCTTCTTTGCTCATCTTTACTTATATTATTTACATACTGTTTTCTCGTCCAACAATCTAAATACTACATTCCTTCAAATACAGGCCCAAGAATCACTTTATCTATAAAGTTGTATAAAGCTATATCTGACTAATCCTAGGCTACAACTTCCCATCTTTGAACTACAAAGGATTTTAGCTTCTACCCAGGAAGCTGTTAATTACACAGACTTTTTACTACTCTCTATTTGCTTTATGAATTCACTATATTAATCAACACATAGCCAGTACATCTGTTGAGTCTTAGTTTCTGAATCAGTAAAATGGATTAATTACACTTACTTCAAAGAGCTATTGTAAAAAGAATGCTTAGCACACTTCTGCTAGGTATTTTGTTCTGAAGTGTTTAGCTAAAATTTAGAGGCAAATATCTTTATTTTCTTCAAACTAAATATATAAGAGTGGGAGAACAGCTCATTAAAAGTCAATACTATTTCATAAATTCAACGTGAGTAAAAATAAGTTTAAAACGTCAAGAGCATTTTCATTTTCAAGCAGATTTCTTTCACAAGTAAACCTGAATAGATGGCAAAGAATATTAGAGTATCCCCTGTCAATCTCCCTCTCAAAAGAATGTTCTCATTACTGTAGTTTTAAGTAATACTATAAAGTTTTTTTAGAAAACAGTGACATTTTCAGGTTAGTTTTTAGGTAAGCAAAATAGTAAACTGCTTTTTCCTGAGAAGATAATGCATAACTTTTAAATTTTCATTATTTAAAAGGTTAATTTTCTTTAGACTATAACTCTTTTTATTAGGTAATTTAAAGATTAAGTTTTCTCCTTTATGACTTTGATAATCTATAAAAGTTCAAAAATCATTACAATAATTCCCTATACCATCTCTTAGCTACAAAACTTAGTCAAATTAGGCACTACCATCCTTCCAAATTCTTCTATTTTCCTCTTAACTTTTTATTATTCTGAACTGTATACAATTTGTCCATTTCTTAATGTACTGACAGGCCAATATATTAATATAATAATACTCCTAATTTTTCACCTGGAAGATTCAAGACCCTTCATAATATTGCTCAGAGAGAATTTAACTACTTATTCATAATACAAGGCTCTGAGCCCATCCTGCGCTTCCCAGATGGCTCAGTGGTAAAGAATCCACCTGCCAATCAGGAGATGCGGGGTGGATCCTTGGGTCAGGAAGATCCTCTGGAGAAGGAAATGGCAACTTACTGCAGTATTCCTGCCTGGGAAGTCCTATAGACAGAGGGGCACGGCAGCTTACAGTCCATGAGGTCGCAAAAGAATCAGACACAACTTAGCAACTAAACAACACCAAATATATATCCCAAACATAACCAGTAAAAAAATATGAGAATATCATTTAACTGTTAAATATAATGATAAAATAAATACAAGTATAAGCCAATTTCTTGAGCGTTTCTACAAAGTAAAACAAATTACCAACTCAATAAGATCATTCTAAAAATGAACATTAAAATCATAAAAAAAATTTTAAGTATCTCCATTATAAATAGCTTGGGCTTCCCCCATGGCTCAGTGGGTAAAGAATCTGACTAAAATGCAGGAGACAGAGGAGATACAGCTTCAATTTCTGGGTCAGAAAGATCCCCTGGAGAGGGCAATGCAACCCATTACAGTATTCTTACTTGAAGAATTCCATGGACAGGGTAGCTTGGTGGGCTAACATCCGTCAGGTCGAAAAGAGTTGGACATGACTGAGTGACCAACACACACACATGCACACACACACACACACACACATCACTGACCTATAACCACCTACGCAAATGCCTTGGCTGATATGGGTGGTGGGTATCAAAGTAAGAAGAGACCCCATGGAAATCTGAGTTAACGTCNCCTGTCTCTTATACACATCTAGATGTGTATAAGAGACAGTGCACACACACACACACACACAACTCACTGATTACTAAAATAACTGTAGTACAACGATACAACCATATATACCTGTTTAAACTACAAAACTGTCTGCACTTTAAATGCTCATCTGAATATTCCACTTCAAATGTTCAAAAGTTTAGAATATTTGGGAGTTACCAGATGACCCAGCAATTTTTTTCCTAACTATACACACCAGAGAAATTAAAATATTATGTCTACACAAAGCCTTGTACAAAATGTGGAAATAATCCAAATCACTATAAACTGGTAAATAAAATATGGTATATGTATGCAATGAAGTATTCAGTTCAGTTGCTCAGTCATGTCCGACTCTTTGCAACCCCATGGACTGCAGCACAACAGGCTCCCCTGTACATCACCAACACCCGGAGGTTGCTCAAACGCATGTCCATTGAGTTGATGACGCCATCCAACCATCTCATCCTCTGTTGTCCCCTTCTCCTGCTCTCAATCTTTCCCAGCATCAGGGTCTTTCTAAGGAGTCACTTCTTCGCATCAGGTGGCCATAGTATTGGAGTTTCAGCTTCAGCATCAGTCCTTCCAATGAATATTCAGGACTGATTTCCTTTAGGATGGACTGGTTGGATCTCCTTACAGTCCAAGGGACTCTCAAGAGTCTTCCCCAACACCACAGGTCAAAAGTATGAATTCTTCAGTGCTCAGCCTTCTTTATGGTTCAACTCTCACATTCATATATGACTACTGGAAAAACCATAGCTTTGAATAAATAGACCTTTGTTGGCAAAGTAATGTCTCTGCTTTTTAATATGCTGTCTAGGTTGGTCATAGCTTTTCTTCCAAAGGAGCCAGTGTCTTTTAATTTCATGGCTGCAGTCACCATCCGCAGTGATTTTGGAATTCAAGAAGATAAAGTCTATCACTGTTTGCATTTTTTCCCCATCTATTTGCCATCAAGTGATGGGACCAGAGAATGAAGTATTGATAAGTGCTACAACATGGGAAGAAGCTTGAAGATGTTATACTAAATGAAATAAACCAATCATAAAGGACCACATACTGTGTGATTCCACTTATATGAAATGCCCTAGAAAGGTAAATCCATAAAGACAGAAAGTAGATTCATAGTTGCCTTGGGTTGGGAATGCTGAGGAACAAGGGGAGGTGACTCTTAATGGGTACTGGGTTTCTTTTGGGGGATGATGAAACTGTTTAGTTGACTCTAATAATGGTGGCACAACCCTGTGAATACACTTAAAACAGAATTACATATTTTAAATAGGTGAATTGTATGATATATGAAGTATATATCCATAAAGATGATATATTAAAAAAGCATTTGGATATCATGTTCATAAAATGCTTTTATGACTTAATATATTCTTTATTGAAATTTTAAAATCAGTGTTCTCATTGTAGCCTCTGTATTCAAGATTAAATGTAGAAATGTCCCTAGTATGGCTTTTCATGTTTCACAATCAAACTCAGGTATGCAACCATTTAGTTAACTTTGCATCTCTCCCTCTCTCCCCTCTATCTCACTTCTCCTCCTCACTGTACCCTCTCTCTCCCCCGCTATAGAAGTATAGATATAGATACAGAAGGAATTTTTTTTTTAACTAGAATTCCTAAAGTTACATTCATTCAGTTTGGGAACCAACAGGTTTATCCAACATATAAATTCATAAGTTACCAGACTTGCTCCACAACTTAATTCCAATAGTCATGTGACTAGCTAGATTTTTATAATGAAAAGAAAGAAAGTATAGAATGAAAGTGACGTCGCTCAGTCGTGTCTGACTCTTTGCGGCCCCATGGACTGTAGCTCACCAGGCTCCTACGTCCATGGGATTTTCTAGCCAAGAGTACTAGAGTGGGTTGCCATTTCCTTCTTCAGGGGATCTTCCCAACCCAGGGATTGAACCTAGGTCTTCCACATTGTAGGCAGACACGCTTTACCATCTGAGCCACCAGGGAATTCCGAGATTTTTATAACAGAGGGATTTTATAGAGATAACTAAGCCTGAGATTCTAAACCACAAATTATATTTATTTCCTGCATATTGATTCCTAAATATTTTCTCTTTATTCCCACCATCATCTTAGTATAATAATACTAAATCAGTTCTTATTGGAAATACTGCAAGAGCCTTCTATGAGGTTCCTCTGCTTCTCCAATCCTATTTATTTTAATGGTAATCTTTTAATATAAAAATCTGATCCTGCCACACTCCCACTTAAAAATCTTTCATTATCTCCATATGAAATATATGATAAAATCTCAGGTCCTCTGTTTGGCATAAAAAAGCTCTTCTTAATGAGGCCTGGGACTTTATTTTTGATCTTACTCTCTTCTCATACACCAAGTATTAATTACTAAACTTGTCACCATTTCCCCAATACTCTTTGGTTTCCCAAGCATCTGTGGCACATGGTATTTGGTACTTGGTGTTCACTTCCCTCAAATGTTCTTCCTTTATTCCCTGTTAAACTCCTATACATATTCTAGGTCTCACCTCATATATTACCTACTAGGGGGAACCATTCTAATTCAGTGAGCAACTCTTAGGTACTTCTTCCTAGTGGCTCTCATACATTCCCCAATTAAAGCACTGTACTATACAGCAATTTTCTGTTTTGATATATCACTTCTTACCACACTGAAATCATTGAGAAGCAGGGACTACTGCTTATCATCTTTACAGCCTTAAAACCTGGAATGTAAGACTTTAACAAAATGCTTTGAATGAAAGTGTATAATAATCATTAAAACACATATAGAACTTGATAAAAGTATGCATATATATTTTCATTTTTACCCTAAGGACAAATCTTGAAGTAGGGAGATGCGGCATTATTATTTAAGTTTTACAGATGAGGAACTCTGCATTAATATCTATCACCAATTGCCAATCAGTTTAAAATAATGAGAAACTGAAGATTTAAAAAGTCTCTCCTTACTACTTATAAATTTTTTACGTAGGAATAACTTCTGTTAGTCGGAGAAGGCAATGGCACCCTACTCCAGTAGTCTTGCCTGGAAAATCCCATGGCTGGGGGAGCCTGGTGGGCTACAGTCCATGGGGTTGTTAAGAGGCAGACACGACTGAGTGACTTCACTTTCACTTTTCGCTTTCATGCATTGGAGAAGGAAATGGCAACCCACTCCAGTGTTCTTGCCTGGAGAATCCCAGCGATGGGGGAGCCTGGTGGACTGCCATCTATGGGGTCACACAGGGTCGGATACAACTGAAGCGACTTAGCAGCAGCAGTAACTTTTCTTAATAAGTATCTAAATTGTTTATTTCAGTTTCTAAAGAAGAAAAAGGTTGACCAATAAGGGCTACATTTCCTTTAATCTATCATTCCAAAGTCAACAACAATTATTAAGGACCCATAAGAGGGACAGACATGTAATTATGTTAGTCATGATCCGGATTTTGAACCCACTTGATTCTACTCTAAGTGTGGTCACTAACAATCAACTTTTCAATTGTCCTCACTTCTCTGATTTGATGGTTGCATCTTCTAATACCCCTCCTTAAATTTTCAATTTCACATAGTTTTTGATCCCTTTAAATTCTTTACTTTCTTAGTAGCTCAATAATGTCACACTAAGAAAAATTTAAAATACTTTATCTAATGAATTTTCAGTATGTTATTCAAAGTTTTAAGTCTACTACAATTCTGTACCAACAGACTATTATTGTATTTTGAGTTTTAACTAAGTAGAAAATTATTTCCTAAAGGTTTCTCCCTAAGTGTAGCTTTGGTTGATAATTTAGAGATTCTACAACCTTATTCTTGCTTCCTACTTAGGTGCGTAAAGACTCACTAAGCTCAAATCAATATTAAGGAATTTGCCTCAGAGGTTTGAACAAAGGAAATAAAATTATTCCATGAGCTATCTTGTATCAATATTCTTAGAATTGTTTCTAACTCCCTATGCATCAAATATTTACATGTACACCCTCTGATGAGAAACTACCTTTCTTATAACCTAAACAATATTCTTATTAGGATGACCAATTACATCTGCTATTACTGTTTCCATATTGAGTCCACAACTATAGTTCACGATTGTATGTCCCCTTGTGGTTGTTACATATCATTCCTAGGGAAATTTGTAATTAGGTCAAAAAGCTTCCCTATCTCAGCACTGCTTCCCATTTCCTGGGTCATATGATCTCATCAAGTCTGTGACATAATCTTTTGGCTTAGTGGTCTCTCATTGAACTATGAAAAGATACGTAAATGTTACCTTAGTAACTCTAACTGAATTTCAGAAACTATACTTTTAAGTCATTTTTTTTAAATGTCAACTGAAATAAATCTAGTCTTTTGTCTAAGACTTATAAAATATGAAACGATAGCCTAAATGAGGTAAACAAATAAAAATGACTAAATACCATTGGTCAGTCAGTTCAGTTGCTCCGCTGTGTCCAGCTCTTTGCTGTCACATGAACTGCACGACACCAGGCATCCCTGTCCATCACCAACTCCTGGAGCTTGCTCAAACTCATGATCATTGAGTCGGTGATGTCATCCAACCATCTCATCCTCTGCAGTCTGCTTCTCCTCTTGCCTTCAATCTTTTCCACCGAGTCAGTTCTTTGCATCAGGTGGCCAAAGTATTGGAGTTTTAGCTTCAGCATCAGTCCTTCCAATAAATATTCAGGACTGATTTCCTTTAGGATTGACTGGTTGGATCTCCTTGCAGACCAAGGGACTCTCAAGAGTCTTTCCCAAAGCTACAGCTCAAAAGCATCAATTTTTCAGCACTCAGCTTTCTTTATAGTCCAACTCTCATATCCATCCATAACTACTGGAAAAACCATAGCTTTGACTAGATGGACCTTTGTTGGCAAAGTAACGTCTCTGCTTTTTAATATGCTATCTAGGTTGGTATTAGGTTTTCTTCCAAGGAGCAATGTTTTTAAACTTCCTGGCTACAGTCACCATCTGCAGTGATTTTGGAGCCCCCCAAAATAAAGTCTCTCACCGTTTCCACTGTTTCCCCATCTATTTGCCATGAAGTGATGGGGACCGGATGCCATGATCGTAGTTTTCTCAATGTTGAATTTTAAGCCAACTTTTTCACTCTCCTCTTTCACTTTCATCAAGAGACTATTTCTTCTTTGCTTTCTGCCATAAGGGTGGTGTCATATGTGTATCTGAGGTTACTGATATTTCTCCTGGCAATCTTGATTCCAGCTTGTGCTTCATCCAGCCCATCATTTCGCATGATGTACACTGCATATAAGCTAAATAAGCAGGGTGACAATATACAGCCTTGATGAACTCCTTTCCCGATTTGGAACTAGTCTGTTGTTCTATGTCCGGTTCTAACTGTTGCTTCTTGACTTGCATCTCAGGAGGCAGGTCAGGTGGTCTGGTATTCCCATCTCTTTCAGAATTTTCCACATTTTGTTGTGATCGACACAAAGGCTTTGGACAGTCAATGAAGCAGTCTCTTGCTTTTTCAATGATCCAGCAGATGTTAGCAATTTGATCTCTGGTTCCTCTGCCTTTTCTAAATCCAGCTTGAACATCTGGAAGTTCAGTTTACGTAGTGTTGAGGCCTGGCTTGGAGAATTTTGAGCACTACTTTGCTAGCATGTGAGATGAGTGCAATTGTGTGGTAATTTGAACATTCTTTGGCATTGCCTTTCTTTGGGACTGAAATGAAAACTGAACTTATCCAGTCCTGTGATCACTGATGAGTTTTCCAAATTTGCTGGCACATCGAATGCAGCACTTTCAAAGCATCATCTTTTAGGATTTGACACAGCTCAACTGGAATTCCATCACCTCCACTAGCTTTATTTGTAGTGATACTTTCTAAAGCCCACTTGACTTCACATTTTAGGATGTCTGGCTCAAGGTGAGTGATCACACCATCATGGTTATCTGGGTAATGAAGATCTGTTTTGTATAGTTCTTCTGTGTATTCTTGTCACCTCTTCTTAATATCTTCTGCTTCTGTTAGATCCATACCATTGCTATCCTTTATTGTGCCCATTTTTACATGAAATGTTCCCTTGGTATCTCTAATTTTCTTGACGAGATCTCTAGTCTTTCCCATTCTATTGTTTTCCTCTATTTCTTTGCACTGATCACCGAGGAAGGCTTTCTTATCTCTCCTTGCTATTCTTTAGAACTCTGCATTCAGATGGGTATATTTTTCCTATTTCCTTTGCCTTGCACTTCTCATCTTTTCTCAGCTATGTGTAAGGCCTCCTTGGACAACCATTTTGCCTTTTTGCATTTCTTTTTCTTGGGGATGGTTTTGATCCCTGTCTCCTGTACAATGTCACGAACCTCCATCCATAGTTCATCAGGCACTCTATCAAACTGAATCTGATAGATTAATCCATTGAATCTATTTGTCACTTCCACTGTGTATTTGTAAGGGACTTGATTTAGATCATACCTGAATGGTCTAGTAGTTCTCCCTACTTTCTTCAATTTAATTCTGCATTTGGCAATAAGGAGTTCATGATCTGAGCCACAGTTAGCTCCCAGTCTTGTTTTTGCTGACTGTACAGAGCTTCTCTATCTTTGGCTGCAAAGAGTGTAATCAATCTGATTTCGGTATTGACCATCTGGTGATGTCCATGTGTAGAGTCTTCTCTTGTGTTGTTGGAAGAAGGTGTTTGCTATGAGTGCGTTCTCTTGGCAAAACTCTTAAGCGGTATACATTTGGAATACCTTCCAGTTAGATATAATTAAGGGTGATTTTACTGTATAATTAAAAAAAAAAGGCAACTAAAAAAAAAGTATCTTAAAATTGGGCAGAAATAAACTAAATGGCACTAATTACTCATAGGAATAGCTGTACCTATCTACTTATAGCAGATGTCTTGGGATTGAGAAATAGAAATATAGTGACCATGTTTTTAAAATATTATAACAATGTTGGGATAGCATACAACTGGAAGGTTTAATTCTTTTATTAGATTCACTTTATGGGTTAGGTCTTTATATAAAACATACATATTTTCTCATGCATAACACATGGGTTTCTTTTTGTCCTTCTTCCTTTTAAAAAAAGTATATGGTATTTGCTGAAGACAATATTCATTCAGCCTAACTTTTTACATAGTGTATATCTACAGTATAATAAAAGAAAAACTAATGCTTGATAAGGCAATTGCTATGGAAAACTGTTTGCCAATTGTTCAAAAAGCTAAACATAAAACTTACCACATGAACTAGCAATTCTTCTCCAAGGCACATATATACCAAAAAAGAAAAAATTCAAAGAAGAGACTTAAAAATCAAAAGATGAATGGACAACATATATATAATATGTATATTATATAATAATATTAAATAGCTATTTATATAAATAATGAGACTGATACTAAAGAGCAATGGAGTCCTGACACATGCTATAACATGTACGGACCTTGAAAACATTATAGTGAGTGAAAAACCTATGACACAACAGGAAAAATATGTGATTTCAGCTATATCAAATACCTGTAATAGGCAAATCATCAAGAGAGAAAGTAGATTCAACTTTACCAGGGGGAGTGAGTAGGGGGAAATGGAGAGTTAGTGTTCAACAGTTATATAGTTTCTGTTTAGAGCTATGAAAAAGATATTTTGAATGTAATTAATGACAACAAATTATAGACATAAAAGGGATTAAAATTGAAACTTTATGGTATATTTTTTACCACCACTTAAAAAAGTAACAATGTAATTTACTCAAATCTATTGGATTGGACACATTATATGGGTGAACTGCACAGTGTATAAACTATATCACAAGAAAAATGTTTTCACACTTAATGTTTGAAGTCCTTCTTCAATGTCTGAAGAGGGCCCTTTTCCTTAAAGGCGCCTTCTCTGGTCATTCTATAATCTGCTCTAATTACCAACTCATAGTATATTTTATTTGTTTATATCATTCATTTAGCAATTAATTTCATCCTGCTTTTTAAAACAATCTCTGGTGCTTTAAAATTACTATTACACATTTAATATTTGATTATGCTTTGTTTACAAAACAAGAGTAGTTGTTCAAATTATCACGACTCATATTTAATGCCTGCACTTTACTTTCCCCAATGAGATTAGGAGTAGCTGAAATTGTCAAGTCAAAGTCAAAATCCCCCTGTTATCTTCAAATCATCAAAAAATATCTCAGTTTTACACTTGCACATATACATTCTGCAAGAATTTCAATAACAATTGTTAAGAGGAAAGCATTCCAGGGAAAATATAATCCAAATATTCATTCTCTGAGCATTACAATTAATCAAGGATGTAACAGTCTTAGTTTTATAACTACTAAAAATAGGAAGCAGGACATTTTTAATTTATTTCTTTTAATTGGAGGCTAATTACTTTAATATTGTGGTGGTTTTTGACATACATTCACATGAATCAGCCATGGGTGTACATGTGTTCCCCATCCTGAACTCCCCTCCCACCTCCCTCCCCATCACATCCCTCGGGGTCATCCCAGTGTACCAGCCCTGAGTACCCTGTCTCATGCATCGAACCTGGACTGGGGCTCTGTTTCACATACGATAATATACATGTTTCAATGCTATTCTCTCAAATCATCCCGCCCTTGCCTTCTCCCACAGAGTCCAAAAGTCTGTTCTTTACATCTGTGTCTCTTTTGCTGTCTCTCATTTAGGGTTATTGCTGCTACTGCTAAGTCACTTCAGCCGCATCCGACTCTATGTGACCCCATAGATGGCAGTCCACCAGGCTCCCCCATCCCTGGGATTCTCCAGGCAAGAACACTGGAGTGGGCTGCATGAAAGTGAAAAGTGAAAGGGAAGTTGCTCAGTCGTGTCCGACTCTTAGCGACCCCATGGACTGCAGCCCACCAGGCTCCCCTGTCCATGGGATTTGCCAGGCAAGAGTACTGAAGTGGGGTGCCATTGCCTTCTCCAAGGGTTATCGTTACCATCTTTCTAAATTCCATATATATGTGTTAATACACTGTACCAGTGTTTTTCTTTCTGACTTACTTCGCTCTGTATAATAGGCTCCAGTTTCATCCACCTCATTAGAACTGATTCAAATGCATTGTTTTAAATAGCTGAGTAATACTCCATTGTGTATATGTACCACAGCGTTCTTATCCATTCATCTGCTGATGGATTCTAGGTTGCTTCCATGTCCTGACTATTATAAACAGTGCTGCGATGGACAACGAGGTACAGGTGTTTCTTTCAATTCTGGTTTCCTTGGTGTGTATGCCCAGTAGTGGGATTGCTGGGTCATATGGCAGTTCTATTTCCAGTTTTTTTATCTCCACGCAGTTCTCCATAGTGGCTGTACTAGTTTGCATTCCCACCAACAGTGTAAGAGGGTTGCTTTTTCTCTGCACCCTCTCCAGCATTTATTGTTTGTTGACTTTTTGATAGCCATTCTGATCGGCATGTGATGGTACCTCATTGTGGTTCTGATTTGCATTTCTCTGATAATGAGTGATGCTGAGCATATTTTCATGCTTGTTAGCCACCTGTATGTCTTACGAGAAATGTCTGTTTAGTTCTTTGGCCCATTTTTTGATTGGGTCATTTATTTTTCTGGAATTGAGCTGCAGGAGCTGCTTGTATATTTTTGAGGTTAATTCTTTGTCAGTTGCTTCATTTGCTATTATTTTCTCCCATTCTGAAAGCTGTCTTTTCACCTTGCTTATAGTTTCCTTCGTTGTGCAAAAGCTTTTAAGTTTAATTAGCGCCCATTTGTTTATTTTTCCTTTTATTTCCATTACTCTGGGACGTGGGTCATAGAGGATCAGCAGAATACTTTTAACAGAATATTTCTATTTCTATTTGACCAATCATTTTTCTTTTTCCCCAAATAAATTAAAGATACTATCAAAACAAAAAATAAGATTAAAAAGGTGAGGAATATACATCTAACATCTATACAAATACATTTATGTCTAAGGAGAAATGTACAGGATATATACATTTAATCCTGAATAGAAGTAAATAAAATATGAAATTATACAGATAACTTAGTAATAACAAAAAAGGTGTTTGGGGGCCAACCAAAATTTTGTTTACTTAAAAATCTCAATTAATGAATACAGTGATCTACAGTTCAGTTCAGTTGCTCAGTCATGTCCAACTCTTTGCAACTGTATGAACCGCAGCACACCAGGCCTCCCTGTCCATCACCAACTCCCGGAGTCCACCCAAGCCCATGTCCATTGAGTCGGTGATGCCAGAATTTGAGGTATAATGATGAAAGAGAAGGAAGACTTTAGAGAAAGGAATAGGAAGAATGAATATATATGGTACTCCTTTGGAAAGCAGCATAAAACCTGGAGAAATACATAGCACACTGAGAATAAAATTACATATTTACAGAACATAAATACAAAGGCTAGGTAAATTTTCTACCTATGTCCTTAGTATATGTTTAAAGTGACCTTTGAGACTTACAGGCTATTTTAATCCACATCAGGGTTTTCTTTTCTTAATTGGTACTTTAAAAAAATATGTACGTGTTTGCTAAAATGTTTATTTCCTGTGGAATATCTGAATGATTTGCTCTTAAGTAAGTCTTTTAAAATGTATTGTAAATGTAAACAATGTTAGCTCACATAAAATTTAAGAAATAGCCTATATTTTGATCTAAAGGCAAAAGGTTTACATTTTTAAATTGTAGTATCATTACCTTAAGTGAATCTGTTTCAATGAACAATTATATTTCTATTTACTATCAAAGTAGAACAACTGATGTTCACTTTTACAGTGAAAATACTCATTGGCATGTCAGAGAATATTGCTTTTCCAGTCAGAAATAACAGCTATTTGTCCAATTTAATTCCCCAGAAAAGTCAATAAAGAGAAGGAAACAAAGATGGTTTCCATCAGACAAAATACATAAGTTAAAACTCATTCTTCATTAATCATAGTCCTCATATCCTTACTCCAATACCCAACAGCTCCAATACTTTGCCCACCTGATGTGAAAAGCCAACTCATTAGAAAAGACCCTGACGCTGGGAAAGACTGAAGGCAGGAGGAGAAGGGGATGACAGAGGATGAGAGTGTTGGATGGCATCACCGACTCAATGGATGTGAGGCTGAGCTCTGGGAGATGGTGAAGCACAGGGAAGCCTGTCATGCTGCAGTCCATCGTGTTGCAAAGAGTCGGACACAACTGAACAACCACAACAATGTACCCTTAATCTCTGAGATTTTATAATTTACAAGATCATACAGGCTTGGTTTGAGATTCTCAAGGTCACAGCATACTAGGAAGAGGGATAAAGATGGTGATGATGATGATAGCAGCTGTAAATTTCTAAGCACATATTAAGCACTGCACATGGGCATATGGATTAGGAATGGAGACAGTATCTGTAATAGCGTACTGAAAGCTGTATAAGAATTCAAAAAAGACCAACAACTGATTTGACTCCATGATCAAGAATCTACAAACCCTATGTCTCAAGGGTATCATTATGCTACAATACAGAATAGATCGTGCTTTCAAGACAACTCCTTGAGACCTTAATCAAATGTTTAAAAATTTGCAAAGTAAAGATATCTATTTTTAACTTAAAAATAAGAAGCATGGAAAATATAATCTAAAGACCTACATTTGAATCCAGATGCATCGCCTAATATTGATGTGTCAGTCTCCTTCAGACTCAGTTTCTCCAAATGTAAAATGGAAATACAATTTACCTTGCAGCACAATGGTGAGAATCAATATATGTAAAAGCACCCAGTACAACTCATATTCAGGAGCAGCTACTGAAATATTCTGAAAACTTAACTGCTTAGAATAATTTTGCTAAGATAAACAATTTTGTTACTTTTATTTTTTTATTTTTTTTTTTTAGTCCAACAGGTTTTATTTTTAATTTTATTTTTTTTTGTATTTATTTATTTTTTTACATGAACTCCCAAACATGAACCCCCCTCCCACCTCCCACCCCACATCATCCCTCCAGATCATCCCCATACACCAGCCCCAAGCATCCTGCATCCTGCATTGAACATAGACTGGCAATTCATTTCTTACATGATAGTATACATATTTCAATGCTATTCTCCCAAATCATCCCTCCCTCTCCCTCTCCCTCTCCTTCTCCCTCAGAGTCCATAAGTCCGCTCTACACATCTGTATCTCTTTTGCTGTCTTGCATACAGGGTCCTCATTACCATCTTTCTAAATTCCATATATATGTGTTAGTATACTGTATTGGTGTTTTTCTTTCTGGCTTACTTCACTCTGTATAATTGGTTCCAGTTTCATCCATCTTATTAGAACTGATTCAAATGTATTCTTTTTAATGGCTGAGTAATACTCCATTGTGTATATATACCACAGCTTTCTTATCCATTCATCCGCTGATGGACATCTAGGTTGTTTCCATGTCCTGGCTATTATAAACAGTGCTGCAATGAACATTGGGGTACATGTGTCTCTTTCTATTCTGGTTTCCTCGGTGTGTATGCCCAGCAGTGGGATTGCTGGGTCATAAGGCAGTTCTATTTGCAATTTCTTAAGGAATCTCCACACTGTTCTCCATAGTGGCTGTACTAGTTTGCATTCCCACCAACAGTGTAAAAGGGTTCCCTTTTCTCCACACCCTCTCCAGCATTTATTGCTTGCAGACTTTTGGATCGCAGCCATTCTGACTGGTGTGAAGTGGTATCTCATTGTGGTCTTGATTTGCATTTCTCTGATAATGAGTGACGTTGAGCATCTTTTCATGTGTTTGTTAGCCATCCGTATGTCTTCTTTGGAGAAATGTCTATTTAGTTCTTTGGCCCATTTTTTGATTGGGTCGTTTATTTTTCTGGAATTGAGCTGTATAAGTTGCTTGTATATTTTTGAGATTAGTTGTTTGTCAGTTGCTTCATTTGCTATTATTTTCTCCCATTCAGAGGGTTGTCTTTTCACCTTGCTTATAGTTTCCTTTGTTGTGCAGAAGCTTTTAATTTTAATTAGATCCCATTTGTTTATATTTGCTTTTATTTCCAGTATTCTGGGAGGCGGATCATTGAGGATCCTGCTGTGATTTATGTCGGAGAGTGTTTTGCCTATGTTCTCCTCTAGGAGTTTTATAGTTTCTGGTCTTACATTTAGATCTTTAATCCATTTTGAGTTTATTTTTGTGTGTGGTGTTAGAAAGTGATCTAGTTTCATTCTTTTACAAGTGGTTGACCAGTTTTCCCAGCACCACTTGTTAAAGAGATTGTCTTTACTCCATTGTATATTCTTGCCTCCTTTGTCAAAGATAAGGTGTCCATATGTGTGTGGATTTATCTCTGGGCTTTCTATTTTGTTCCATTGATCTATATTTCTGTCTTTGTGCCAGTACCACACTGTCTTGATGACTGTGGCTTTGTAGTAGAGCCTGAAGTCAGGTAAGTTGATTCCTCCAGTTCCATTCTTCTTTCTCAAAATTGCTTTGGCTATTCGAGGTTTTTTGTATTTCCATACAAATCTTGAAATTATTTGTTCTAGTTCTGTGAAAAATACCGCTGGTAGCTTGATAGGGATTGCATTGAATCTGTAGATTGCTTTGGGTAATATATTCATTTTCACTATATTGATTCTTCCAATCCATGAACATGGTATATTTCTCCATCTATTAGTGTCCTCTTTGATTTCTTTCATCAGTGTTTTATAGTTTTCTATATATAAGTCTTTAGTTTCTTTAGGTAGATATATTCCTAAGTATTTTATTCTTTTCGTTGCAATGGTGAATGGAATTGTTTCCTTAATTTCGTTTTCTACTTTCTCATTATTAGTGTATAGGAATGCAAGGGATTTCTGTGTGTTGATTTTATATCCTGCAACTTTACTATATTCATTGATTAGCTCTAGTAATTTTCTGGTGGAGTCTTTAGGGTTTTCTATGTAGAGGATCATGTCATCTGCAAACAGTGAGAGTTTTACTTCTTCTTTTCCAATTTGGATTCCTTTTATTTCTTTTTCTGCTCTGATTGCTGTGGCCAAAACTTCCAGAACTATGTTGAATAGTAGCGGTGAAAGTGGACATCCTTGTCTTGTTCCTGACTTTAGGGGAAATGCTTTCAATTTTTCACCATTGAGGATAATGTTTGCTGTGGGTTTGTCATATATAGCTTTGTTACTACTCTTTAGAGGTTTAGATGTTGCTCCAGTTTGTAAATATGTAAAGTAGAAAAAGCCAAAATTCATTTAAGTGTATAAAGAATGCTCTCATGTTCATCATAAATCACCATCAATTCATTCTTTAGCCTCAATTTAGACGATAACTCCTCAGGAAAATCTTTCCACAGTCTCTACTGGCATGTATCTATTAAACACATAATATCCACCATGTCTAAAACCAAACTCCTGATCTTCCACTACATCACAAACTTGCTCCCTATGAAAACCATCCCCATCTCACAACTGATGGCAACACCATCCTTCTAGCAGCTCAGCAAAAAACCTTGGAGTCATCTTGCCTTTTCTTTTCTTCATATCCCACAAACAATCCATCAAAAAACCTTTTCAGTGTTCCTTAAAAACATCCAGAATTTAACTACTACCAGCCTTATCTAAGCTACTACTTTCAATCAGATTACTCTAAGAGCCTTCTAGCTGGTGGTCAATGCCTCCCTTTAGTCAGTCCATTCTCAACATAGCAACTGGAGTGATCCTTTAAAAATATAAGCCAGATTTACTGAAAGCCCTGCAATGGCTCTTTAAAGTCCCTATGGTGCTCTGTAAAGCCCCAATTATCTCTGTCATGTCTGCCTACTCTGGTTTCCAGCTCATTCTACTTCAGTCACAGTGGGCTTTGTTCATTACTCTGAACACACCAGGCATGATTTTGCCTTGAGCCCTCTACTTGGAAGGCTCTTAAGATATCTGCATAATTAACTTCCTTGATCTTTGCTCAAACATCACCCTACCCATCACCACCACAGCATTCTTACCCTTTTTCTACTTACTTTTTTCTTTCCTCCATAACACTTGTCACCTTCAAACATGCTAAATACTTCTTATGCTTACTGTAGATTCCACCTCCAATACACGTTCCCCAAGAGCACAGACCTTTGCAAGTTTTATTTATGTTTATATTCCTAGAAAAGCACCCCAAAATATATATTAAATATATAAATAAAAGGAAACATTAGATATTTCTTTATGTCACCTTTAGTATCTTGAATTTATCCCTATTATATCAGTTATCACATTGTATTGTAATAGCCTATTATATTTTTGCCCCTTCAACTCAACTAAACTGTAAGTTTCTTGAAACAAGGGATTTATTTTGTTTTCCATTACTGTCAGAGAATTTCCTTATAGTGCTTGACAGTAAGGATTCTAACATTTGATAAACTGAAGAAAAAAGCTTGTCTAAATCAAAGTCTTTAGCACCTTTATTATGTGCAAAATATAAATCCAATGCTTAAAGGTATGACACTGAAGACTGAGTTCTTAATGGATTCTGTTAGATTTTCTGGTGTTGCTCTGGCACTTATTAGCTAAAAGACATTGATGAAATCATTTAAATTCTCTAAAACTGTTTCCTTATCAGTAAAAATGGGGATAATGACGGTAGCTATACTTCACGCAATTTTCTTGACTGTAAAATAATTTGATAATAGAATTCAGAATACGCTTCTCCAGAATACACTGCTCTGGCATTTTGACTGTTTTGAGTTAAGGCACTTGAAAAACTAGCAAATACAGAAAAACACTCTGACCTTCTTTCTTTTTCTTAAAAGCAGGAAATGAAAGTACTATATGAAAGATGTCCTTCCTATACCAGAAGGAAAGTAACACTCTCACCATCAAGGATGAAAAGTTGAGACTGAGAGAATTCTCAACAAACAGACCTTGTTAAAATAATTTTTATCTTCCTTTAGTCTCCCTACATAGTTTAGTTACTTTCCCACAACTGCCTCTCTTTGTTCAGCTTAACATACAGCCAGAATATTTCACCATTTCCTTGGTCTTCATTCCTTTTGCCGACTCTCATTTCACATAAAATTTGTATTATAAATATGTATGCTTTTTTCTCCTGTTGATCTATCTTACACCAATTTAATTCTCAGGCCCAGCAAAATAGAACTCTAAGAGGGTAAAGGTAAAAGTTTGCCTTTGCTACCATAAATTAGTCCAGTAGTTTGCACATATTAGGCGTTCAATAAGTGACATCTATTAGTTGTTATTACAAATTAAACAGATGCACTCCTATAAGTCCTACTTCAATAACTTGACTAAGCTAGAATAGTCATTAAACATAATCTTTAGAATTTCCTTAGAATGCACCAATAACATAAATCACCAGGTTACTTAAAATATCTATGATATGCATTTTGCAAAAGAAGGTACCTTAATTCTCTCAACATAAGTTAATTACATTATCTCAGAATATTTTAAAACTAGTTCTGAATATTAGGTTCTATGACCATCTTCAACAGTTGCCTTCAATGTTTAACAATTTCATAGTATTTTTTATATAATCAGGATACTTAATACTAAAGTTTAAAAATAAAACATCTTACTATTTCGATGAACTATGTACTTATAGGCCTATAAAATATACATACTTTCTTCCCTCTACTCTGAATAATCTCATTTCCAGAAATAAGACTTGAGAGAAAAAGATAAATAATTAAGTGTATTTGTGACTCTTCACTAAATCACCTCCAGGCTTTCCATTTCTCATTTCAGCCATGTATCCAACAATATGTAGAATCTTCTGGTAATGTTATATTATGGATTTAACAAGAATAACAATTTTGGTGAAATTAAAAAGATAATTACATGGTATTTATTTTAAAGTTTACTGTCCACTATTTTACAATAGAAATAATTTTTCTATATTTCCTTGTGTACTATTTTCCTACTATATACTCAGTTGTCTGTTTTATAAAATCTTATGGATAATCATTTTCTTTACAGTTTGTACTACCATAAAGAAAAAAAAACACATTTTACTTAGCACACATATAAACAGTAGACAAGAAGACTGAGGTAAGCAGTTTAAATAATTGTCCCAAGAACACAGATGGAGTGACTGCCAGCTTTAGGATTAAAACTAAGCAGCTCATTATTCCCCTTCTTATATTCTGAGTACTTAATATTGTTTTTACATCACAAGAATCTCATAATTAATTTTAAAATAATTTAACTTAATAATTAAAACAATGATCAATTCTGACAATATATTTAAATAATTTAAGAAATATATTAAGTAAAAATAAATTAGTTCATCCAAATATTCCCTAGAAAAATGAATCTGATTTACTACATAAGTTGTTTTTTAAATTTTGCTTAGAGTGCCAAGAAAGTGACAGCTTAATATAATTTATCACTTCAATATCTTTTTTAAAAGCTAAATTCTTTATCCGAAATCTACAATAAGTATATGAGAAGGTTGGATTTAATACCAAACAAAAATACTTTTTCATTAAAAAAAAAAAATCTAAACTTAAAACAGTACTTTCTACTCTAATTATAAACTTCAACTTCAGGATATATTTACAACAGATATATCTACTGAAAGACAATGATAAAAAGTAAAGAAAGCACCAAACACTATTGCATTTACAGGAGAAAAAGACATACAGTATAACATTAACAGCTTACTGTGGAGAGTGGATTTAATCAGGAAGTAGCCATTATCCTTTCGATTCAGAGCAGTGACAGCACTCCAAAACAACAAGCCGTGATATTTTTCAGTTAAAAGGCATGAAAGAATACCTACTATTGTGTCCTAGCTTTGCTGACCCCAAAGGTCACCATATGTCTTTTATCAAAGGCTATCATGAAAACATAATCCAAGCAAGCATTTACAATGCTTTATTTGTTGAAACACCTAAAATCTACCTAACACAACCTCTCTCTCTCAGTTACTCACAAAACATGGCTGTCTTATTCAGAGATTAGCAATTATTGTAATGAGATACTGTCGGAGAGGGTCAAATAGTACTTCCTGCAGTTTACACATCTTGATTTCCTGGTAAACAAACTGAAAGGCAGGTGGAGCACTTAGATCACCAGTAAACGTGAAAGCTCACGTGACAAAACTAAGCCAGGTGAGGTTGATGTCTCAAATAATTTTTCTTTCCTTAATTTTAATTAGTGTCAAGACATAAAGAGTTCTATCTTTCTTCCTTTTTTAAAGGAGGGTTTATTCCTGACACGCGAAGGCACAGAGTTATAAGGAATGCTTGAGAAACAAACCTGTTTAAGCAGGTTTTAAAAATTACTGCTTGGCAGGTAAATTTAAAAACAAGGCAATGCTAGCTAATAAGGTTTTCTCTTAAAAAAAAAAAAAACTAGGATTAAGAGTTTAAAAACCTGCTAAATAGTTTTTAAATTTCAACTCTTTCAACAAAAAAGATAAAGTTTCTGAGTTATAATTAAAGACAAGCTCTTGCAAAGTAAAACTATAAGTCATGTAGCAGTCCAAGGAAAAAATCTCAAGATATGGATCAAAACTTTACATAACTTGAAGCTATTTCCTGCACCACTTAAAATGCACATTTTAAAAAGAAAACAAAATCTAAAATATTTACCTGTATTTAAAAATATATGTGGTGAGCTTGAAATTTGTTTCTCTGTCCTTAGTTTTTTCCCCCAAATTACTTTTTCACTCTCTGAAATTTCTAGTGTAGTTAAATGAAGACTGACTTAAATTAACTAAGAGTATAAAACAAACACACAATGCATCAAAATGATAAGCCAACTGACTAATTTAAGAATATGGAGAGTTTTGTTTTTTTTTAATCTACAACATTTATGTTTAAAATACTTTGTTCTAACACCCTCCATCTGTGTCCTAACTATTAACACAGTATCATTTAATTTTAATGCAAAAAGCCCTTAATAACTGTTTCACAGTAATATAATCAAGGTATTAAATTATATAACTTAAATCAGGGGTATATTTACTATATTTGCAAAATAAAACTTTAATGTATTGACAAGTAGAAAACAAAACAAAGTGATAACAAAATCAATGCCAACAATAAGAACACCCAAGGAGATAAAACTAAACTAATAATACAAAATATGAGAATAGGTCACATTACAAACATTTAATATATATCATTTGAAAGGAGTACACATTTAATACTGAACAACATTAATGCTAAACAGTACTAAACTAATACTAAACAACAAGTTTCTAACCACCATCTTTACTATGATGAAGCATGAAACAAACACCAAATTTTCAGAAAATTATGACTAAGAAGTTAAAAGTTTCAGCTGAATTTCCTGGTCCAATTAAATAATTCAAAAATCCTGTTAACTACCTGGAATGCAAAACATAGCCCTATTTCCTTCATAGATAATTTGAGATATATTAATAATTCTTACTAAATAGGAGCTTTGACTATATAATTCATACATGGAAACAAAACAAAATTTTAAATTAGAAACTTATTATTTCAACTATTTTAAAGACCCATGACTATTTTAGTTCCCCATAATGGTTTCTCCAGTGGTCATGTATGGATGTGAGAGTTGGACTATAAAGAAAACTGAGCGCTGAAGAATTGATGCTTTTGAATTGTGGTGTTGGAAAAGACTCTTGAGAGTCCCTTGGATTGCAAGAAGATCGAGCCCATCCATCCTAAAGGAGATCAGTCCTGGGTGTTCACTGGAGGGACTGATTTTGAAGCTGAAACTCCAATACTTTGGCCACCTGAAACAAAAACCTGACTCATTTGAAAAGACCCTGATCCTGGAAAAGATTGAGGGCAGGAGGAGAAGGGGACGATGGAGGATGAGATGGCTGGATGGCATCACTGATCCCATCCATCCTAAAGGAGATCAGTCCTGGGTGTTCACTGGAGGGACTGATTTTGAAGCTGAAACTCCAATACTTTGGCCACCTGAAACAAAAACCTGACTCATTTGAAAAGATCCTGATCCTGGAAAAGATTGAGGGCAGGAGGAGAAGGGGACGATGGAGGATGAGATGGCTGGATGGCATCACTGACTCGATGGACGTGAGTCTGAGTGAACTCCGGAAGTTGGTGATGGACAGGGAGGCCTGGCGTGCCGTGGTTCACAGGGTCGCGAAGAGTCGGATACGATTGAGCGACTGAACTGAATTGAATGGGTCAAATTTAAAAGATGAGGACTGGTGCCAGTCCAGGTTCGATGCAGGATACAGGATGCTTGGGGCTGGTGCACTGGGATGACCCAGAAGGATGGTAAGGGGAGGGAGGTGGGAGGAGGTTTCAGGATGGGGAACACGTGTACACCCCTGGCGGATTCATGTTGATGTATGGCAAAACCAATACAATACTGTAAAGTAAAAAACATTTAAAAAATGATAAAAATAAAAGATAAGGAAATTAAAATACTGGAGTAAAGAAAATAAATTTGAAATTTTGTTTCATTCAAAGCAGCTTTTATCAAATGTCAGGAAATTTTGGTGTTAACAGTTTATAATTCAGTTGAAAGGACAAGGACAAAAACCAGGACAAACATGATACCCTTTGTGTTAGAAAAAGAGCCCCTCCGAGCTAATGTGAGAAAAGGAAACCTTTTCCTCCTCTGGATATATTTCAACCCTACTTGTTCTTTCAGTCAGGCACTCTTTGCAGGGCACACTTGACACAAAGAGCTACACCTGGTAGCTCTGCACAGAGAAACATCTTCAGAAAGGATTCCCTTGCCCCTGGAAGGTCTAAGAAACCACAGAGGAGGTTAGTCTTCCATGACTTAAAAAATCCACGCAAAATGAAAATGAAAGACAGGGAAGGGGACAAGAGCTCCTACTTTAACTTGCTTACATCTACTGGCAATAAAGAAGCTTTCCATAATTATTTATATTCTATCTATTCTAAAATAAGATGGCTTACAGACATATGATGCATAAAACAGAATGCTTTCAAAAGACAAATTAATATGAATAAAGGGGCGCAAGAAGGATGAGACACAAAGTAAAGCTGGAACACACAAAGGCCTGTCATAAGGTCTTGCACAGCCTTCAGATGTGGGTAGCTCAGCTCTGAGCTTCGTAGCAATCAAAGTAAAGCAGGAAAAAAGATCAAATTATAAAACTCTCACTGTGTAAAAACTTCACTTTACAAATAAGCACCAAGGCTTTTCCTAGTACTTAGAATCAAGAGAAATGTCTTCATACTTTTCAGTGATGCAACACTGGCCAAAACAATAATTTTCTCAAGAGCATCTTTACAGAAATTGAACAAATTTCATATGACACTCCTTTCAACCTTTCTTCAGGGCAAGCTGAAATCACAACATGATGAAAAGTTACCTAGAAAATGTGCCATCTTACTAGGAAGGTTTCTGCTATTCATCTAGGTAGAATCTTTAAAAAAAAATACACCAACAATCCCCAAGACCTTTTGTTAAATTCACAGTCTGTTTTCATATTTCAAATTCATATTTTATTTTCTAAATTCAGATTTATCTGCTGGATGAGTAAATAAAATGAACGTGCTTGATGATGGCGGTTCTCGATCAAAGAGAAGACCCTGGTAGAAAGGTCTAGACACTTAGGGATCTCTTTAATTTAAAGCAGTCCCTTTCTTCCTCTTTAGTGACCTTCTATGATCCTGCTCAATTCAACAGCCTGGGCCCCAGTCTCTGATGATTTTTATTCCTCCTCAGTTTGGTATTTGTAACTGTGGTACAGAAATCTGACAAAGCTTCTAGATTCCTACTTTCTCAGTTAGTTTGCATCAATTTCAATTTATTATAGAGCATGAATCTTTGTATAATTTCACAGCATTTACTTTTTCTATTATTGGTGGGGGAAGACTAAAATCAATATAAAAGCAATTTCATATTTCCCATTTTATTATACGAAATTAAATGGCAACCCACTCCAGTTGCCCAGAAAATCCCATGGACAGAGGAGCCTGGTAGGCTGCAGTCCACAGGGTCGCACAGAGTCGGACACGACTNAAAATCAATATAAAAGCAATTTCATATTTCCCATTTTATTATACGAAATTAAATGGCAACCCACTCCAGTTGCCCAGAAAATCCCATGGACAGAGGAGCCTGGTAGGCTGCAGTCCACAGGGTCGCACAGAGTCGGACACGACTGAAGCAACTCAGCAGTAGCAGCAAACAAGTTCTGCAATGGTAGCATCTCAATATACAGTATATATGGACTGAATACTATTAAAATTTAACAAGGATACAAAAAGCACTGGGGTAAATAAGCAGGAGCAAGTATATTCCATTACTTTTGGGTTGGTCTCTTCTCTGTCTTCCAAAGACGCCAAGGGTATGTGCTCTAACCTACCAGTTTGTTTATGCTGTTTCCCGTTGCTTCCTTACCACACTATCAGCTTAGATCGCATTACTTTCAGGACACCCTCTCACAGAGCTTAACTACCTGAGCCCAGAAAACCTTTCTCCATAAGATTTAGCTCTATATTACTCTCCAATTATTTTAGGGACCGCCCTTACTAAATTTTAAAATTTCTTGTTTTATATTACCCATTGTGAACAATAAAATGTAAATATTCTAAGTAAAAACTAACTTAGGTTGATACATTGAAAACACCTGTACATATCTCTAACAGCTCATGCTTGTCCAACATCAAGAAGATTTATTAGAACTGCATCAAGTGAGCCAGACAGTCAATTTTTACTATACAGGCAACTTCTAAATGATATATAATCAACTCATATTACATCAAAACTTTGGCTTTTCTATTTCCAAGCTTCACAATGGATTCTTAGCTGTGACAACTTTTGAGAACACTACTAAAAACCAAATAGATTTTGTAAATCATTGTCAAAACTCAAAATGACTGAAATTAAACGACAGTTGTATCCAGGACAGTTTGATCCATATTTGAACTCATATCCATAACTGCATAAGAGTCATGCAGTCTCTTCCCTGATTAAATGAACTCTTCCTATGTGGAGTCACTGAAATCTGTTATTTCTGAATTTCCTATTTTATGAAAATTTAAATCTAACTATAGAAATCTAAACATATACTTTTTGATATTGGAAAAGGTAGCAGTATGTACATCTGGCAAAATATGTACAACTTGCTTAGTATATTTTTTTTTGCAATAAGAAAACCCATCCTAACATTAATATGTTAGAAAGCATATGGTTAACATCATAATTAATTATCAGCTTAAGTCAATCAAGATATGTTCATTTAAAAAGTTATAGGATAATTTAAATGGTTACATTATTAATTGCCTCACAATTGTTTATTTCAGGGAACAAAAGTAGGAAATATATCTATATTACAAACTGAAATGCTTTGAATAAATTTGACAACAAAAGGAAGAATATAATTCAATTTTCTTTCTTTTCCTAAAGGACAAACTGAAAAGAGTAAACTGGAAAGGGTTAAAAAAAACAGGTATATATATAGTTTTTTCATTTATTGTAACATAATAGGTACACACAGAGCCTGTAAAAATACAATATTCATTTTGCTGCAGAAGAACAGACATTGCATAACAATGAGATTTGCTAATGAAATCAACCATCAACCTGGAATACATATGTATTAAACCAAGACCTCAGTGTCATTTTCTTTTTGCATCGTTTGTTCTTGCTTTCATTTTTCTTGACCTTGTCAGTATTTCTGTCCTTTAGATTTTGGAACTTTGGTAAAGCAAAATGAAGACTATAATATTATACCATATTGCTTTTTATTCATCACATTTAATTTTAATGTAAATTCCAATTGTTCTGCTTCCATCAGCACTGTTAACGTATCTTTGGGGGGAAGCAAAAATCAATGGATGCTACCAGAAAAAACAAAGGAGGTTTATTTCTGTGCACAATTATTGAAGCAGGTCTGAAGAAAACTATTGTTACTTATATACATTCCATATAAAAACTTTTATAGCAATATTAGTGCTTACTTAATAAGAAATAATAAAATAATAATATATTTTAAAGTCACTTTGGTAATGTAGCTTTTCCAGTAGTTCCTACTACTGACAATTCTTAAGTGAAATAATAGAAGATTAATATAATAACCATGTATTTAGACAAAAATTGTAACCTTCCCCCCAAAAGCGCTCTGCTGTTCTAGTCTACAAAGTTAATTACCAATCTCCATTTATCAGAAATATGTGATTCTGGAATTTTCTTTAAAATTTAGAATTTAAATTTATGATTTAGTTACTAACATTTTCTATAAAAGCCCAAAAACTATGAAAATATTTTGATAGTATATGTCTTAAGAAAAGCATTAATGTCCCATTCATAGCTTTTGGAGTACAAGCTATTCAACTAAATGACTATCTCTCCTATTGTTTGTTCATTTATAGAAATTAGGTTTTCAATTCATATTTACTACAGAGAAAATTAGCAGCCTAACCTGCTGTGGTATATAACTGCTACTAATTCATGATAATAATGGTTTTTAATTTAAATCAGGACTTATACCAGCTAAAACATACTTTAGCCAAACAAAGTTATTTCCATTTTAATTTTTATAATAACAATATCCTTCAAAATAACAAAAGTTAGTAAGTATAACAGTTCTACTAAAAAAGTAAACCAAACACATATTCCCTATTAAATTGCTGAAAGTTGCCACTGATAGTCTAATAATTCTCAAGGCTAACCATTTTAAAAATACTGAAGGATAATTTTAAACAAAGAACTACATAACCACAGAGCAATCATTAACCCACACACAAAGTATTTCCCTAAAAAAAAAAATTTCTATTAAAAATGGCGAAGTATAAATCAGGATGTAGAGAAACAGTTAAATAAATGTCTATGGCAATACTGAAAATCTACTTTCACTAAGGCAAAGGATGTAATCCTAATAAAATGTGGTGACAGGCTTTGGAAAGTTATCAAGCTCATTGCTACTCCAACTGTGGTCCACAGACCAGCAACACAGAAACCACTTGTTAGAAATAATCTCAAGCACTAGTCCAGACCTACTGAATCAGAATCTTACGCACATTAAAATTTAAGAAGCCATGATCTAGAAAATTCTTTAGCCTACCTGGCAATTTGTACATCAATTCCAATAACTTCTGTTATTCTAATAATAAAAAATCCATATTAAAATTCAAAATATTTAGAAAATATACTATTTGTCATGTACAAAGTCCATTTTCCTACTATTTGCTTAATTATTTGAAGTTTCCTATTGACATGGACTACAGATTTTTAATTTGTAGCAATACAAAATAATAAGTGGGCAGGAATCATATATTTTGCAAGATCTTGGAAAACATTAAATGGATAAAAACTGAAGTATTATACAGTCTTAGCAATTATTTTAAAATATTTATGCAAAAAATTCCTTTCTTAAATAAGATCCTGAAGAAGCCCTGTATAGTAAAAAAAATAAATAAAAGAGCTGCTTCTTGGGATTCCCTGATGGCTCAGTTGATAAGAATCTGCCTGCAATGCAGGAGACCCTGGTTCGATCCCTGGGTTGGGAAGATCTGCTGGACAAGGGATAGGCTACCTACTCCAGTATTCTTGGGCTTCCCTTGTGGCTCAGCTGAAAAGAATCCACCCACAATATGGAAGACCTGGGTTCGATCCCTGGGCTGGGAAGATCCCCTGGAGAAGGGAAAGCCTATCCACTCCAGTATTCTGGCCTGGAGAATCCCATGGACTGTATAGTCCATGGGGTCACAAAGGGTCAGACACGACTGAGCAACTTTCACTTTCCTTAGGGCAGAGGAAGCACCCAGCAGTGGGCAGGACATCTCAGCAGGACCAACTCACACATTACTCAGAGTGCAGTTTCAAACCTGACTTAAGAGAGTTCCTTAAGGGCCTAAAAGTGAGCTGCACAACTATTGTTAATCACAAACCACTATTCATCAAGGCAAGCTGTAAAGATCACTGTTTATTCTATACTGTTTTAAAGTAAGAATGCTAAATAAAATTACATAATTCAGCATTTTTTAATGATGAAAACTGATCTTTTCCCGATTAGGTCTAAATGGTGAACTTGGATTTAACTAATATGTTATCTTCAATTAAATTATTTCAGTTAAGTGTTTGCCTACATTTTACAGGACATTATGTTAAGTGCTATAAGGATAATACAGATGAATGGACAAAGTACTTATTCACAATGGAAACCTAAGACAAATATATGAAATACAGTATGTGCTATAAAAGCAACATAATACTAAAGGAGTAAAATTAACTGAGGATACTAGAAAAACTTCACAGAAATCTAACATCTTAAGTAGACCTTGAAAAGCACGTAGGATTTTTGAAAGGAAAAGATGGCTAGGTGGAGGAACTACGGGAAAAAAGCATCCTAAGTGTAGGGAAGGGCTTCCCTGCCAGCTCAGTGGTAAAGAATCTGCCTGCCAATGGAGAAGACACGCGTTCAATTCCCGATCCAGGGAGATACCATGGAGAAAGACATGGCAACCCACTCCAGTATTCTTGCTTGGGAAATCCCATGGACAGAGAAGCCTGATGGCCTATACTCCCTGGGGTTGAAAAAGAGTATAGCACAACTTAGCAACTAAACAACAACGACATAGCATTGCAAAAGCTTTTACTATCTGTGGTTTGATGAATTAATCAATAATAGGTGAATAATCTAGTCTGGCTAGTATATAAGGCATATATAGAAAATAGTGGGAGATGTGGCTGAAAAGTTACTCTAGCACCTTATTAGAAACAATTATGAATGTCACTTTAAGTGTTAAATTTATTCAACACTGCCAAAGTAGTAAACTACTTGCATCAGAAATACTGACCTAGAAGTTTTAAGCAGGATGAGTTGCAACAGAAAGAGATTTCCAAGATGGATATTAGAATATTCAGTCTGTTGAAATCGTTTAGGCAAGAATAAGGGTCTGAACTAATATTGTGGCAGTAGAGTCAGAAATATGGAGATATGGAAAATGGAATATGAATATGAAAGATAAGGTGAATCAGTTCTTTTCTTACTCCTTGACTGATCAAACAGCAAGAAACAAAAAAAGAGATGTAAATCTATTGGACTTCAAAGTAGATTCTACATGGATGAAATGTACATAGATGGAATGGGAAGGCAAAACTTAAGGAAAATCCAAAGGCTTGGAAAAATGTAGACAAGGAAATCTCTTGTCCACTTATTATGCACTTACAGTGTTAACTCATATAACCACTGTAGAAAAATATTAAGCAATACTTCATAAAATCAAAGCTGTTGGTAGTCCATGCCATGGCAATTCCACTTCCAGATATATAACCCAGAAAAATTCTCATACATAGGCATAGCAAATCATATACAAAAGTATAAACTACACTATCATTTGTGTAGTGAAATTCTAGAATACAGAAGATCATAGTGTGTTTTTATAATTAAATGTATAGTGAAGAGCCAACTCATTGGAAAAGACACTGATGCTGGGAAAGACTGAGCGCAGGAGAAGGGGCCGACAGAGGATAAGATAGCTGGATGGCATCATCGACTCCAAGGACATGAGTTTGAGCAAACTCTGGGAGACAGCAAAGGAGAGGGAAGCCTGGCACGCTGCAGTCCATGAGGTCACAAAGAGTCAGACGTGACTGAGCGAATGGACAACAAAATAGCAGTTAAACAAACTAGAGCTACACATGTTAACACGGATATGTATCTTTAATATGCAACCACTTGAATGACGTAAAGGTTTTCTTGGTTTGTTTAGTTCTATTTATCATTTTATTTGAGATAGGACAATCTGAAATCAATCAAGAAAGGAGAAGACGGATATGTCTTATGAACGGTCAGTGAAACAAGTCTCTGGATGACACAGAAGAGGATAAAAATACAAAAGCATGAACAAAGTCTTAGGCATAGTAAGGAAGCAAACATTTTTTTCTGTGTTTATTTTTTACCAGGATTGACTTACTTTCTAACTGGAAGTCTGTACTTTTTTTACAACCCTCAACAATTTTACCCACCTCCCACCTCTGGCAACTACTGATCTGTTCTTTGTATTGTATCTATGAGTTTGGACTTCTGTTTTTGTTTTTTTAGATCCCATGTATAAGTGAGATCATAGAGTATTTGTCTTTCTCTGTCCTATTTCATTTAGCATAATACCCTTAAACCATCCACAGTGCTGCAAAGGACAAGATTTCCTTCTTTTACGGCTGAAAAATACTCCATTTGATAAATATATAACACATTTTCCTTATCATTCATTCATCAGTGGACATTAGGCTGCATCTATGTCTTGGCTGTTGTAAGTAATGCAGCAGTGAGCACGGGGGTGCAAGGCAATTTCTTTCTCAGAGATGGATGGAAGAGTAGAAGAAAAAAAGATAATTTGTTAACTATTAATTTGAAATAACTTGTATTTATGGAAAGTTGCCAAAATAGCACAGTGAGATCCCATATACTCATCACCCAGGTCCCACTAATAGTTACAACTTATATAATTAAATTGTCAATATTGAAAGCAAGAAACTAACTACAGTGTATATATAGTTCTAACTTATCTTATCCCAGGTGTAAATTCATGAAACCAGCACTGCAATCAAATATACACCTACTCCATCACCACAAAGATTTTCCTCATGCCTTTACAGTCACACCCACCATCCATAACCCTGTGTTACCACAAATACCACAAATTTGTTCTCAATCTCTAGAACTTCGTTTTACATAAATGGAGTTATTGAGTGACCTTTGGAGATTGACTTTTTTCACTAAGCTTAATGTCCTTTAGGATTTGTGTATCAACATTTTTTTTTTTTTGGCTGAGTAGTATTCCATGGTATGGACACATCAAACTGCATAGGACATTTTGATAGTTTCCAACTTGGGCTATTATAAATAAAGCTTCTATGAACAACCAGGTACAGTCATTTTGCTGGGATAAATGTTCTGGAGTGCAGTTGCTAGGTCATGTATTAAGTATATATTTAGGTTTTTATTTTTGTTTCAAAGAAACTGCCAAATATTTTTCCAGAATGGTTGTACCATTTTACACTTCCCCTGACAATGAATAAGAGCTCAATTTCTCCATATTCTTTCCGGTGGTTGACACTGTCACTAATCTTTATTTTAGGTGATCTGATAAGTGACTAATGATAGTTCATTTTTGCATTTCTCTGATGGGTAATGATGTTGAATATCTTTTCATATTCTTATTTGACATCTAGTTACCCTCTTTGGTGAAATGTTCCTTCAGGTCTTTGGCCCAGTTTTCTAATTAGACTGTTGGCATTTTTATTGTTGAGTTTTGAGAGTTTTTATATAACCTAGATGGGAGTCCTTTGTCAGATTTGTGATTTTTCAGTATTTTCTCTTAGTATATGTCTTATTTTTTCATTGTCATAACAGGTATTTTGCAAACTAAACAGTTTAAATTTTTGTAAGGTCCAATTAACTAATTTTTAAGGGTTGCCCTTTCTGTATCGTGTAAGAATTCTTCACCAAGGTAGAACTTACAGATTTTCCCTTATGTTTTCTTCTAAAAGTTTTACATTTATATCTGTAATTATTCCAAACAGACTTTGAACTGGAAAAGAAGGAAACCAATAGATCTGTTTATCAGAAAGTTTTCAACTACTTAGTAAAGTTATCCATTTAAATTATGAAACACTTGAGATACAGATAAAGGTACAGGATATAGAGAGTGGAGTTTTACTTAATTGCTTTAGGTGCTTTGACAGAATTGTACATCAGTGTACCTCACGTAGCCAGGAAAAGCTTGAAAGTATTCTTGGAGAACAGTATGTCTGTTCTAAACTTTTAAGAATGACTACTCACAGAGGGAAGGCTGTGCCAGGAAGAAATGATAGCACTGAACAAAAGCAAAACGGCTATACACACACTACCTGCTGTAAGAAAGTATAAATGGTTTCAAAGCTGGCAAATACTAAGTATGTGAAATTTATGCAAAACTTAAATAGGAGACAAGACTGTGGAAGATTTCACATGCCCTATAAATGAGATTAAATTTTATTCTGTACTAATGGGAAGCTTTAAAGAACAGTACTGAATAAGAACCTGGAACACTAGATTCATGAATCAATGTAAATTGGACGTGGCCAAGCAGGAGATGGCAAGAGTGAACACTGACATTTTAGGAATCAGTGAACTAAAATGAAGGAGAATGGATGAATTTAATTCAGATGACTATTATATGTACTACTGTGGGCAAGAATCCCTTAGAAGAAATGGAATACCCCTCATAGTCAACAAAAAAAGTCTGAAATGCAATACTTGGAAACAATGTCAAAAACCAAAGAATGATCTCAGTTCGTTTCTAAGGCAAACCACTCAACATCACAGTAATTCAAGTCTATTCCTCAACTACTAATGCCAAAGAAGCTGAAGTTGACCAGTTCTAAGAAGACCTGCAATACCTTCTAGAACGAATACCAAAAAAAGATGTCCTTTTCATCACAGGGGATAGGAATGCAAAAGGAAGAAGTCAGAAGATGCCCAGAATAGTAGTCAAGTTTGGCCTTGGAGTACAAAATGAAGCAGGGCAAAGGTTAAGATAGTTTTGTCAAGAGAACAGTCTGGTATAGCAAACACCCTTTTTCAACAACCCAAGAGATGACTCTACATATGAACATCACCAGATGGTCAATACCAAAATTAGATTGATTATGTTCTTTGCAGCCAAAGATAGAGAAACTCTATACAGTCTGTAAAAATAAGACCTGGAATTGACTGGCTTCCCTTGGCAGCTCAGACAGTAAAGAATTTATCTAAATTCTATGCAGAAAACCAGGGTTCGANAAATTAGATTGATTATGTTCTTTGCAGCCAAAGATAGAGAAACTCTATACAGTCTGTAAAAATAAGACCTGGAATTGACTGGCTTCCCTTGGCAGCTCAGACAGTAAAGAATTTATCTAAATTCTATGCAGAAAACCAGGGTTCGATTCCTTGGTCAGGAAGATCTCTTGGAAAGGGAACGGCTACTCACTCCAGTATTCTTGACTGCAGAATTCCATGGATAGAGGAGTGTGGAGGGCTACATTCCATGGGCTCACAAAGAGTCAGACACGACTAAGTGACTAACACACATACATTCAGTAAAAATAAGACCTGGAGCTGACTGTGGCTCAGATCATAAACTTCTGATTGCAAACTTCAGGCTTAAACTGAAGAAAGCTGGGAAAGGCACTAGGCCATTCAGGTATGACTTAAATAAAATCCTTTATGATTATACAGTTGAGGTGATGAATAGATTCAAGGGATTGGATCTGATAGAGTGACTCAGATATGCAGATGATACCACTTTAATGGCAGAAAGTGAAAAGCAACTAAAAAGCCTCTAGATGAAGGGAAAGAGAAGCGTGAAAAAGCTGGCTTGAAGCTCAGCATTCAAAAAACTAAGATCATGGCATCTGGTCCCATCACTTCATGGCAAATAGAAGGGGAAAAAGTGGAAAAAGTGACAGATTTTCCTTTCTTGGGCTCCAAAATCACTGAGACAGTGACTGCAGCCATGAACTTAAAAGATGCTTGCTCCTGGGAAGGAAAGCTATGATAAACCTAGGCAGCATATTAAGAAGCAGAAACATCATTTTACCAACAAAATGACTATGGGTCCGTATAGTCAAAGGTACGGTTTTTCCAGTAGTCATGTATGGATTTGAGAGCTGGATAATAAAGAAGGCTGAGTGCCGAAGAACTGAACTTTTTGAACTGTGGTGCTGGAGAAGACTCTTGACAGTCCCTTGGACAGCAAGATCAAATCCATCAATCCTAAAGGAAATCAGTCCTGAATATTCATTGGAAGGACTGATGCTGAAGCTGAAGCTCCAACAATTTGGTCCCCTGATGCCAAGAGCTGACTCATTAGGAAAGACTCAGATGCTGGGAAAGACTGGAAGCAAAAGGAAAAGGAGGCAGCAGAGGATGAGATGGTTACATAGCATCACTGACTAAATGGACATGAAACTGAGTGAACCACGGGAAATAGTGGAGGACAGAGGAGCCTGGTGTGCTGCAGTCCATGGGGTCGTGAAGAGTTGGACACGACTGAGTGACTGAAGTGCTGCCTGTGGCCCGGAGCTGTGCTCCAGGCCAGAGAGCTCCAGCCTGCCCTCCCTGACAGCCTGCCCTTCCCATGTCAGGCGTGTCTGGCCAGCCTCCACAATGGCATTAACCAACTCCTTGCAACAAATCCCTGTCTACTTTCTACAGTACTGGTCCGCTTTCTCTGGTTGGACTCTGCCTGATACAAATCTGCATCATGTTTCACAATCTCCAAGAGTAGAATATAGTTTTTAACAACAACAACAAAAATTATTTATTTATTTTTGGCTCTGCATATTTTTGCTTGGAAACTCCCATGGATGGAGGAGCTTGGTGGGCTGCAGTCCATGGGGTCGCGAAGTCAGGCTCGACTGAGCGACTTCACTTTCACTTTTCACTTTCATGCATTGGAGAAGGAAATGGCAACCCACTCCAGTGTGGAGAATCCCAGGGGCGGGGGAGCCTGGTGGGCTGCCGTCTATGGGGTCGCACAGAGTCGGACACGACTGGAGCGACTTAGCAGCAGTAGCAGAGTGACTGAACAACAAACAATGGGATGCTAGAAAAGGATTCTACTGTGACAGCCCAGGTGAGGCATGATGCAAACCCATATAAGGATTTAGGCATCATGAATAGAGAAACAAGGATGGATTTAAGAACTATTTAAGAAGACAAAAAAGAAATGTTTTTACTGAAAAAGCAGGCAAAGAGAAATGCTGGCTTAAAGAGCATAGAGGCTATCAAACAGCAATTGTGGAGAATCCGTTTAGTAACCAACAGTTAATCAGTGCTGTGCTGTGCTTAGTCGCTCAGTCACGTCCAACTCTTTGCAACGCCATGGATGTAGCCTGCCAGGCTCTTCTTTCCCTGGGGATTCTCTAGGCAAGAATACTGGAGTGGGTAGCCTAGCCCTTCTCCAGGGAATCTTCTGAACCCGGGACTCAAACCAGGGTCTCCTGCATTGCATTTTGCCAGCAGAGCTACCAGGGAAACCAGATAATCAGTAGGATTGTATAATACAGCATTTACCAAAGCATTGAAAAACACTAGCCCCTTAAGAGATTCTTTAAAAGAAGGGACAGAAAGGTTGGAGATTCTCAAAACAACTTGGCTTAAAGCTCAGCATTTAGAAAACGAAGATCATGGCATCTGGTCTGCTCACTTCATGGGAGATAGATGGGGAAACAGTGGAAACAGTGTCAGACTTTATTTTTGGGGGCTCCAAAATCACTGCAGATGGTGACTGTAGCCATGAAATTAGAAGACGCTTACTCCTTGGAAGAAAAGTTATGACCAACCTAGATAGTATATTCAAAAGCAAGGACATCACTTTGCCGATTAAGGTCCGTCTAGTCAAGGCTATGGTTTTTCCTGTGGTCATGTATGGATGTGAAAGTTGGACTGTGAAGAAAGCTNGTGACTGTAGCCATGAAATTAGAAGACGCTTACTCCTTGGAAGAAAAGTTATGACAAACCTAGATAGTATATTCAAAAGCAGAGACATTACTTTGCCGACTAAGGTCCATCTAGTCAAGGCTATGGTTTTTCCTGTGGTCATGTATGGATGTGAGAGTTGGACTGTGAAGAAAGCTGAGCACCGAAGAATAGATGCTTTTGAATTGTGGTGTTGGAGAAGACTCTTGAGAGTCCCTTGGACTGCAAGGAGATCCAACCAGTCCATTCTGGAGGAGATCAGCCCTGGGTGTTCATTGGAAGGAATGATGCTAAAGCTGAAACTCCAGTACTTTGGCCACCTCATGCGAAGAGTTGACTCATTGGAAAAGACTTTGATGCTGGGAGAGATTGGGGGCAGGAGAAGAAGGGGACGACAGAGGATGATATGGCTGGATGGCATCACGGACTCAATGGACGTGAGTCTGAGTGAACTCTGGGAGATGGTGAACAGGGAGGCCTGGCGTGCTGCGATTCATGGGGTCACAAAGAGTCGAACACGACTGAGTGACTGAACTGAACTGATCCCATCTTCTTTATCCATTCCTCTGTTGATGGACATTTAGGTTGCTTCCATGTCTTGGCTCTTGTAAACAGTGCTTCAGTGACCATTGGAGTACATATATCAATGGCAACCCCACTCCAGTATTCTTGCCTGGAAAATCTCACGGACAGAAGAGCCTAGTGGGCTACCATCCATGTGGTCACCAAAGTGAGACACAGCTTAGCACCTAAACCACCGCCACCATCCCTTTGGGTCATGTTTTTCTCCAAATATATGCCCAAGAGTGGGATTACAGGGTCATATGGTATCTCTATTTTTAGTTTTTTAAGGAACCTCCATACTGTACTCTGTAGTGGCTGTACCAAATTACATTCCCACCAACAGTATCTGAGTCTGAAGTCACTCAGTCGTGTCCAACTCTTTGCGACCCCATGGACTATAGCCTATCAGGCTCCTCCGTCCATGGGCTTTTCCAGGCAAGAGTGCTGGAGTGGATTGCCATTTCCCTCTCCAGGGGATCTTCCCAACCCAGGAATCGAACCCAGGTCTCCCGCATCGCAGGCAGACGCTTTACAGTCTGAGCCACCAAGGAAGCCCTACCAACAGTATAGGAGGGTTAAATAGATCTTTTTTGTCCTAGAAAGCCTATCAATTAGCCAAGCTCCATATATAGACTAATTGATCTTCCCCTTGCTGCTGCTTTTGGCTCCTGTCATGCATTGGATCTGCACACACACTAGGGCCCATTAGGAAATGTAGTTCTGCTCTGGAGCTCCGTTTTGGTATTATACTAGCACTGCTTTGATTTAATCAGTATGGCTGTCCTCTTTTTAAAAAGTATTTTGGCTATCTTTGCCTGTTTTTTCTTGCACTTGAACTTTAATCATTTTGTTAGGCAACCACTCCTTACTGCCCCTAACCTCATTAGAATTTGCAGTAAACTGCTGTTTGATTTGGTACTAATTGGCAGTCATAAACTGTTCAGCCATCCCATTTGTAACTGATGTATCGTTCTGTTTAAGACAGTTATTCCTCAACAGAGTTTTGTACTTTTCCACACAATTTAATACATTAGGCTCTTCACATTTTTTAGAATTATTCCCATATTTCCCTTCTTAATTTTAATTAAAGAAATAGTTTGTCTATCTGTTTGGCTGCCGCGGGTCTTAGCTGTGGCATGCAGGGTCTCCCTTGCATTGTGTGGGGGCTCTCACCGCACCAGACAGACTTAAATTTTGGCGCACGTGTTCAGTGCTTGTGACATGTGGGCTCAGTAGTTGCAGCACGTGGACCTAGTTGCTCCAAAGCATGTGGAACCCTAGTCCCTGACCAGGCAATGAACCCACATCCCCTGCATTGCAGGGCAGATTCTTAACCACTGGACCACCAGGGAAGGCTCTGTTTACCTTTTTTAAAATGTTTTATTTGCTGTTAAGAATATAGTGCTTTTCATGTAAGGAAGTGTTGTGTTTTGCATATTTCTCTTACATCCAGCCATATTCCTTAACTGATGGTGATCCAAAGAGTTTCAGTCTTCTTGTATCAACTAGGATTATGATGTTATCACCTGAAAATGTTTTTCTTTCTATTTTTGTTAATTTATCTCTTCTGTTTTGTGTTATAGAATATGCCAGGATTTTCAGAATAATGTTAAATACCATATTTCTTTGATTTTAAGACCACTGAGCATAAGAACATGTTATCAATTTAATAATAGTTTTAGGGACTACTAGTTGAAATATCCCAATATATAATATCCATGCATATAATTCATGGGCTTCCCAGGTGGCTCAGTGGTAAAGAATCTACCTGGCAATGCAGGAGGCATGGGTTTGGTCCCTCAGTCAGGCAGATCCCCTGGAGAAGGAAAAGGCAACCCACTCCAGAATTCTTGCCTGGGAAATCTCATGGATAGAGGAGACTGGCAGGCTACAGTCCATGGGGTCACAAAAGAATCGGACATGACTTACCAACTAAACAACAACGATATGTAAATCACATCCCAACATCAGAAATGTTTGGAGTCCATCTCAGAACGGAGGAAGTAAGATTATGGTGGTAATGGTGGCCCTCTTTATTTTTTGTTTTAGTGGGAATTCCTAATTATTCCATCTTAGATATGATATTGGCTGTTGGTTTATGAGCAGTAGTCTTTGTTATAGAAATAACCTTTCCTTAAATGTAACTGTGTTGGACAGAAATGAGAGGGCTGTACTGTTTAACTGGAAAGTGGAAACCGTGACTGTGCGTGTGTTGTCTTTGCCAGCTGGTCTCTTTCCACCTTTTCCTTGGTAGCCCCCCAAGGGCAGAAGTCTTGGCTGCACAGCAAGGTCTGTGCTAGGCCTTCACCCAGAGCACCCTGATTTGCACAACCTATAGAGGATGCTGTTGTTTCCTGCAGCTATGGTGACAAATGACCACGGATTTGGTGGCTTACAACCACAGACATCTATTCTCTCGCAGTTCTGGAGGCTAGAAATCTTTAGTCAGTAGTGTTACTGGGTTGAAATGGAAGTGTTAAAGGGCAGTGCTCTCTCTAGATGCTCTCTGGGGGAATCAGTCCTTGCCTCTTCCAGCTTCTGGTGGCTGGCTGCATTGCTTGGCTTGTGGCTACATCACTCCCATCTTCAAGGCCTGTATCTTCAAATCTCTCTCTGCCATGTCTTCACACACCTTCTCCACTGTGTGCATAGATGGAATTTTTTTTTTTTTTTTTCTGAACTTGTCAATGCTGAAGGAAATGCTTTTAGAGACATATGTTAGGAATTTTTGTTGTTCTCTCGCTAAGTTGTGTCCTCTTTGCAACCTCAGGGACTTCAGCACACCAGGCTTCCCTGTCCCTCACTGTCTCACTGAGTTTGCTCAACTCATGTTCATTGAGTCAGTGATGTCATCCAACCATTCCATCCTCTGTCACCCCCTTCTTCTCTTGCCCTCAATCTAGCAAAGCCTTATTCATTCCATTTGGGAAAAAAATTGTGGTCACCTGGAAATGGCTCTAGGTCAATTCGCAGAAAGTCAATCCACTGAAATTCAGTTCCACAAAAACCCCTCAACCTTGCCTCCTCCTCCTGACCCCCAGTCTCCTCAGTCTCAGCTCTTCATCTACAGGGAGTGGGCAAGCTACATCTCCTCTAATACTGTTGTGAAGGCAGGATAAAAACTGGTCAATTAAGGCTAGATGCTTTAAGAAAAAAGTAAAGAAAGCAAAGGCTTTCTGCCCACTTTCCCAGGAAACACTGCAGAATTCAGGAGTCAGGGGGACAGGGGCTGCCCTCAGGCCTGCCTCAAACAGTATTGCACTTGGCCCCTCTGCTTCCTACAAGCCATGGAGGTGAGGACATTGCCCTTGCGGGAAGGTGGGACTGAGCACAGCCACTCATAGGCTAGGTCCTAGGGGAGAGAACGGAGAGAAGGCAAGAGTGAGAGGGAAGGTCCCCTCTTTGGACTTTGACTCAGTTCAGTTCAGTCACTCAGTTATGTCCAGCTCTTTGAGACTCCATGGACTGCATGGACCCCATGCTTCCCTGCCCATCACCAACTCCCAGAGCTTGCTCAAACTCATGTCCCTCGAGTCAGTGATGCCATCCAACCATCTCTTCCTCTGTCATCCCCTTCTCCCACCTTCAATCTTTCCCAGCATCAGGATCTTTTCATAAGAGTCAGTTCTTCTCATCAGGGAACCAGAGGATTGGAGTTTCAGCTTCAGCATCAGTTCTTCCAATGAATATTCAGGACTGATTTCCTTTAGAATAGACTGGTTGGATCTCCTCACAGTCCAAGGGACTCTCAAGAGTCTTCTCCAACTCCACAGTTCAAAAGCATCAATTCTTCAGCACTCAGCTTTCTTTATAGTCCAACTCTCACATCCATACATGACAACTGGAAAAACCATAGCCTTGACTAGATGGACCTTTGTTGGCAAAGTAATGTCTCTGCTTTTTAATACGTTAGACATAGCTTTTCTTCCAAGGATCAAGTGTCCTTTAATTTCATGGCTGCAGTCACCATCTGCAGTGATTTAGGAACCCCCCAAAATAAAGTCTGTCACTGTTTCCATTGTTTCCCCATCTGGATGCCATGATCTTGGTTTTCTGAACGTTGAGTTTTAAGCCAACTTTTTCACTCTCACTTTCATCAAGAGGTTCAGTTCTTCGCTTTCTGCCATAAGGGTGGTGTCATCTGCATATCTGAGGTTATTGATATTTCTCTGGCAGTCTTGATTCCAGCTGGTGCTTCATCCAGCCCAAGGTTTCTCATGCACTCTCCATGTAAGTTAAATAAGCAGCGTAACAATGTATAGCCTTGACGTACTCCTTTCCCGATTTGGAACCAGTCTGCTGTTCCGTGTCCAGTTCTAACTAGACTAACAGTCTAACTTTGGCTCAGTGGAACCCAGATGTGGACTAGTAGCTGAGCCTCTCTGGCTAGAGCCAAACTAGCCAGTCAGCGTTCTCGCCAGACCAACCTAGCATAGAAGATGTGGTTTCAGGGGGTCAGGGCTTAGTGCATAAAACCACAAGCCGTGTAGTCATCTTGTGCATGTGCAGTGTTTATGAGACTAAATGTACATTCCCACTTTAAACTTACATGTAAAATACTCAGCGCAGGCAGGTAAGCCATTACTATTCATATTATTTTGGCATTATTACTAGTATATCTTTAAAATATAATGCTTACCACAATGCCTATAGATAGTTGATAAATACTATTTTTCTTCCTTCATTTACTGGGTAACTTTGAGCAGATAGAGGCCACTTCTGGAGACCTGTGTTTTTTCCGGGGGTACCTGAGACATCTCTTGCTTTCTTGTAACTTCAAAAGCCAGTCTAGTCAATATCCTTAGTAGAATATATATCAGCATAAAGACAGCTGGGGACCACTGTTCAACCAGTTGGGCAGCTTCACTGTTCTGCCCACAGGAAGCCTTATAGGTTATCGAAGCAAGTCAGGTTATTATAGGAAGACCCTGGGAACTGTGAAAATTATGTTGCTGTGGCAGTAGCTGTCTAGTAGAATAAAAAAAACCAGTGATTAAATATTGAAACAACAAAAAAAGAAGGCAATAAATGTATGCCTAGCAACTCTATGAATTGCTTGTTACGTATTTCCTAGGAGTTAAGAACATGAGTTTATTTAGGTGCAGATCCTCTTCTAAAATAGTGCGCTGGTATTTAAAATAACTCAGTAATTCATTACTTTTTTGATAATGTGCTGCAAGTTCAGTCACACACATTCACAGGCAGTCCATTTTTGTTGCACTATCTGCTGTATGAGCAAATATTGAAGGAGTTTGCAGACGTCTGCTTTACAGTAGGGAGATAGATGATCCAACTGGGTATAGCCCATATGTGCAGAAAAGTCTGGTTATGGGAAATTACAGACTAGAAAGGCAGTTGTTGTTAAATGTGCATCCCTGCACGCAGTAAGGGGCTTCCCAGGTGGTGCTAGTGGTAAAGAACCCACCTGCCAAGGCAGGAGATACAAAAGACACAGGTTTGATCCCTGAGTCCGTAATATCCCCTGGAGAAGGGCATGGTAACCCACTCCAGTATTCTTGCCTGAAGAATCCCATGGACAGAGGAGCCTGATGGGCTATGGTCCATAGGGCTGCAAAGAGTCAGACACTACTGAAGCGTGCATACAGGCAGGTAGTCAGGTTAAACAGAAAATCCACAACAAGCCAAATTAATCATGACAAAGTGAGATTAACAGTTATATATATAGTTCAAAAACAAGAGTAGCAGGGTCTGGAAACAAAAACCAGCCCAGTAGTCCAGAGAACACGTCCTTCCCCATAATTGGGCAAGGCCAGGCCCCCAAAGGCACACATGGAGCCAGAGCTTGTCAGTGTTATGTGGAAGCCAGATTTCTGAGGACACTGAGTGGGGGGCTTTTGGAGTAATACCTAATTCTAGCCAGTAACTCCTATCACTTAGGCAGTTGCTAGCAAGTAACCTTAGGTAGTATGTTCACAGGAGGTCCTGCGTTTGGGGCTACTGCCAGCTCCTGGGGCGGTAAGCACCTGTGTCAGGAGAGCTGCATCTGTGTGTCCCTGGAGCCTGGATACACAGGGAAATAGCAAGGGTGAGCATGCGTGAATTAACAGTGGAGATTTAGGGGTAGCTTTGACCACGTGTGGGCTTCACCGGTTGCTCAGATGGTAAAGAATCTGCGTGCAATGCAGGAGAGCTGGATTTGATCCCTGGGTCAGGAAGATCCCCTGGAGAAGGGAATGTCAACCCACTCTAGCATTCTTGCCTGGAGAATTCCATGGACAGGAGCCTGGCGGGCTACAGTCCATGGGGTCGCAAAGAGTCAGACACGACTGAGCGAGTAATGCTTTCACACTTGACCATGTTTACTCATCTCTAATTTTCTTGCAATTAATAAGAAAATTAACTGCAGTTAAAGTGTTATTAATTAATACTTTTTAAAAGAACTTCCTCCAAGTCGCCAGGCCCCTACTGTAGAACAGCACAAAGACTGGCATCACCCCCTCACGACCCCGTGGGAGCGGAAGCAAGCACTGAGGGCAAGGAGATGAGACATTTATGCATAGGACTGCTTGCAGTTACTTGAGCTGCTGAGATTAAGTGACAAGAGCAGTTGTTCTTTCAAGGCATACACTGACTCTGTTTAGGGAACAGATTTCGCCTTCCTGCTTCCCCTGTGCATCCCGGGTTCGAGTCAGAGCCATGGAGGCAACAGCGATGCAGCTTCCCTGCACAGTAGCTGTGATGAGTGCTTTTCTGGATCATTCTTGTGGAAGGGTGAGAGGCCTTGGGATTGTTTAGCTTGAAGGCGAGAAAGCAGAGGTGAGACATAACTCATGTTACTTAAGTGAAAAAGAGAAGATACTGGAATTGCTACAGGAAGAGTTTGCTGTTGTTTTTAACCTTTTAAACTTGTGAAGTACAGCACATACATACAGAAAGGTGCATAAAGCATCAGTGTATGCCTTAATGAATTACTGGAAAGCCATGTATGTAGCCACCACCCAAGTTAAGAACTAGAATATCAGCGGCACCCAGAACATTCCTTTCCAGTCAAAACCTCTCCTTCCTACCCTACAGATAACCACCATCCTGTCTTTGATGCAGAGTATACTATAGTTGTTTTGCCTGGCTTGGGACTTATAAGTGGAACCCTGTCATATGTATATGCCTTCTTTCACTAATTATCATGTTTAGGTGATTAACCACCTTGTTGCATGTGGTTATAGTTCTTTCATTTTTGTTGCTATATAATGTTCTCTCATAGGCAGATGTCACCATTTATCCATTTTCCTTTTGAAGAGTGTTTGGGTGGTTTCAGGTCGGGAGCTACTATGGATAATGCAACTACCAGCTTGTTATATGTGTGTCCTGGTCTAGGAGTGAAATTGCTGAATTGCGAGGTATGGAGATTCACACCTTTCCCAGGTTTCCTGTCATAACTTGGAGCTGTTCTGCACCCTTGCTCTCACGTGCTCTCGTCAGCTGGTTAAAGTGCTTATTTGATAATGGGCAGTAACTCACTGAGGCTTTGCTTTGCATTTCCTTAATGTGATGAGATAGAGCACTGTCTCTTGTGTGTCCTGATATTTTTAATTTCCTCTTGTGACATTCGTGTGCCACTGTTTTGCCCATTGTTTTTTCTACAGAGCAGTCTGTTACTCAGTCAACTAACCAGCCCCCTGAAGGCCACTATCAGGGAATGTGGGGAATTCCCTGCCGCAGACTTTACAGCTCTAAAGGCAGATATATAAACAAGTAGTTCATAACACTGTGATGACTGTGTGAAACATCCGTCTCCCCCACCAGGCTCACTGTTAGCTGAAGGGGCAGGACTCTTATTTGTCTCATGTCCTCAGTGCTTAACACAGTGCGTGGCATGTGTTGGGTGTTTAGTGAAGTCTCTGTTAAATGAATGAAGAAGAGGCATTTTCAGAGGATGGTGAAAGTGCTCTAGTAGGGGTAAGTGTCGAGTAAGAGAGAAGCACAAAATAAGGATCCACGAATTGCACCCCCTCCCCCACCGAAAGTGGGCAAAGCTTCCCTTGGAGATAATGTTTGAAGCAGATCTTTCACCAGAAGCTGTGGGGGAAGTATTTTTAAGGCTAGACTAGAATGCACAAAGGCACTGACAGGGAAGGAGCATTACACTAGAAATGTGGAGTTGCCGGGTTGGGGCGGGGGATTGTGCCTCGCACCCACTCGGGGAGTGGAGTGAGAGGATGACGAGAAAGGCGTCTGCTGGAGACAGTGCTGTGGGGACTGCCTTGTAAATCTCATAAGCAGTGTCCACTGAAAAAAATGCGCACCCTGAAAGTTGAGAGTTGTGTTTTATTCAGCAGACAAAACTGAGGGCTTAAGCCCGGGACATGGCCTCTCAGATAACTCTGAGAGACTGCTCCAGAGGTAAGGGAGGTGCCAGGACATATAGGAGTTATTTTAACACAGACCAAGTAGTCAGAACATCAAGAAATTATTGTTAATTAATAGCCGTGTTTCCTCATCCTGAGTTTCCTCCAGGGGCACCATGACATGGAGGAGAGGGCTGCAGAGTTGGATGACTGGATGTGGGCGTTGTTTTTAGCCTGAGTTCCCTCAGGGCTCACTGTTGGGATAGCTGTAATGTGATGACTTGAGAGCTGCAACATCCTTTGCTTAACTGATACAGCAGGCAATGTTTTTCACTCACACAGTGGGGATAAAATGGAAATGAAATACAGAAAAAGAGAATTCTCACAGGCTAGCGGGGAAGAGAGCTATTGAGCATTAGAACTGATCTTTTCCTAGACATCTTGGACAGAGTAGAGCAGGGCTATAAGCCTGATCATGAAATCAATTGACAACAAAAGTTATCTTTCTGAAAGCCGTCATGTCGCATGATGGAGTGTAGAGTGGTAATGAAGAGTGACTTTCTGCCGTCAGACCTGGATTTAGCAGCGGCATGGCCTGGGTGGAGCCTCCATTTCCACATCTGTAGTTTGGGAATAATGCCCACCTTGCAGAGCTGTTGTGAAGATTAAGGAGATAAAGTGGGACTTCCCTGGCTGTCCAGTGGTTAAGACTCCCACTTCCACCGCAGGGGCTCACCAGAAAAAAAAAAAGGAGATGAGGCATGTAAAGGACTTCACCCTTGCCTGGATTGATGCTGAAAGGTGGGATGGTTTTGTGATGTGGATCCTTAAGTCAGTTGCTGGTATTATTATCTTGCTACTACATGGTGGCTGTTATGTGGTCATGTTGACACAGCCAAGATCTTGGCTTTGTCTGCCCACTAAAGCCAAATACAAAATACAGAGACGGAGTTTGGAGGCAATAGAAAGGTGGCTTTAATCCTCAGCCAGCGGAAGGGAGAGCAGGGTAGGCTTGTTCTTCAAGAAGTGTGCCTCCCTTCTAGGAGGAATCTGGAGTCTGTGGATGAGGCTCACAGTCAGGGGTCAGTGATGAAGAGCAAAGGTGTAAGGGTCTTGTATTCTTCCTCTTGCACTGCCATTGGCTGCTGGCTGGTAGCCCAGTTGTTGGGTCCATAGTCTCTTTCTTGACTTGTACTGTGGCCTCCTTTCTGTAATGTAAAAAAAAAAAAAAAAAGTGAAGAACTACAAGGAGTGGTCTGCAAAGAGAGTGCTAGAAAGGTGAGCACCAAACACAGGATGTGATTAGCATAGAGTTAAAAGATAACAGATGCAGAAGGTAGCTCCTGCAAGGTCTGAGGTGTACAGGATTTAATTTACAAATCAGGTTAGTCTTGGTTATTGACTACTGATCAGAAACAGTTTAAAAGAAAAAGAACTCAGTGCAAGGGAAAAAAGACCTTTTTCCGTTATTTTAACTGCAACAACATCAGTTAATATGCTCGAGTATGGGTAAATAGTTCAGTGAGGACAGTTAGTCACTTGAAGAGCTTTGGGCCCCCCTTCCACTTTAGAGACACGCGGTCACCTTAGAGAGGATCTGGGAGTAAGAAAACAGCCCCAGACTCTTTTCTCCTGTGCTAGGCTTCGCAGGGGGGCTTTGTTCTCAGTTTGCTTTATCCCTGTATTCCTGAGACAGCCATGAGGGATTTATGAGCTCAGTATTTTATAGCTGTTTTTCTAAAGAAAGCGTATCTTGCCCAGTTCTCATGCAAGGAAAGGATTAAACTTGTAATCGGAGCGAAACCAGACTGTCTCGGGCTCCTTTGCGCAAGCCCCGCCCCTCGGCCAAACTTTCCAAAGAGGGAGGTCCGTTTGAAGAAACGAAAGTGAATTTGAACCGGAGCCATTTCCCAGTCCTGCTCCCGGCTTGAAGCTCCCAGCTCCCGGGGCTTGAGTCGACTCCAGAGGCGCCCCCTGCGTCTGGGAGGCCCACGGCCTGCCCCGGGAAAGGTCCAGCTGCGGAGGGTCGCGCTGCTGGCTGCGGGCGGGCACCGGAACATGCCTGGGGCGCGCCATGGACCCAAGACAGGTAAGCCCCTGGGGTCAGGGCCCAGAGCCGGCGCGCCCATACCCTGCTGGCCTGGGCTCATCTTATCCTCCACCCCGCCGCCCCCCCCCCGCCCCCACGTCCCTGTTTTCCTGCTTGACATATGCTTATTGTGTGAGAACGTGTGTTTTCTTGCCAAGCAAAATTGCTATTCTAGGATTTCAGAAATTTGTGTCATGCTTATTAACTCTGTGTTGAGTAAGATGTGGAAGAGGATTTGTGAGGGAAATACACCTCCTCTCCCAGAGGACCAAGGCCTGAGCCCAGGTCAAGACAGCCCCCCTTTGCTTTTCTGCTAGGACCCCATGGCGGCTCAGTCCAGCCTTTAGCCACCTCCCCCCGCCCCCCGCCCTCCACCTGCTTGACTTTGAGCGTCTCCTCTTTAACCTGTAGGAGAAAGTTTATAGTGGCTTCACTCATTATGTCTAAAACCTGGAAAACCCAAGTGTCCTTCAACTGGGATACATCCATATAGTGGAAAACTGCTCAGCCACAAAGGCAGGAAATATTGCTGTATGCAACAACATGGACAAATCTCAGATTCATGATGCTGAGCAAAAGAAGCTGGATTAAAACACTGCATACGAGTTCATTTAGATGACATTCTGGAGAAAAACCTGCAGGGACAGAAGACAGACCAGTTGCTGATGGGAACTGTGTGTGGAGAAAGAAGCTGTTTACAAAGTGCATAAAAAACGTTTTGGGGAAAGGGAAATGTTCTGTATCTTGGCCTCAGTGGTAGTTAGAGGGCTGTGCGTGCCTTGACTCTGTATGGTCAAAACTCAGAGTGCTAAGTGCTAAGTCACTTCAGTCGTGTCTGACTCTGTGCGGCCCCATAGACGGCAGCCCCACCAGGCTCCCCCGTCCCTGGGATTCTCCAGGTAAAAACACTAGAATGGGTTGCCATTTCCTTCTCTGATGCATGAAAGTGAAAAGTGAAAGTCAGGTCGCTCAGTCATGTCCAACTCTTATCGACCCCATGGACTACAGTCTACCAGGCTCCTCCGCCCGTGGGATTTTCCAGGCAAGAGTGCTGGAGTGGGGTGCCATTGCCTTCTCCCAAGAGTCAGAATTTTACACTGAAAAGGGTACATTTTACTGTATGTGCTGCTAAGTCGCTTCAGTCGTGTCCGACTCTGTGCGGCCCCATAGACGGCAGCCCCACCAGGCTCCCTCGTCCCTGGGAGTCTCCAGGCAAGAACACTGGAGTGGGGTGCCATTTCTTTCTCCAGTACGTGAAAGTGAAGTCGCTCAGTCGTGTCTGACTCTTAGCGACCCCATGGACTGCAGCCTACCAGGCTCCTGCGCCCATGGGATTTTCCAGGCAAGAGTACTGGAGTGGGTTGCCATTGCCTTCTCCGTTTACTGTATATAAATATACCTTAATTTTAAATACATGTGAAGTATATGTACATGCGTGTATATGTGTGTGTACGTATACATACATATGTGTGTACGTATACATACATATATGTACACATGGGGTTTTTTTCCCTTCTTTAAAAGAATTAGGGACACTTGACTTGTGGGAAAAGCATTTTTTTATGCAAACCAATATATTACCCTATGGATGGGTAATATATTGGTAAAGGTGGGGGTTTCTCTCTTAATCTTAAATATGTGAGAATAGATTAAAGGGAGACTTTGCAGGGCATAAGTGACATGTCAAATAGTTTGTATAGTGCATAGGCATGAAGTTGGGTGAAGGGGGATGTGGAAGGATTTAAGGATGATCACCGTGGGGGCTAGTTTCCTCCTTTCTTCTCGCTCTCAGTCCCACTCAGTGACTCTCCACGGGGCTGTTCTCAAGTGGTTTGGCTTTTAGGAGATTTTAGGGGGTATAAAGGAAAAAGTAATAATCTCCCTCTAATTTTTCTCTAAAATAACTGTTGTTGACAAATGTGTGTTTCCCTTCGTCTCTTTCTCTCATGCATACACGTTCATGGCTTTTTTTCCCCTTTTGTTTATGGAAAAAGGGACTATAGCGTACATATTTGTCTGCAGCTTGCTTTCTTTGTTAATTAGCATTATACCATTCCTAAATAGATAACACATTTCTTAAAGAACTGTGAGTGTGAATGTGTCATGATTTGTTCTCCTCTTCCTTAAATAGACATTCAAACATTTTATAAGCTTTCAAGAAGCAGCAGGTTAAATCTAGAAAGCACTGAGCTAGAAACTGACTTCAGCCACTTTGAAACAAAGTTCTTTCACCAAGGTCACACCTGTCTCTTATACACATCTCACGTCCCTGTTTTCCTGCTTGACATATGCTTATTGTGTGAGAACGTGTGTTTTCTTGCCAAGCAAAATTGCTATTCTAGGATTTCAGAAATTTGTGTCATGCTTATTAACTCTGTGTTGAGTAAGATGTGGAAGAGGATTTGTGAGGGAAATACACCTCCTCTCCCAGAGGACCAAGGCCTGAGCCCAGGTCAAGACAGCCCCCCTTTGCTTTTCTGCTAGGACCCCATGGCGGCTCAGTCCAGCCTTTAGCCACCTCCCCCCGCCCCCCGCCCTCCACCTGCTTGACTTTGAGCGTCTCCTCTTTAACCTGTAGGAGAAAGTTTATAGTGGCTTCACTCATTATGTCTAAAACCTGGAAAACCCAAGTGTCCTTCAACTGGGATACATCCATATAGTGGAAAACTGCTCAGCCACAAAGGCAGGAAATATTGCTGTATGCAACAACATGGACAAATCTCAGATTCATGATGCTGAGCAAAAGAAGCTGGATTAAAACACCGCATACGAGTTCATTTAGATGACATTCTGGAGAAAAACCTGCAGGGACAGAAGACAGACCAGTTGCTGATGGGAACTGTGTGTGGAGAAAGAAGCTGTTTACAAAGTGCATAAAAAACGTTTTGGGGAAAGGGAAATGTTCTGTATCTTGGCCTCAGTGGTAGTTAGAGGGCTGTGCGTGCCTTGACTCTGTATGGTCAAAACTCAGAGTGCTAAGTGCTAAGTCACTTCAGTCGTGTCTGACTCTGTGCGGCCCCATAGACGGCAGCCCCACCAGGCTCCCCCGTCCCTGGGATTCTCCAGGTAAAAACACTAGAATGGGTTGCCATTTCCTTCTCTGATGCATGAAAGTGAAAAGTGAAAGTCAGGTCGCTCAGTCATGTCCAACTCTTATCGACCCCATGGACTACAGTCTACCAGGCTCCTCCGCCCGTGGGATTTTCCAGGCAAGAGTGCTGGAGTGGGGTGCCATTGCCTTCTCCCAAGAGTCAGAATTTTACACTGAAAAGGGTACATTTTACTGTATGTGCTGCTAAGTCGCTTCAGTCGTGTCCGACTCTGTGCGGCCCCATAGACGGCAGCCCCACCAGGCTCCCTCGTCCCTGGGAGTCTCCAGGCAAGAACACTGGAGTGGGGTGCCATTTCTTTCTCCAGTACGTGAAAGTGAAGTCGCTCAGTCGTGTCTGACTCTTAGCGACCCCATGGACTGCAGCCTACCAGGCTCCTGCGCCCATGGGATTTTCCAGGCAAGAGTACTGGAGTGGGTTGCCATTGCCTTCTCCGTTTACTGTATATAAATATACCTTAATTTTAAATACATGTGAAGTATATGTACATGCGTGTATATGTGTGTGTACGTATACATACATATGTGTGTACGTATACATACATATATGTACACATGGGGTTTTTTTCCCTTCTTTAAAAGAATTAGGGACACTTGACTTGTGGGAAAAGCATTTTTTTATGCAAACCAATATATTACCCTATGGATGGGTAATATATTGGTAAAGGTGGGGGTTTCTCTCTTAATCTTAAATATGTGAGAATAGATTAAAGGGAGACTTTGCAGGGCATAAGTGACATGTCAAATAGTTTGTATAGTGCATAGGCATGAAGTTGGGTGAAGGGGGATGTGGAAGGATTTAAGGATGATCACCGTGGGGGCTAGTTTCCTCCTTTCTTCTCGCTCTCAGTCCCACTCAGTGACTCTCCACGGGGCTGTTCTCAAGTGGTTTGGCTTTTAGGAGATTTTAGGGGGTATAAAGGAAAAAGTAATAATCTCCCTCTAATTTTTCTCTAAAATAACTGTTGTTGACAAATGTGTGTTTCCCTTCGTCTCTTTCTCTCATGCATACACGTTCATGGCTTTTTTTCCCCTTTTGTTTATGGAAAAAGGGACTATAGCGTACATATTTGTCTGCAGCTTGCTTTCTTTGTTAATTAGCATTATACCATTCCTAAATAGATAACACATTTCTTAAAGAACTGTGAGTGTGAATGTGTCATGATTTGTTCTCCTCTTCCTTAAATAGACATTCAAACATTTTATAAGCTTTCAAGAAGCAGCAGGTTAAATCTAGAAAGCACTGAGCTAGAAACTGACTTCAGCCACTTTGAAACAAAGTTCTTTCACCAAGGTCACTCAAAGAGCTAATCAGAAATCCCCTGAAGTCCCCATAATTGAGTCCTGTGAACCGAGCATTCGATGTACTCACAAATACCTCAGCCCTGGAGAGGGAGGGGGGTTGTATGCAGCAAGAGGCGCAAGAAAAGCTGTGATGAGGTGAAGAGGTTGCATAACTAGCGACGGCTTGTTCATGCAGATGTTGGTTCCGGATCAGCTTTGTGCCGGGTGCTATAACTGAAGTGTAGTCCTTGTCCCCCAGAGGCTTACTCTCAAGTTGACCACAGCCTCCCCCACGTACTACATGGTGACCATTGAGAGTAGAGACATTGGGATAATTTCCAGGGCACCCAATATTATTAATCACCTTTGAGATACACTACAATCCGTATGTGACTGTATGTGCCATTAGGAAAATCAGTAGCAAAAAAGAAAAACAATCAGTAGCTAAGATAAAAGGTAACCTACATGGGGTAAGAGGTGCATGGTGGGAGGAGTTCAAGGAGAGGAAATACTCCCAGGCTGGGGTGTTCGGGAGTCAGAAGTCCCCTGAAGAAGGTGGCATCTAGAGAGATGTGTAAGGAAAGGACCCAAGTTGTAACAGGTGGCAGGAGTGGGGAGAAGCAGGGACGTTGCACTGGCATGTGGAGAGAGGGGAAAATGAGAGGCGGGCAGCCCACGTGAGAGATAATGAGGGGCTAGAACGGGGAAAAGACGCGTAAGAAAAAAGATAGAGGTGGTAGACAAGATAGGACTTTGCAACTACCTGAAGAGATGCGGGAGACAGGGACTAAGGTAGGCAGGCAGCAGGGCTGACTCAGGCTTCCAGCCTTCATAACTACGAGGCGAGTGCTTCCACTAACAGTAATAAGAAAGCAGGAGAAGGGGCTGAGAGAGGGAGAGAATTATTTTGGTTCAGAATGTGTGTCATTTGAGGTAGTGGTCAAGAATCTAAGTGAACAGATCATCTAAGCATTTGAAAATTCAAGTCTTAAGTTTCAGCACAGGTGGTAGCTGGAGATAATAGATTTGAACATTGTTTCTTAAAAAGACTGGTTAAGGTTAGGGGAGTGAGTGAAATCAACCTGGGGAAGGAAGAAGAGAGCCATAGACAAAACCTCGGGGACTCATTATATCTAAGGGGTGAAAGAAAGGATAGGGACAGACAGAAGGAAGAAGAAAGATGAGAGATCTTTGGTGCTGTGTCACCAAGCTGTGGGAGGATTTTAAAATAAGAGAGCTCGATCCCCATTGAGTGGGCATATGTTTGTTGTACTGAACTGACCACCAAACAGCCCTGGAAACAGAGATTCAAGGGGAGGAATTTATGTGGTCTTAGTAGCATGAGGTGGTATCCTCCTCCAGCACCATTTGGAAGTTTTGGAACAGAAAAAGGGGAGAACAGGCCTTGGGTGGAGAAGGGAACTGACCCTGAGATGCAGGCTGAACAAGGAGGTGTTTGGCTGACCCGCAGCTACGGGGGCAGGAGTGGACGTCACGTGAGCAGCAGGTCCCGCAAGGGGAAGGAGTGGATGTCGTGGAAACACAGGGAAGTTGGCGCTGGAGAAGGGCAGGAGTCAGCAACCCACAGCCCACTGCAGCCCTCCCCTGGTTTTGTGAAGGAAGTGCTACAGATGACCGTCCTAGCGGCCCCTTACAGAAGAAGTTTGCTGACCCTGGAAAAGAGCGTCAGGGTTGGAGGTTCAGTGGTCAGGTAACAGTGAGATTGGGTAAGGAGCTGGACGAGCCGCCCGTGTGGCTGAAAGGCGGAGGTGGCAGCCGCTGGAGAGGCACTGAGGAGCTGTGCAGCCCACTGTGAGCACGACCAGTGAGAGCGCTGAGCTCCCCTCACCGTGGCCGGGGGGCGGGGAAGGGGAACAGAAAGCTGAAGTTCGTGAAGAAGGGGACACAGCTGCCTGGGGGTCCCTGTGGCCTTCTGGAGGGTCAGACAAGGAGGATGTGAGCATGAGGAAACAGAAAGTTTCCTGGATGTGCAACCTGGGGGCAGGCAGCCAGGTGTTTACTGACACGCCAGCCCTGGATCCCATAAGCCCCTCCAGTGAGTAGTCCTGCTCCGTGGGTAGCATCGCTGGTCTGTGGGTGCGGACAGAGTCGTCGTGCTCGCTGTTCTGGTGAACAAGTGGCATTCTGAGAGGAGATGGAGTAGCTGGTGGCCTACAGAACCAGCTTCTGAAGATGCTCCATGGAAGCAGCTCTTGGGCAGTAGCTAAGGGGGTGTGGAATAGACACCAGCAGCTCCACACATCCAGGTGGGCCTAGTGGTTTGAGTAGGAGTGCCCGGTGTCCCTTCTGGGCCTGGGCACCGTACCGAAGGATGAGAACAGTGTACCTGTTTTCTAAGAAAACTGTCCGGTTCCCCTAAAATCAAATTCTGGTTCTCCCAGGATGGCGGTGCAAGTAGACGATTCTGTGAGGTCCCGCCGCCCTCCCCCAGGTGAGGGGGTTCCCTCTGCTACAGCCTTGGAGGATGGGGCTCCAGTTCACCCAGGCCACTTGCTTGTTTCTTTCTAGTCACCCAGAAGATAGATTCCAGAGAAGGAGGCTGGGCGGTGGGCCATCTCATGGTCTCCTAACTCCCTTGGCACTTTTAGGTTATTCTCTGTGTGTTTGTTTTTAAAGTAAAACATTTATTTGTTTTCTTGATTGTAAAAGTGTTTTGTTTTTTTTTTTTTGATGAGTGGAAACATACGTTCTCAACTCCCTGAACTCTTGAAGGGAAGATAATGCACTAGGATGCTGGAGAGGCCGTGCTGAATGAAGCGTCAGCACCACATGCCCCCAGGAGCTCTGTGCATCTCACTGTCTGGTCCTCCATCTCTTCCCTCGGTTGGGTCCACGAGTAGTACCTATGAGGTGTGCAGGCCACCCTAGCTGGGTCACAAGCCCACGTCTCGCTCAGCTTCTCAGCTTGTTAAGAATCAGATACAGCCCCCACCCCCAAAAGGCAGAAGGGACAGACTCCCTGCCGCAGTCCTAATTCACTCTCTTCTCATCTTCTTGTTCTGTAGGGGTCTTCCCTCAACAGATACCAAGCCCGCCCAGCCCAGGGCTATGAGCACAGCAGGCACAGACACCAGCAGCCAGAGCGGGGACCTTATCGTGACAGTTTCCAGCTCCAGCAAATAGAGTTTCTCAAGGGGCAGCTCCCAGAAGTGCCCCTGTTTGGAAAGCAGCCACCATCGCTGCCACCGTTCCTCCCTGGACTCTGGCCGAGGTTTCCAGGACCACCTGCCAGAGGCAGGCCCCTCCAGATCCGAGGTGTCCCCAGGGGCGTGCCTCTCAGAAGTCAGGTAGTCCCGAGACGGTTCCAGCGTCCATTCCCACGTGGCCACATTCGGCCATGGAGAGCTGTTGATAGGCTCTCCTCACATTTCCAGGGACTGACCATCAGCCAGGATCAGGAACAAAGGACCCTAGAGCTCTTGGATGAGCTTGGGGACGGGAAGGCCACCACAGCACGTGATCTGGCCCGGAAGCTCCAAGCCCCAAAGAAGGACGTCAACCGAGTGCTGTACTCTCTGGCAGAGAAGGGTAAGCTGCACCAAGAGGCAGGATCTCCCCCTCTGTGGAGAGCCACAGTCCCGGTTCAGGCTCAGAACCAGCCTAGCCAAGGAACAAGGGCAGAGAGTCAGACCCCAGGAGCTCCAAGCCCAGACTCCAGTGTGGAAACAGAAGACAGAAGCACCCCGTGTAGCTTGGAAGAGCCCCCCGAGCCTCTCGACATGGCTGAGATCAAGGAGAAAATCTGTGACCACCTGTTCAATGTGTCCAGCTCCTCTGCCCTGAACTTGGCTAAAAACGTTGGCTTCACCAAGGCCCGGGATGTGAATGCTGTGTTGATTGACTTGGAAAGGCAGGGAGATGTCTACAGGCAAGGGACCACCCCTCCCATATGGTATTTGACTGACAAGAAGCGAGAGAGGATACAGATCAAGAGAAACAAGGACAGTGTTCCCGAAACCACTCAAGCTGCTGCTGTCCTGGAGGCCGGAAACACCACAGAGGGCCCCACCTGCAACTCACCTGCATCAGACGCTTCCAACAGCACGGCCACCCCAGGAAAGGTGGAAAATGGGCAGGAACCCGTCGTCAAGTTAAAACTCAAGCAAGAGGCCACGGCAGAACCAGTCAAACTGAGACCACCTGCTCATGACAACGGCCCCTCCAAAACAGGGTATGTTGACTTTGAAAACGGCCAGTGGGCCACAGATGACATCCCCGATGACCTGAATAGTATCCACGCCGCACCAGGTGAGTTCCGCGCCATCATGGAGATGCCCTCCTTCTACAGTCATGGCTTGCCGCGGTGCTCACCCTACAAGAAACTGACAGAGTGCCAGCTGAAGAACCCCATCAGCGGCCTGTTAGAGTATGCCCAGTTCGCTAGTCAGACCTGTGAGTTCAACATGATAGAGCAGAGCGGACCACCCCATGAACCTCGGTAAGAGACCACCCAGGAATTGTGCCTAAGGTTGGGGTCAGGCGCTCTTGCTCCTGACACAGTCTCAGCCGACTCGTGAGCGGTGCCGGCTGATGGCCCCTGTCTTTTCCCTCTTCTCTCTACGTGTGGGCTGCATCATCCTTGTCTGGCCCTTCCTCTACCTCTTGAGCAGGGAACATAGACCTCGGCCCAGCCAGAGTCTTAGCTGAGCAAGGGGGAAGTTGGCACTCTTGGCTAAAATGAAGCTTCTTTGGAGATGATAGCTTCCATGCTGCAGTGTCATGCCTGCCTCCTAAGGCCAGAGGTAGTGAAGGCTTGATGGCCCTCCCGCCCCCTTCCGCGTGCCATCCTCCTCCACTCCCACCCCACCCCCCACCAGCTGAGCTCCCCGCGGCATGCACGAACAGCTGGCTGCATACCGGAGTAAGGGTGGGTTGTGCTGCTAAGCAGCAATGAGTTCAAACCACCCCACCCCTCCTGCCTCCCGCTCAGCTCCCGTAGGGAAGGGATGCACGTGTAGGGTGTGCGCGGCTGCCTGCCTCCTGAAGGTGGTGGTTCTGATTTTACAAGCTGCCTCCGCACAGATGGGTGGGCTAGCACTTGCTGCTGCTCCTAAGCTGTGAAGTCAGAAATTACCTCACTCAGACAGCTGGCCTGCCCTGGCACCATAGGCGCTTCCAAGCCAGCAGACAGATAGAGGAAGACAGGTGGGCCCAGGAGGAGCCGCTGCAGGGCCTAGCAGAGATCAAAGATCACTAAAGCCGAGTGGCCACCCGCCACAACTAGAAAGCACACCGCCAGAGAGTCCCACTCAACTTTACGTTAGCTGTAGGCCGCTGTCTGATGAGGGTAACGGCTCCCAGTGGCGACCCTGCCTCCTTATCTGACCGTCTTAATGACACTGAGATGACATTGCAGGGGAGCTGTGAGGAAGAGAGGGTGCATCCAGAAGCTGGCAGGGTCAGGACTGGTGTGCTTCTGTCTGGGGTAGAGATAGGATGGCCGTCCTTCCTTCTTCTCCCTTCGTCCCTCTCCCGAGTTAGGGGAACAGCAGTGGGTTTTGTGGTTAACCTTTCTTTGGACTCCAGCTGTAAGAAACATTGATGCCATGTTCAAATATTTCAGAAGACCCAGGAAATAAGAAATCTGACCTACTTTTCTAAATGAAATCCCAGGTTGAGCAAAGAGCTGAACCAGTTTGCAAGCTTGAACAAAAGCGGACTAAGCTAAGTCCAGGGGGCCTAGAACAAATGCTTTTTGGTTCTCTGCATAACAAGGAGATATGCCTTTCATCTCAGGCGGCAGGCAAATAGACCTGTAGGATGACTCAAAAGAAACCATGAGAGTGGTGTATCTCTGAGGGTAGGTTGGGGACAAAAACAGGCTCCCCAGAGTGGCAGACATCTGATCCCCGTAGGTGTCTGGAGAGTGTGAGGCTGCGCTGTGAGAAGCCTTGGTGGCCGAGTGGCCACCATTGCTGTAGGGTAAAGGCTCTTTGGTTGCTAACAAGACTAATGGTGATTTTAGCTTATCATTTTTTGTACAGATTTGATGTTAATTCATTGCTAAAGGATAGTGGGTTTCCCTTGAGCTAGTTTCTTATCACCTGTGGCTACGTTTGCTCTAATGAGCTTGGAGAGAGAGAGTCACTGGCTGCTTTGTTTCTAAAAAGTAGGAATAGGCTGTACCTGCAAAGGGACAGGAGTCCCTTGGTCTGCCCTCCATCTCCTTCACAAGTCAACAAACCCCTTAGCATAGCAGGAAATTCCAGGGTGAAGATCTCTTTGGAGAGGGCAGAAGGGATGGCCTAGACTAGTGTTCACACATCTAATCACTTTCCATCAAGATTTAAATTCCAAGTTGTCATCAGTGGCCGAGAGTTTCCCCCAGCTGAAGCTGGCAGCAAGAAAGTGGCCAAGCAGGATGCAGCCACGAAAGCCATGACAATTCTGCTTGAGGAAGCCAGAGCCAAGGACAGTGGAAGACCAGAAGAGCCCTGCCACTATGCCTCAGAGAAAGAGTCAGAGAAGGTAGGTGTCCGGTCCTCCGGGAGGACATCCACTCCCGCGCACGTCCGTGAAGTACTAGACCGTCATCTCGCCCTCGGCCTGCCCCACCCGTTCTCCGCTGCCCGCTGTCCCCCTCCCCCGCCTCAGCAGCCCACCTGTCCTCTTTTCATACCCAGCTCTCCTTCTGGTGCCCCTCCCGGCCTAACTGGAATTGCAGAATTTCAGACCTGCAGGAGGCATTAAAGTTTATTGAATCCAGTCTCCTCTCTTGGCAGATACAAAATGAAACCAAGGACATTTAAGTAACTGATCTGCAAGGCCTAGAAAAGCCCCACGACCCTCTTCCTTTAGAAAGCCAGCCCCAAACGCGCAGTTGGCCGAAAGAGGTTCTCCCATCCCCGTTCCCTCTGCTGTGACAGAAGGAGGGTCTCCCATCCCCGTTCCCTCTGCTGTGACAGAAGGAGAGTCTCCCATCCCCGTTCCCTCTGCTGTGACAGAAGGAGGTTCTCCCATCCCCGTTCCCTCTGCTGTGACAGGAAGAGGTTCTCCCATCCCCGTTCCCTCTGCTGTGACAGGACAGCCAATGTTTCTGAGTCTGTTTTTGTCTTGTTTTGTTTTTGTCTCATTTTCTCCACAGACTGCAGAGTCCCAGACTACCACCCCTTCAGCAGCATCCTTCCTTTCTGGGAAGAACCCCGTCACTACATTGCTTGAGTGTGTGCACAAGTTGGGGAGCTCCTGTGAATTCCGTCTCCTATCCAGAGAAGGCCCTGCCCATGACCCCAAGTACATCTCTTGTATCATGTATCTCTGCTGAGGTTTTCTCAAAAAAGAGAGAGATACATTTTCTTCCTTGCCTCCTCGAGATGGCAGATTATTTCACGAGCAGTCACTCCTGTTTTCAGTATGGAGAATGCGGGGCCTTGAGAGCATGGTTGCTGCTTCTGGAGCAGAGAATCTGGGGTTAGGAGCTCACAGGGCAAGTCAGGGACCGAGCAGGAGGGAGACACGTGGCTTGAAGGTTACTGGTGGTGGGACTAAGAGATGCAAGACCTAGGTCTACCTGAGAAGCGCTCTGCTCTGAGGCTCTGCAGACTTCCATGTTCGAGAGAAGGGTTCCTGGAGGAGATGAAATTAGGCTGATGCTTAAAAATGTTGACTAGGGGTCAGTTGGGCTGCGAGAGACTGGGGGCAGTAGGAGGGTGAAAGGCACCGGCTCTTCAAGGCAGAAGTGACTGCGTGAGCCAAGGCACAGAGGCGATGTGTGCAAGGAAATTAAACAAGTCGTAAAGGATGACAACCTGACAAAGGCTAGGAAAAGCTCTTCTGTCAAAACCAGGTTAATCCTCTCCTTTCATCTCCTGTCAGGTTCCAGTACTGTGTCGCAATGGGAACCCATACTTTCCCCACCGCCAGCGCCCCAAGCAAGAAGGCAGCAAAGCAGATGGCTGCAGAGGAGGCCATGAAGGCCCTGCAGGGGGAGGCGACCAGCTCGACGTCTTCTGATGACCAGGTGGGGCCATTTTCTACTCACAAGACACAGGCCGTTTCTAGCAACTGAGTGCCGTAGGGTGGCCCATAGGCCCCTCAGAGTTTCCAGTGAGTGTTCACGGCTCCTCTTTTTCTGATTCTCCTTCAGCCCGGAAGTACGAACACAGAAGCATTCGATAACTTGGAATCAGTGGTGCCCAACAAGGTCAGGAGGATCAGTGAGCTCGTCAGGTACCTCAACACCAACCCAGTGGGCGGCCTGTTGGAGTACGCCCGCTCCCACGGCTTTGCTGCTGAGTTCAAGTTGGTTGACCAGTCCGGACCTCCTCACGAGCCCAAGTGAGTGTTCCAGTCCTGGCTACAGCCTTGTGTCACAGGGTGGGACAGCCTGTAACCCAGGAAAAGGAAGGATGTGTATTAGCTGTGAATGACAGGCAGGGCATGTTGAGAGAGCCCTGTCCCCAGGGCCTCTGAGAAGACACTAGATCAGCCATCTTGAGAAGATACCCACTCTTCCAGTGAGTGTGAGCCTTTAAAATTGTTTTAAACAAGTTTTAATTTTTAAAGGGATATATATACTCATAGAAAATCATTCAAGCTGATTGAAAAGATGTGCAATGAAAAGTCTCATTTCTAGTTTAGACTTCGTTTCCTTCCCCAGACTCATATACTATTACCAGTTTCTTGAGTCCATGCACATATGAGCCTGTTTTTCTTCCTCTGTTTTTTAAAATAAGTATATATCATCTTCTGTTCTACTTAACCATGTGCCTCAGAGATCATTACAAATAAGTGTGTATAGACCTACCACATAAATGCGCCATTGAATAGATATTTACAGTTTTTAAATTGCTTTGCTGAACAAGAGATAGAAAAGGCCCTCTTAAAACAGACACTCAACTACCTACCTGGTAGTTTAAGAAGGAGAACGTTATTACTGTTTGCAGCCCCACCTTGCATAGTTTGTCTAACCAACTTCCAGGGACATTCAGGCCGGTTTTGGTCTTACTCTTGAAAGCACTCTTGCAGTGAACATCCTGCTCTGCCAGTCTTTGTCTACATGTACAAACTTGTCTCTGGTATAAATGTTCAGGAGTGGAAGTTCTGGGCAATCAGTCTTATACAGTGTTGTTTAAGTTTTTTAAATAGGTAATAGATTATGCAAAATAAAAAATATTATTCAAAAATAAAAATGTAAAAAACTTCTCACTTTTTCTTCTCACTTTCACCCAGTTCTTACCTATACATACACACAGCGCCCCCCCCAACACGTAATAACTTTGCACTATTATATATCCTTCCAGAGTGTCCATATAAATACAAGCAGCTATATTCCCCTTCATTACACAGAAATACATATATGCATTAATTTCTAGCTTGCTTTTTACATACAAAATCATTATCTTAGAAAACTTTTCATATCACTTTGTGTTCTTTGTATATAGCTGCAAAGTATAGTGTTTCAGTGTACGGATTTATCATGGTTTACTTAACCAGCCTCAGTTAATGAATACTTGGATTGTTTCCAAACTTGGTATTATAACAAGGCTACAATGAATAACATATGTGCATTTAAAGTTTTGGTAAATTTTGACAAATTTTCCTCCAGTTAAATTATACCAGTCTGTGCTTCCACCAACGATAAACAATGTCTCTTCCTCTACCTCATAAGCATTCTAAAAGGCGAAAATGGTATCTCCATACAGTGCAAAGCCTAGTCCACACCAGGATATTTATTATTACTATTTACCACATTAATAGGTCAAAGGAGAAACACCACATGGTCATCTCCTGAGGTTCTGAAGAGACATACAGTAAAATTTAGCTTCCATTCAGATTAAGAAAGCAAGTTGTTAAGAAAGCAGAAATTATTGAATACATCCTTTGCATGGTAAAGAACATGTCTGAAGTCAAAAGCCAGCAGCTTATGTTAAACCCAGAACTGTTCCCGTTAAAGTCAGGGAGCTGAGGCTGCCAGTGTCATCACTATTTAACATCATTCTGGAGCTCCTAGCTAATGCCAGCAGTTTAGAGAAAGAAGCAAGAGTAAAGAGAGGAAAGGGGAGGTAAACCTACCACTATTTGTAGATGATCTGATAGTAGGCCTGAAATATTTGTGAGAAAACTGAAGAAATACAGAGACAAAGCAGAATTTAGGAGAGCAAGGGATCTACAAAACGATGTGCAAGAGTCAAGAACTTTTCTTGTATATAATAATAAGCAGTTAGAAAACGTGTAGAAAATATCCTATTTGCAACTTTAGCTAAAAAGATAAGTGACTCAGGCACATTCCTAATAGGAATATGTGGGTTCCACGTTAGATAAAATGCCATAAACCTGGGGACCATCTCCCCTATCCAATTCACCTCCTTCAGCCAAACTATCCTCGAAGAAAAGAAAAAAAGGAGGTGTTAGTTGCTCAGTTGTGTCCTACTCTTTGCAGCCATGGACTGTAGCCTGCCAGGCTCCTCTGTACATAGAATTCTCCAGGCAAGAATACTGAAGTGGGTAGCCATTCCCTTCTCCGGGGAATTTTCCCGACCCAGTGATCGAACCCAGGTCTCCCACATTGCAGGCAAATTCTTTCATTTCCGAGCCACCAGGGAAGCTCTGTTACTACACTACAATTTCTACCCCAAATCCCTTCCTCCTCTTTTTGGCCTCCAGTGTCAACACTCCCAGCCAAGCCATCGTCTTCTCTCCCAGGAAATAGTCTCCTGGTCTCTCTACGTTTATTTATTCATTCAACAGATAGCTATACAGGACATTGTATTTGTTAGAACGGGAGTCAGATATCAATAATCGTATAAAGAAATGTAAGATCTTGTATTTGATAGATTATAAAGAGCTCACATTGCATGATGTGATGAGAACCTACATGGCATGACTTGACTCAGCACAGAGAGAGGAGAGGGCTTCCCTGAGAAGTGATGCGTAAGCTGAAACCTTAGTACCCCCAGGTCTGCAGAGCTAGGAAAGGGCTGCCAGAAGGCCAGTGTGGGTGGAGCAGAGAGCACAGGGGCGGCCTGATGCCAGATGAGACTGAAGGGAACCTTGTGAGCCATGTCATCCTGCTTCCTCACAAGCAGTAGAGAGCCGTTGAAGGGTTTTAAGTAAGGGAGATTCACTTGCCCCCCACCACCCCAACTTTTGCCCTCTCCATGGCATTTTTCCTACTATATTTTTATACTGCCTTTTCTTTCATACTCTCAGAAAACCATTTCAGACCTTTGTCTTCAAATTTCCAACAAACCCTTTCTCGCTATAAGCTGATGATCTGACTTAATTGAGAAATTGTTCAGTCACTCAATCATGTCTGACTTTTTGTGACCCCGTGGACTGCAGCACACCAGGCTTCTCTGTCCTTGACCACCTCCTGGAGCTTGCTCAAGCCCATGTCCATTGAGTCGGTGATGCCATCCAACCATCTCATCCTCTCTCGTCCCCTTCTCCTCCTGCTTTCAGTCTTTTTCAGCATCAGGGTCTTTTCCGATGAGTCAGCTCTTCACATCAGGTGGCCAAAGTATTTTAGCTTTGGCTTCAGCATCAGTCCTTCGAATGAATATTCAGGATTGATTTCCTTTAGGATTGACTGATTTGATCTCCTTACAGTCCAAGGGACTCTCAAGAGTCTTCTCCAACACCATAGTTTGAAAGCATTAATTTGGCAGTCAACTTTGTTTATGGTCCAGCTGCCACATCCATATATGACTACTGAAAAAACCATAGCTTTGACTAGATGGACCTTCATTGGCAAAGTAATGTCTCTGCTTTTTAATATGCTGTCTAGGTTGGACATAGCTTTTCTTCCAAGGAGCAAGTGTCTTTTAATTTCATGGCTACAGTCATTGTCTGCAGTGATTTTAGAGCCCAAGGATATAAAGTCTGTCACTGTTTCCCATCTGTTTGCCATGAAGTGATGGGACTGGATGCCATGATATTAGTTTTTTGAATGTTGAGTTTTAAGCCAGATTTTTCACTCTCCTCGTTCACCTTCATCAAGAAGCTCTTCAGTTCNAAAAAAAAAAAAAAAACCTCCTTTCTGCCACATGGAGCTGTTCTTGAGCCCCAGGCGACTGGAGAGATCCATGCACACAGGCGGGTGTTAACGTGCGCCCCTGTCTTGCAGCACGGCCCCGTGTGGGGATGGTGCCCTCTTTGACAAGTCCTGCAGCGACCGAGCTGTGGAGAGCACAGACTCCCGCCACTACCCTGTCTTTGAGAATCCCAAACAAGGCAAGCTTCGCACCAAGGTAGAGAACGGTGAGTGACACGTCCTCCATCTCCCACAGAAAGGCTCGGCAAAGCCCCAGGCCCATCGCAGGGCCAGGGCACAGCTGCAGGGTCTCTGCCGTCCTGGGTGGGATAGCAGGGTCTCGTCTCCAGGGGGAGGGAAGATGTAGGTCGGGGAAGATTGGGGCTCCGTTTTGCGTCGGCTGGGTGGACCTGCAGTCAAATAGGAGACAGCGGTGCCCATCTAGAGCTCAGGAGAGAGACGGCTGCAAGTAAAGTCTGGGAGTTATCCTCCCGCGGCTGATCTTTATGGCCATGGAAATGGATGGGATCGCCTCAGGGAAGGTTGGAGAAAACGGAAAGAAAGCGAGGCAGAGCAAGCCTGAGGCGTTGACAGGAGGACTCCGCGTGCCCGCTTCCCCTTCTGCCTAGTTGGCTGCTGGTTCTGCCCCTGGTCTGCCAGCTCCTCCTCCTCTACCGTCTTCCCGTGTCTCCTCACCGTCGCCTCACGTCCACTCCGTTCCCTTCAGGCCATCCTTCTGCAGTCATCAGAGTGACCCTCAAACAGAGGTCATGTCGCTTCCCTGCTCAAAACCCTGAAGTCTAAACACAGAGCTCCCATATGACCTGGCAGTTCACTCCCAGGAACATCCCCAAGAGAAGTGAAAGTAACGTCCACACAAAAACTAACACCTGTCTCTTATACACATCTAGATGTGTATAAGAGACAGCTCTACGTTTATTTATTCATTCAACAGATAGCTATACAGGACATTGTATTTGTTAGAACGGGAGTCAGATATCAATAATCGTATAAAGAAATGTAAGATCTTGTATTTGATAGATTATAAAGAGCTCACATTGCATGATGTGATGAGAACCTACATGGCATGACTTGACTCAGCACAGAGAGAGGAGAGGGCTTCCCTGAGAAGTGATGCGTAAGCTGAAACCTTAGTACCCCCAGGTCTGCAGAGCTAGGAAAGGGCTGCCAGAAGGCCAGTGTGGGTGGAGCAGAGAGCACAGGGGCGGCCTGATGCCAGATGAGACTGAAGGGAACCTTGTGAGCCATGTCATCCTGCTTCCTCACAAGCAGTAGAGAGCCGTTGAAGGGTTTTAAGTAAGGGAGATTCACTTGCCCCCCACCACCCCAACTTTTGCCCTCTCCATGGCATTTTTCCTACTATATTTTTATACTGCCTTTTCTTTCATACTCTCAGAAAACCATTTCAGACCTTTGTCTTCAAATTTCCAACAAACCCTTTCTCGCTATAAGCTGATGATCTGACTTAATTGAGAAATTGTTCAGTCACTCAATCATGTCTGACTTTTTGTGACCCCGTGGACTGCAGCACACCAGGCTTCTCTGTCCTTGACCACCTCCTGGAGCTTGCTCAAGCCCATGTCCATTGAGTCGGTGATGCCATCCAACCATCTCATCCTCTCTCGTCCCCTTCTCCTCCTGCTTTCAGTCTTTTTCAGCATCAGGGTCTTTTCCGATGAGTCAGCTCTTCACATCAGGTGGCCAAAGTATTTTAGCTTTGGCTTCAGCATCAGTCCTTCGAATGAATATTCAGGATTGATTTCCTTTAGGATTGACTGATTTGATCTCCTTACAGTCCAAGGGACTCTCAAGAGTCTTCTCCAACACCATAGTTTGAAAGCATTAATTTGGCAGTCAACTTTGTTTATGGTCCAGCTGCCACATCCATATATGACTACTGAAAAAACCATAGCTTTGACTAGATGGACCTTCATTGGCAAAGTAATGTCTCTGCTTTTTAATATGCTGTCTAGGTTGGACATAGCTTTTCTTCCAAGGAGCAAGTGTCTTTTAATTTCATGGCTACAGTCATTGTCTGCAGTGATTTTAGAGCCCAAGGATATAAAGTCTGTCACTGTTTCCCATCTGTTTGCCATGAAGTGATGGGACTGGATGCCATGATATTAGTTTTTTGAATGTTGAGTTTTAAGCCAGATTTTTCACTCTCCTCGTTCACCTTCATCAAGAAGCTCTTCAGTTCCTCTTCTCTTTCTGCCATAAGGGTGCTGTAATCTGCATATCTCAGGTTGTTGATAAATCTCCTAGCAATCTTGATTCAAGCTTGTGTTTCATCCAGCCCAGAATCTTGCATGATACACTCTGCATATAAGTTAAAGCAGAGTGACAATATATAGCCTTGACATACTAACTCCTATTACAGTTTTGAACCAGTCCGTTGTTCATGTCTGGGTCTAATTGTTATTTCTTGGCCTGTAAAACCTGTATGCAGGTAGGTAAGTATGGTGATCTAGTATTCCCATCTCTTTAAGAATTTTCCTCAAATTGTTGTGATCCACACAGTCAAAGGCTTTAGCGTAGTCAGTGAAGCAGAAGTAGATGTTTTTCTGGAATTCTCTTGCTTTTTCTTTGATCCAGCGGATGTTGGCAATTTGATCTCTGGTTCTTCTGCCTTTTCTAAATCCAGCTTGAACATCTGCAGTTTCTCAGTTCACATACTGTCGAAGCCTAGCTTGGAGGAGTTTGTGCATTACTTTGCTAGCATGTGAAGTCAGTGCAATTGTGTGGTAGTTTGAACATTCTTTGGCATTGCCCTTCTTTGGGATTGGAATGAAAACTGACCTTTTCTAGTCCTATGCCCACTGCTGAGTTTGCTGGCATATTGAGTGCAGCACTTTAACAGCATTGTCTTTTAGGATTTGAAATAGCTCAGCTGAAATTCCATCACCTCCACTAGCTTTGTTCATAGTGATGCTTCCTAAGGCCCACTTGACTTTGCACTCCAAGAATGGCTGACTGTAGGTGAGTGATCATACCATTGTGGTTATCTGGGTCTTTAAGATCTTTTTTGTATAGTTCTTCTGTGTATTCTTGCTGCCTCTTCTTAATATCTTCTGCTTCCATTAGGTCCATACCATTTCTACCTTTTATTGTGCCCATCTTTGCATGAAATGTTCCCTTGGTATCTCTAATTTTCTTGAAGAGATCTCTAGTCTTTCCCATTCTATTGTTTTCCTCTATTTCTTTGCATTGTTCACTTGGGAAGGCTTTCTTATCTCTGCTTGCTATTCTTTGGAACTCTGCATTCAAATGGGTATATCTTTCCTTTCCTCCTTTGCCTTTTGCTTCTCTTCTTTCTTCAGCTATTTGTAAGGCTTCCTCAGACAACCATTTTGCCTTTTTGCATTTCTTTTTACTTGGGGGTGGTTTTGATCACTGCCTCCTGTACAGTGTTACAAAGCTCTGTTCATAGTTCTCCAGGCACTCTATCAGATCTAATCCCTTGAAACTATTTGTCACTCCCATTGTATAAATGTAAGGGATTTGATTTAGGTCATACCTGAATGGCCTAGTGGTTTTCCCTACTTTTTTCAATTTAAGTCTGAATTTAGCAATAAGGAGTTTGTGCTCTGAGCCACAGTCAGCTCCTGGTCTTGTTTTTGCTGACTGTAAAGTGCTTCTCCATCTTCAGCTGCAGAGAATATAATCAAGATGATTTCAGTATTGACCATCTGGTGGTGTCCATGTGTAGAGTCGTCTCTTGTGTTGTTGGAAGAGGGCATTTGCTGTGACTGGTGCATTCTCTTGGCAAAACTCTGTTACCCTTTGCCCTGCTTCATTTTGTACTCCAAGGCCAAACTTGCTGGTTACTCCAGGTATCTCTTGACTTCCTGCTTCTGCATTCCAGTCCCCTGTGATGAAAAGGATATCTTTTTTTGGTGTTAGTTCTAGAAGATCTTGTAGGTCTTCATAGAACCATTCAACTTCAGCTTCTTCAGCATTACTGGTTGGGGCATAGACTTGGATTACTGTGATATTGAATGGTTTGCCTTGGAAACGAACAGAAATCATTCTGTCGTTTTTGAGCTTGCATCAAGTAGTGCATTTTGGACTCTTGTTGACTATGAGGGCTACTCCATTTCTTCTAAGGGATTCCTGCCCACAGTAGTAGATATTAGCAGTAACAATCCTTACTTTCCCATCACCGAATCCACCTTCCTATGTGCATCTGCACAGGACACCTGTACTGGTGTGCAGGAAGCATCCTCCTTCCATCCCCTGCCTTGGATCCCCTCCCCCGTCGGCCTGTCCTTCCATTCTCTCACACTCGCATTATCAGTTGCTCCAGAGCCCTGTTGGATCATTCCCATCGGCCTACACACATGCCTGTGCCCATCTGCTAAAACCCTTCCCTTGACCCCGCATCTCCCTCCAGATACCACCTCATCTCTCTGCTCCCCTCTCAGCCAGACCTCTCAATGTAATTGTTTATACTCGATGTCTTCATTGGTTTCACTTCCTTGACTCATTCCAGTTAGGCTTTTGTCCCCAGCATTCCACTAAGAGGCCAGCCACTAGCCATATGTGGTTGCTGAGCACTTGAAATGTGGCTGTGTCACCGAGGAACTGAACTATCAGTTGTACTGAATTTTCGTTAAAGTTAGCAGCCTCATGTGGCCAGTGGCTATCATGTCGGACAGTGAAGCTCTAGTGGCTCCTAATTGCACAGCTAAGGAGCTTTGTTCTATATATCGTTGTTGTTCAGTCACTTAAGTTGTGTCCGGCTCTGCAGCCCCGTGGACTGCAACATGCCAGGCTTCTCTGTCCTCCAGTGTCTCCCGGAGTTTGCTCACTTTCATGTCCATCTCACCTTCTGCCACCCCTTCTCCTTTTGCCTTCAGTCTTGTTTTTATGTGCACATATATAGGTATGTGTATATACATGTATGTGTATCTTTGTGCCTAAGAGTACATATTCTTTTCAAACACACAGAACACTTATGAAATTCTCCTGGATCCCTTAGGTCAAGATTCTACACAGTTTGGCCCCATCCCCTCTCTTCAACATCTCTTCATGCCTCTGTGCTTTTCCTTGATAAGCTTTAGCCCACTGGCTTGCACAAACCAGTTGGGGTCATCAAAGAAAGGAGCAAAGGCATTGACAAGCAAGAAATAGTGAGAAGCTCAGTGTGGTTGACCGGAAAGATAGATTCCTTTCACTGCCTTGAGCTGACTGATAAATCCTGATACTGAAACCTTTGTTATATGCAGTTAGATTATCCAAAAAGCTGGGTTTCCCTAAAGCAGGTTAGGATCTGGTTCAAAGCTGGGATTCTTGTCTGGTAGCTACCCAAGCTGTTTTGCTCCATCACTTCCGTCCCTCTGTGTTTGTGGAGGTGCCTAGCCAGGAAAGGAGGGAACCACAGGCCACTCCCCTCCCTGCCTAGCAGCACTGCCTGCCCCCTGTTCTACCAGTCCCCTTCCCCTTAGTTATCGCAAGGCCTCCAGGAATCTAAAGTGAGAGCGTAGGCGCTCAGTTGTGTCCAACTCTTTGCGATCCTATGGGCTGTAGCCCGCCAGGTTCCTCTGTCCATGGGATTCTCCAGGCAAGAATCCCGGAGTGGGTTGCCATTTCCTTCTCCAGGAGATCTTCCAGACCCAAGAATCGAACTCGGATCTCCTGCATTGTGGGCAGACTATTTACCGTCTGAGCCACCAGGGAATCCCCCAAGGATCTAAAAGTAACTCCTAATAAAGGTGTGGTTCCCTGAGCTAAGGCCAACCTTGCTCTCAGATCTCTCCAGGTTAAGTCCTCTTGAGCTAGTCAGGAAATGAATGAGGAAATGGAATCAGGTAATTTAAAAATCAGAGCATTAGAAACAGTGATTCAAGCAGGAAAAAGTTACTCCCGTCTCATTTCTGCTTAAGTTGAAAAGGAAGTCCACATGTGGTGCTAGTATTGCTTTAAAGCCTCTCTAATACTTACTGATTTCCTTTATGATAAAGACAGGCTTAGAGCCTTTACAAGCCATAGTGTCTCGTCAGAATTTAATAAGTTGATTTTATCCTGTTTATTTATAGACACCTTCTGTGTATGGCAAGTGATCCTGAGTTTTCATTTACAGTAGTGATAACAGAGTGTCCTTTTAAAATGTGTTTACATTGAAAAAGAGTCAATTTAGAGAAAAATATCAAGTAAGTAATACTCAGGTGATACCTGGATATAGCAGAAACCACACTATGATCCAGGAATATTCAAAGTCTGGGGAGTGGTGCCTTAGGAACAGAGCTGTCAGGAGTGATGAGGCCACGTGTCAGCCAGTCTGGCCTCCCCTTGAGCAAAACCAGCCCTTTTCTGGAGCAGCTGGCGGGGTCAGGTGCTTGTCTTTATTCCCTGCTTCTCATCTCCAAGGTTCGTTTACCAAGCGAAAGTTGGGGGTCGCTGGTTCCCAGCCGTCTGCGCGCACAGCAAGAAGCAAGGCAAGCAGGAAGCTGCAGATGCGGCCCTCCGCGTTTTGATTGGGGAGGACGAGAAGGCAGAACGCATGGGTTTCACAGAGGTAACCCCAGTGACAGGGGCCAGTCTCAGAAGAACTATGCTCCTCCTCTCAAGGTCCCCAGAAGCAAAGCGAAAGACAGTTAAGCCGTCTACTTTTGGTGCTCTCTTTTTTTGGGGGTCTTGCTAACTCCTGTCTGGGTGGAGTCAGCTCTTAACTTGCTGTCATGTGAACCATCCCTCGGCTTTAATATTAGCCTCCATAGAGCTGGGATGCTAGTGCAAGAGGGGGAAAAAATGACCCACAAGTCGAGCAGTCCTCGACCTCCCCCGCCCAGTCTCAAACATGGTGGACGCAGGTGAGGCTCTGGCCCTGACACGCCTGCTGTCCCCACAGCTCCCTCTCACGGGCAGCACCTTCCACGACCAGATAGCCATGCTGAGCCACCGGTGCTTCAACGCCCTCACCAACAGCTTCCAGCCCTCCTTACTCGGCCGCAAGATCCTGGCTGCCATCATCATGAAGAAAGACTCTGACGACCTAGGTGTTGTGGTCAGCCTGGGGACAGGTAAGGAGGCGCTGAAATGTGTCCCCCTAGCTCTCCATGCCCGGTGGTGACTGCACGCACCTCCTTATTCTCCCCTGTGGGTGAATTTAAGGCAGAAGACTCATCTTATGCTATATTTTAGCTACAGTTTATTCAGCGCAAGGAATGAATTCTCATATCTTAGGAAAAAGAATACAGGAGTCAGGACTGGTAAACTGAGGCTATTTGTACCTTCAGGCTTTAAGAACCAACATCCTTGTTTTCCTTTGGAAATTTCACATTTGCTTTATATGCCTTTCCAGGAAATCGCTGTGTGAAAGGAGATTCTCTGAGCCTAAAGGGAGAAACTGTCAATGACTGTCATGCAGAGATCATCTCCCGGAGAGGCTTCATCAGGTGAGCAAGCAGGGTGTCAGGGCTCTGGCACCTCCTCACGGGCAGGTCTCCAACCCTGCAGTGTCAGCCTTTGAGCTCCTTTCTGAGTCAGTTCCTCTGGGACGTGGCTACATCCCTCTCCTCGGCCTGCTGTTGAAGAGCGCTCTCTTTTCCCACTAACTCCACTTCCATCCCCTTTTAAAAAACACATGACGACGCCTTGATCCTCAGTGCTATGGGGATGAGGAGGCCTTCCGTCTCCATCTGAGGACCTACAGACAAACCCGCTGTCCTGCCAGCTTTCCTCTCCAGTTCATCTTTAATTTGTGAAGGGAAAGAAGCCACAGCCTCCTGTAGTTTCTGAATCAATTTATTCTGCCCTAAAATCCCTGTCACTGCCAGAGCAAGAAGCTCTTGGCAGAATTGCAACTGACCTGAAAGGCTAACTTAACTGTAAGAAATGCTGAGGTCTCCCATGGAGAGGTTCCACCACCTCTTTCAGCCGGAGGAACAGTGAAAGGTCTGCACCGTTAGGGCTTTTCCTTACTTGGGATCAGATTATGGAAGCAACCACTGTTCCCAGAGCCAAGGCAGTCTTCTTAACCAGACTCCCTTCTTCCAGGTTTCTCTACAGCGAGTTAATGAAATACAACCCCCAGACGGCGAAGGAGAGTATATTTGAACCTGCTAAAGGAGGAGAAAAGCTTCAGATAAAAAAGAGCGTGTCGTTCCATCTCTACATCAGGTCTGTGCGGTCTCTGCTGTCACCAGAGCCGGCCCGCCAGCTTTCCGGGGCTGGGGGTCTGAATGGCCTCCACGTCCATAGTTCAGAGCTTGTTCAGTGGGCCATGCTTGGCTCTTGCTTGAGGTCCACACCCCAGTATGGAATGACTCACACTTCTGCCCACTCCAATAGCCCGTGATAGGCTTCAGAAAAAAAAAAAAAAAACCTCCTTTCTGCCACATGGAGCTGTTCTTGAGCCCCAGGCGACTGGAGAGATCCATGCACACAGGCGGGTGTTAACGTGCGCCCCTGTCTTGCAGCACGGCCCCGTGTGGGGATGGTGCCCTCTTTGACAAGTCCTGCAGCGACCGAGCTGTGGAGAGCACAGACTCCCGCCACTACCCTGTCTTTGAGAATCCCAAACAAGGCAAGCTTCGCACCAAGGTAGAGAACGGTGAGTGACACGTCCTCCATCTCCCACAGAAAGGCTCGGCAAAGCCCCAGGCCCATCGCAGGGCCAGGGCACAGCTGCAGGGTCTCTGCCGTCCTGGGTGGGATAGCAGGGTCTCGTCTCCAGGGGGAGGGAAGATGTAGGTCGGGGAAGATTGGGGCTCCGTTTTGCGTCGGCTGGGTGGACCTGCAGTCAAATAGGAGACAGCGGTGCCCATCTAGAGCTCAGGAGAGAGACGGCTGCAAGTAAAGTCTGGGAGTTATCCTCCCGCGGCTGATCTTTATGGCCATGGAAATGGATGGGATCGCCTCAGGGAAGGTTGGAGAAAACGGAAAGAAAGCGAGGCAGAGCAAGCCTGAGGCGTTGACAGGAGGACTCCGCGTGCCCGCTTCCCCTTCTGCCTAGTTGGCTGCTGGTTCTGCCCCTGGTCTGCCAGCTCCTCCTCCTCTACCGTCTTCCCGTGTCTCCTCACCGTCGCCTCACGTCCACTCCGTTCCCTTCAGGCCATCCTTCTGCAGTCATCAGAGTGACCCTCAAACAGAGGTCATGTCGCTTCCCTGCTCAAAACCCTGAAGTCTAAACACAGAGCTCCCATATGACCTGGCAGTTCACTCCCAGGAACATCCCCAAGAGAAGTGAAAGTAACGTCCACACAAAAACTAACACAGACCAGCTGCCCTTTCTCTCGGCATTGCCACTCTTGGGGCTGAGGAGGCCGCAGGCTGCCGCGTCGTTACTGCATTAGCTGCACTGGCACTGCACTTTACAGCCCTGAAGAGTCTGCTTTTTCCCTCTCATTTTTTTCCCCCTGCAGTCTCCCATTATGGAGAACCAGGGAGAAAAAACTAATCCAGAACGTTCATAGCAACAATGTTCTTAATAGCCCGAAAGCAGAGGCAACGCCAGTGGCTGATGAGTGGATAAACAAAATGAAGTATATCCATAAGACGGGATACATGCCACGACACGAGGGGCCGAGGGAGCAGTGGGGAGAAGGGAAGGAAGCCAGTCAGAAAGGTTTCGTGTTACATGGCTCCCACATTTTCATTTACCTGAAACGTCTAGAATAGGAAAATCCATAAAGAAGGAAAGTAAATCGGGCCAGCCGGGCCAGCGGTGGGAGGGGCTGGAGGGAAATGGGGCCTGACTGCTAAGGGACAGGCGGCTTCGTGGAGGGTGGTGACGTGTTCTCACGTTGGTCGTGGTGATGGCTGTGAGCACACTAAAAGTCACCGTATGCGCTAAGTGGGTGGACTGTGTCTCCCTGAAGTTCACGGAGAACGAGAAGCCCACCACCCTGTCAGGCCCCCACTGCACGAAAGCAAGCCCTGCCCCTTTGGCCGTCCTGGTTCTCCGTCAGGTCCCTCAACAGCTAAACCCTCTGCTGCCCCAGCGCCTTTGCTTTTGCTGAACTCTGAGTCTGAAACACTCTTTCTCAGCTGGTGCTTCTCTTCCTTCGTGTCTCAGCCCCCCGACAGTCCTGTCCCAGGAGATGCCCTGACCTGGTCCATTATAGCTCCCTCAAACCGTCTACAGTCGTTACGTGTGTATTGGCTGACTCGTTCAGTGTCTGTTCCCTTTCTGCTCCCTCACTCCCATAAACCCGCTAGGAACGCAAGGATCTGATTTGGTTTTGCTCACCGTTGCTTCCCAGCACCAAGCCTAGTGCCCAGCACAAAGTAGCTGCTGTGAAATATTCAAAGAACAAATGAGGGAGAAGCCTCTGGCCCAAGTCTAAGGAGCAGAAAATGCCACGCCAGGGAGGGGCCTGGTCCAGCGGCCCTTGCAGGTCTAACCCAAGTCTCTCATCCAGGGGAAGGCACGATCCCAGTGGAGTCCAGTGACATTGTGCCCACATGGGACGGCATTCGGCTGGGGGAGAGACTCCGCACCATGTCCTGCAGCGACAAAATCCTGCGCTGGAATGTGCTGGGCCTGCAGGGGGCACTGTTGACCCACTTCCTGCAGCCTGTGTATCTCAAATCCGTCACTCTGGGTAAGGACCTGCCTTGGAAGCTGGAACCGGACTGTCATCCTGGTTCCCAGATCCCAGCAAACCGCACACTTCATTGCCAGGTGTTAACATGATGTCTCCCCTTTTCAAAGCGTGCTCGATTCGGTGGTTTAGTGATTGATTCTGAGTGTCCCGTCTGCTCTGACGGGAAAATTGGTTTAGGCAGCAGTCTCAGTAACAACATGCCAGCCAAGTCTTTCAAGGTGAGTTAGAGAAACACAGCAGCTTAAAACTGCAGCGTCTTCGTGTCCTTGCCGTCTCAGCGCCTGGCCTTACCTGGAGCCTTATATACTGATGATCCCTGCGTATCCTGGGCAGCCGCAGTCAGCAGTGCCCCCTGCCTAGGGAGCTGAGGCTCTGTCTGTGCCCTCCCCCTCCCCATGTGCCTCTCTGGCTTCATGGCACGGGGGATAATCAGGTGTGTGCGTTCCTTTCTGTACCCAGGTTACCTGTTCAGCCAGGGGCACCTGACCCGTGCCATTTGCTGTCGTGTGACAAGAGATGGAAGTGCGTTTGAGGATGGACTCCGACATCCCTTCATTGTCAACCACCCCAAGGTGCGATAACCCAATCCATTTTTCCCTTGATGTTTTCTCCTTTTCAAGTAATCCTGTCAGCAGAGCAGAAATGTACAGTGTGGGCAAGGGGAGCCTTAGTTGGTTTCCCTCAAACTTAGCCTTCCCTCCTTTTGAATGCTAATGGCTTTCCTGCTTTGGGGGCTTCCCCGGTGGCTAAGATAGGAAAGAGCCTGCCTGTAAAGCAGGAGACCTGGCCTTGATCCCCGGGTTGGGAAGATCCTCTGGAGGAGGAAATGCAACCCACTCCAGTATTCTTACCTGGAGAATCTCATGGACAGAGGCGGTAGGCTGCAATCCCCGGGGTCACAAAGAGTTGGATATGACTGAGCGATTAACACTTTCACTTTTTTCCTTCTTTTAATTTGGAATTCATTTGAATTGAGGTGGGGTTAGTACATCTGAGTCTTAGCCAAACGGAATCATAAACAAGGGGGAAAGATCGTGACCCCGTCTTCCCTCTTTGCTGGGAGTCTTGAGTCCCTGCTTCAGAAGCTTTTCTCTGAAAGTTTCCATCTTCCTCCCCCTTGCTCCTGGAATTCCTAGGTTGGCCGAGTCAGCGTATACGATTCCAAAAGGCAGTCTGGGAAGACCAAGGAGACAAGTGTCAACTGGTGTTTGGCTGATGGCTACGACCTAGAAATCCTGGATGGGACCAGAGGCACCGTGGATGGGTAAGGAGCTGGGGAAGCACAGCCACACAGTCAGGCGTGCCAGCCAGGCTGCCAAGGGCCGTCAGCGTTGTCAAACACCAGAGCTTGAGTTGCCGCCTCCCCACACCCGGTGCCTCCGCTTGTTCCGTCCCAGGTGGATAATCAGTCCTTCTGTTTCCACAGGCCACGGAACGAATTGTCCCGGGTCTCCAAAAAGAACATTTTCCTTCTGTTCAAGAAGCTCTGCTCCTTCCGATACCGCAGAGATCTACTTAGACTCTCCTATGGTGAGGCCAAGAAAGCTGCCCGTGACTACGAGATAGCCAAGAACTACTTCAAAAAATCTCTGAAGGACATGGGCTACGGGAACTGGATAAGCAAGCCGCAGGAGGAGAAGAATTTTTACCTTTGCCCGGTGTAGTGTGGCCCAGTGACTGATGGGTCGGGTGTTCACACTGGGTGCGAGAGAGAGGTCGTAGCATTCCTCATCACATGGGTCAAGGGGTTTTGGGTTTTATTTTCCCTTTTATTTTTTTAAAGAATGGAACGGCGGCTGGTGACACTGAGAACTTTGGGTTCCTGTTATTCTGCTTTTCTTTGGGAATCCCAGGCCAGGTCTCATCACCCCCTTCTCTTTTCCCCAGCAGAGCGAGACTGCAGGGCAGAGAGGAGGGGTTGCTTCCTTCTTTCCGCCCATTTCCTCTTCCGGTCTATTTCCATTTTTTTCTGTTTCCTTTCCTTTTGTGTTTGCTACACTGACCTCTTGTGGTCTCTATTAGGTTCCAGTCAACCGTGTGAACCATGCCGGGGACAGAGGATTTTTCATTTGTGAATTCTGAGGCCCCTCTGCTTCCCGTCTTCCCCTTCTGAGATTCCTTCCTCGTGATTGTTAGTTTTTCCTTTTCCTCCAAGAGGGTAAAGCAGTGAACTTAAAGAATCTGGTGAAACATTTCTAAGGGCCGGAGTTGAACACTGCAGTCAGCTTGTTACCGGTGCCAAGCGTGATGAGAACCTGCAGATGATGCTCCGTGATCTTGCACTTTAGCCGGCTTGGGAGGGGCCCGGCGGCAGGAGAGGCAGCTGCTGGGGAGGTGCATCCCTTCTCCAGGTGGCAGGAAGGTCTGGGACCAGACAGATGGGGCTAATGGAATTGCCTGAGCACTAGAGGAGGCCTGCCCTCCAGGGGTAACACAGACCACTTTCCCGGTAGGCAGACATACCTTGGAATGTTGCTAAGCTCCCAGCTGCTCCTCCCCCTAAAGCATTCTTAGGAATTTGTCCTGCTGATGGGGGCAGTAACGCTGTAGACCCCAACCAACTGGTAGGAAGAAACCCAGGGTAAATCCTAGAGGGTAAATCGTCTCTGCTCAGATAATCATGACTTAGCAGGAATAAGGCAAAAAATCATGTTGGATCAGACCACTGTTCCCCTTAGCATATTTCTCATGATGGTGACACCAAGGGAAGGTGACTAATTCATGGTAAATGGTGAGTTTTTAAAAGAATGCCATAAATGTTGATCCTCAACAGCTACAGATAACCTGTAATTGCACAGATTTGAAGTTTAGATGTCATTTTCCGTTGATTAACTGAATGCTTTTGTTTTGCCTGATAGCTTCAGAAGGTTGTCTGCAGGCGGGTCACAGACCCGAGGTCTCCTGCCCGCTAGGGAGTCTTTCTAGGGTTGCCCTTGAGCAGTAACTCCAAGTGAAAGGGCAGGTTGTCCTAAAACTTTGTGAGGCGGGACTCTAGGTCTGCACCTCAAGCTAGCGTGCACTCCTGTGGTCAGAGCCTGCGTCTCTCCATGCAGTCTGGCTCTGGGCTAGCCAGCCAGGTGTGCTCCAGAAAAGTACAGAGGCTCTGCCCTCTCCAGACCTGAGCCTGCCTCTTTCCCTCTGGACAGTTCCTGTCATCTGTGAACAGGCCACACCAGTGCCCTCGGATGATTTTCCGTCCTCCCGCACACCCTGCTGACTACGGCTAGTTAAGCCCCGTCTGGCCTGCCTTGTCAGCGGTGGATACGCCCAGGTCTGCACATTTATTGTCGTGGCTACTGTGCCCTCTGTACTTTTGACCAAAGTGAGAAACGTTAAGGTCTTTCAAATACACTAAGGATGTTTCTGTGGAACACCAAAGTGTCCCGTGGAACCAGAAGGGAAGCAGTGCCTGTCTTCTGAGGTGGCAGGGGCCTACCCCCGGGCCTGTCAGTCTCCCACCGGCACGAGATCAGTCCCGCCCCAGGAGGCAGCTCAGCTCCCTGGTTCTTTGGGCTGGAGAGCAGCACCTACTCCCTCCTTGGCATGCCCAGCCCCTTGGGCATTAGAACTGCCACGGGGCTCAGTCTCAGCCACCACCCCGTCTCAGCCGGGAGCCCGGGCTCTCAGCCGGTCAGAGCCCCCGCTTGCCCCAAGATCTTGTCTGGCGAACTTACAGTATTCAGTTTCTGCTGTAGGAAGAGAGCAAGGCTTCCCTGGACCCGTTCTTCTGGAAACAAGCCTGTATTGGGCCCTGCACGGCCACCCCACCCCGGCACCTCACCCCCACCCTCCTCAGAAGAGGCAAAACTCTTGCCTATCCAAAGTGTCCGCTTCACTTCTTTGTCCAATCCTTGTTTTTGATAAGGAAGACCTCCTCCCCAGCTTTTTTTTTTTTTTTATGATCTTTGTAGTTGATTTGTCTGAACTGTGGCTATTGTGCATTCTTTGAATAATCACTTGTAAAAAAAATTTGTCGCTGCTTCAAGCTATTTCCTTTACTCACGTTGAAGGGATTTTGCTGGCTTTTGGAGTCTCGGTAGTGACTCCCAAGAGCAGAGTGGAGAAGAGCCCAAGCGTAGACTTGGGGGCCACGATGGGTGCAGTCAGTTTTATGATTCTGCTTTTATGTGTCCTTTGGTATAAGTGACTAACAATACACATTCCTCATAAATAAAAAAAAAAAGAATCTGAATTTTTAGAAAGCCTCGAGTCTTGGTTTCCTGGGGGACGAGAAAGTGGGGAACGGAGGGAGCTGTGGTCCTGGGATTTCCAGCAACAGCAGCAGCTGGGACTGACTGAGACCTGGGGAGCGGGTCCCCCGCAGCAGCAGAGAGGAGGCTTCTCAAAGGTGAGCTTTTGTCTGGTACAGTGGGTGCATCAGACAACCTATACTTACTTCCCCAGCTCCACACCCCCGCCTCCCCCAGCAGAGCCCTCCAGCAAGTATCTTGTCCCACACACGCTGTGCGAGATTTCAAGGCCCAGAATAGGAAAGTGTCCCTTGAAACAGCATCACAGACCACAGACGCAACTCTGGAGGTTTCTACAGCCCTCCACTCCCGCTGTTTGGCTGCAGGAGGTGCAGGTTGCAGCCTGGACAGACCTGACTTGGCCACTGTCTTGGGAGACAGGCTATTTGCTTTCTACTTCATAGATGGCAGCTAGAGTATTTCTCTTGATTTCAGAGCTGAAACACCATTTTCCACGTTGCCATTTTCCACGTTGCCGTTGGGTCAGGATGTCTACAAGTCTCCTCTTTGACCTTGTAAAAATATACCAGAGGATAGGAGATACCTGACAGTGAGGCCTCCTAAGTCACAGTGAAACCTCTCTCTTCATCGACTATACAGATGGAACAGCTGAGGCCAGGGGGGCCAGCAACGTTCTAGGGGACATTAACCTAGGGCCAGAACTGCACGGCTGTCACTCACCATCTGTTGAAGCAGTCGGGTGAGCTGAACAGATTCTACAGAGAGTGAAGGACAGTGTCTCCTACTGTGAGGCCTGGAGCCTCGACACCCCGTCCTCTGTTCTCAGGCGTCTGGTCCTACCTGGAGGGAGATGTATCCAGGCCTTTTAGAAAACGAACCATTTTCTTCATATCTAAGGTGAGTGCAGGATGTAAGACTGTCCCCCCAGCTCCCAGCTCCAGGTAGGCTGGAAGGCTAGGCTGCCCCCTGGGAACAAAAGAGGGATTTCCTTCAGCACTTTGGTTGCTGCTCACCTGGCATTTCATCTCGGCCCACCATTTAATGCGGCTTCCAGGATGCAGGCCCGGGTCAAACCCGTGTTCCAGGAGCAGATGTGCCTTGCACACAGCCGTATCTATCTCCAGGAGACCGAGCCTCACCTCTGCCCTGCCCTCCAGGGACCCTTTTTACAAAGGACCTCCCCAGGAGCTATTTCTGGGGTCTGTCTACTCCAGGCCAAGCCTTATCTTTTCCATCTGATGAATGGACTTGTCAGGCCACCCATCACAATCATTGGCTACCACTGACCTTTTCTTTAGATTTTTTAATGTGTAACCGCAGCAACCTTTCATGGATCCAATTTCCCCAGTATTCTCCCTTTTCCCCTTATTCACCAACCCTGGCCTGTGAGGATCTCCCCATCCCCCTCTCAAGGATTACAGAGAGATAAGACATCTTTGGAAACAACTTTCTTTATGAGAATCTTGAGTTCCTATTGAGTCTGGCCTGGAGTGGGCTAGACCAGTGCAAATGTTCCAGGAGCAGATGAGGTGGCCAAGGCCAGTGGGGGAAGACGGGGACACAGCAGGTGGGTGAGGTGTCCTAATGATTCCTAGACCAACAGTCCCCTAGGAACCATGTGACTGTCAAACTGACCTCTGAGACTTGTTGGGATGAATACTGAAAGGTGGCTGTTTGTTATCCGTCTAGTCTTGAGTGGGCGACTGGCCAGCATGAGTTGGCTAGTGAGGGATGCTGTGACGCCAGCCCAACTCCGCCTACAAGCAGAAGGTGACAACTAGAACTGAGTCGGGAGGGATTCAGAGAAGACCCTCATGCCCTTCACTTCCCTCCCAAGGAAGCTCTTTCAGCCTCAGAGGCCACGAGCATGGCCTCTGGCCTCAGTGTGGGATTTCAGGCCAGCACTACTCACCAGCTATTTCTTGGTCTCTTAGGCCTCATTTTTCTTCTGTCAACAAGGGCCCCTTCCCTGCAGGATTGTTGTGAGGAATAAAAACAGGGCATCTGAAGCAGCTGGTCCAGAGCAGGCCACTGGTGCACAGCAGCTAATACTGGGGGTGGCAGGAGATGCAGGACAGGAGACGAAGCTGCAAACCCTCCCTCTTAGGGGGAAACGACCTGCCCTTCCTGCACAGCCAGGCTTCCACCACAGAAATGCCAGCTGGGGGCTGTCTGTGTCTTATTTGCTTTTCAATCTGCAATAACGCGGGACCAGCTGTTCCAGTATTAGACTCCACACTGCCAGAAGACTGCCTTCTTCCTGCTGCAGTGCCAGTCATCACAAGCAGAGTTTTTCACGCCTTCTTTTCAGATGAAAAATGGTTCTCAGATGGCTTGTGGCCTTCCCATCTCTGATGGAGACAATCTCAACTGTTTGCTCACTGCCACTTCCCAACTCCAGCTTGCTTGGGTTTCCATCCAGTATCTCTCCCTCTCTCTTCAATGCAGGACGACCCCCATCCTGGCCTGCTGCTGAGCTGGGTACCCAGTTCTCTTCAGAGATGCCCACCATGCCCCCTTCTCCACCCCACGCCCCATGGAAGGGGCCAAGAGGCATTCCTGGCAACACCGAGAGGACAGAGGACTTGTGAGCGGAAGAGACTGGCTCTCCGAAGCTTCTCAGTACCCTGAGGGTCAAAGCCTGTACCGACGCATGGTAACACCTTGCTGAGCCCTCTTCCCTCCACCTCTGTCCTCCCCGCTGGCAGTCCCCAAGGGCCTGCACCCAGAGATGGAGGGAATGGCACGGCCCCAGGGACCCTGCCTGGTTAACCCTTTCTTCTATACTTTGATCCTTCACACCCTTGCTGCAGTCCTCAGGCAGCTGTCATCCTCAAGTCACAGATGAGGATGAACAAGTTCAGAGTTCAGTGCTGCTGCAAGGTCAGGTAGCATACAACCTCCAGGCCTGCATTTTCCTGTATGTCGGTGGGGTTCACGGAGAGGAGTTCAACCAGCTGCTCTTGCAGGCCCTCTGGCACTGTCCAGTAATTTACTTGGACAACAGCCACTTGCGGCAAGTACTGGAAGCAAGTCCAGCCAGGACAGCAGCTGATGGGGCCTCCCCAGCAGCCCTGGCCCTGGCAAGGAGCCCGGGAGAGCTGGGCAAGTAGGCCTCAGGTCAGCACCTTCCCCTTCAGAGGGAGAGTTCCTTTTCAATAGCTGTTTCAGGTTCTGGGATGTTTCCTCAGGGCTATGAGTTCAAGGAAGGTCCAGGGATAATACAGGCAACTGTCCATCTGCTGTTTCGAGAAGGGAGTCTCCGTAGTGCCGAGACACTCACCCCCAAGAAGAGATGTCTGCTGGCCCATTCTGGCAGGAGGGGAGATGCGCACCTCATGCAGCTGCTGGTTTAATGTCTGGATGGTTCCTCCACAGCCAGCACAGGGCTAGATCTCTGGGGGGCCTGAGCACACACCTGCGTCAGGAGGGCAGAGCCTGAGCTCAGCCCAGGAATGGAACAAATCTTTGCTGAAGGGGCTCCAGAAGGCTGTTAGGCTCACCCCAGCACTCCCTGTGTGGTATCTCTCCAGCCCCAGCCCTGTTTCAGGGGGCTATTTCCTCCAGCATAAGGGTAGGTCTGGGAGGAAGACTGACATAACAGGCGACTGAGCCCACACCTACCAGCTGTGCCTGCCTCTCAGACGACCCCCCAAGCATCTACTCTACACCAGGTGCAGCGCTGGGCTTTCTCACAGACATCACGCCTTCCTCAAAGCAACCCCACGAAGAGGGACTTTCTAGCCCCAATGTATAGATGAGGAAACTGAGGCCTAGCCAGACTTGCTGAGGATGGCTGACAGTAAGTGGCAGGGCACCCAGACTCTGCTCCTTGGCCGGCGCTCTGCACTTACACTACATCTCCCCACCTCCTCGATGCCTGCAGAAGCAGGCATCCAGCCGGACTCCAGAGAAGAGCACGGTGGGTCAGGCAGGTGCCTTAGGTGCCCTTGGCCGACAGCCCTGTGTGACCTGCTGGCTGAGCCCCTGTTGGGACCATAAATCGGAGCTGGTCATGTGACAGGGGCTGGGCCTGATCATTCCTTAAGAGGTCTGTTTCCCAGGCTCATAGGCCAGGGGAGCCCCCGGGAAAAGCATCAAGATACAGCCTCCAGGGCATGCTCTCTGCAGTCCGCTATACAGACCTGTCCTTCCCAAGTTCTGCAGCCGCCTAGCTCAGGTTTGGTGGGGAGGAGGAAGGGGAGGAGCCAGAACAGGAAGGATGGAGCCCGCAGCAGAAGGACGGGAAGCAGGAGCATGCTGATGTGGCAGAGCTCTGGCCATTCACACCCTGCTTGGCTGGCCTCCGCAGCCAGCCTGCTCCTGCCCAGCCTGCTCTGCCGCGGGCAAAAGGGCTGGGTCTGCTCAAAGCTAACATCTTGAGTTCACTTACCCCAGCAACCAGTCCGTTCAAACTGCATGCGGGGTAGGGGTGGGGAGGAGGGAGAGGAACAGCCTGTGAATCTGAACTCATACAGTTTGAGAATTTAGCCTTTATGCTCCAAATAGGTCAACCAAAGATTGGGAACTCAGAGGTTCCCCTAATACCAAATCTTGCCCCCATGCCCTAGCCTGAATAAGAAAGGACGTCTAGGGAGAATCCTTCACTGGGAGAAGGGGGTGAGCACTGGGCTGCATAGAAATGAGGGGCTGTGGGGCAAGAAGTCTCCCCCAGGACTCCTACCTCAGTGCCAGGCTAACATCTGAGCAGGAGCCCCTGGCCACTATGAGGCCCACCCAGTCAGCTGCTGTCCAGTTAAGCGAGGACAGACCTCAGGCCACGCCCAGAGCCCTCTCCCCCTCGCATCCCCCTTCTGAGCTGCGTGGTCTCAGACCAGCCAGCACAGCGTTGGAGCCCCTGTCCCACCCCCTGCTCCTGCACAGCCCTTTTCCATGACTTGGAGGCAGCCAATGACTTCACTCCATCCTCCACTTCTCAGCCTTCATCCTTCAGCAGCAACACTATTGCCTGAGTTGCTCCAAGAGGAGGAGAGCTGCCAGCGCACCACGCAGTTGGCCCAGCCTCCAGGTTAGCGCTGGCTGGGTGTGCGGGCAGGGGAGGGGAGGGAGGGGTTCCAGGGGAAGCGGAACGATGGGTCTGTGGGGGCAGCACCCCACTTTCTGGTAGTTCACGCATCTCTCCTCCACCCAAAACTATTGTCCAACACAGGGGCTGAAGGAGCATGAGCTGGGGAGGGCCTCACTTGGAGCTGGGAGCCGAGTGGTCTGCGTGGAGGAAGGTGGCAGCGGTGTAGTTCTGGAAGAGAGGCTGCAGGAACATGCCGATCGTGCCAAAGACACAGACGAAGACAAAGATCCAAAGGAACAGGCGGTCGATCACCATGGCAACATACTTCCAGTCCTCACTCACCTGGAGAGAGGAAGGGTAGGAGACCCAGGTATCAATCACATAATACAGGAGGGGACTGGTTCGGGCATAAGCAACTTCCATCGCACATCACTCCTCTCCCTCCTTGACCCCAGAGCGACCGTTCCAAAGTTCGGCTCCAGTCTTGCCTGCTTAAAAGCCTCCAGTGACCCCATTGCCTTCAGCAGCCACCCAAACTCCCAAGCCTAGAATCAAGGGCACCCATGACAAATACGAGCCAACATTTATCTTCTTCCAAGTCCGACTCAGACTTACCAAACTCGTCTGCCCTCTCAGGTTTCTGTGCCTTTGGGTTTCCTCTCAGTCTGGAATTCCAGTCCACCCTATCTCCACTTGTGAACTCCTACACACCTTTCAAAGCCTAAATCAAAATGTCACCGCTTCTTCTGATCCCCCAGATCAGAATGAAACTGTTTCCTCTGGGGCTCCCTCAGCATTCTCTGTACATCTCTGTGCTGTGCTGTGCTTAGTTACTCAGTTGTGTCTGACTCTTTGCAACCCCATGGACGGTAGCCTGCCAGGCTCCTCTGTCCACGGGATTCTCCAGGCAAGAATACTGGAGTGGGTTGCNATGAAACTGTTTCCTCTGGGGCTCCCTCAGCATTCTCTGTACATCTCTGTGCTGTGCTGTGCTTAGTTACTCAGTTGTGTCTGACTCTTTGCAACCCCATGGACGGTAGCCTGCCAGGCTCCTCTGTCCACGGGATTCTCCAGGCAAGAATACTGGAGTGGGTTGCCATGCCCTCCTCCAGGAAACCTTCCCCACCCAGGGATTGAACCCAGGTCTCCAGCATTACAGGGGAGATTCTTTACCATCTGGCCACCAGGGAAGCCCATTATTTTTACTCCACTGTATGGTCAGTTCATTTCATATGCCTGTCCTCTCCTCCCCACCCCAACTTAAGCTATGAGCTTGTAAACTAAAGGGGCCTGATCTGACTCATTTTTGTAATCCCAGCATCTCAAACACAGAGTTCCAGTAAATGAGTGTTGAGCTAGTGAATGAATGGTGCCCTGCAGGCCTCACTCTTTATATAACTGCCTGGGGAGCCCCTTCCAACAGCCCCAGGATGTAAGGACTGAGTCTCAGATGAAAACAAACCCATCCAGAAGAGAATAACCACTGTGTTTGGGAGCCAGTCACAGGGTCTGCATGAGAGCTGGCCTCCACTCAGAGCCGTTCCACTCCTGTCTGAGTCTGGACCTTTGCACATCTGTAACCTTGTGCCTCCTCTGTACCTGGCACCATACTGGGCACTGGGGATGTGAGAGAGCAAGACAAACGCATGCTGCAGTTCAGTCTGCTGAGGGAGATGGACATAAAATAAGTAACAACAAAAACGAGTACACCCTTTTGGGTGCTTACCTGGAAACAGGACAGAGAAATGGAGGGGGAGATATCATTCAGGGTGTGACTTAGGGAGGCCTCTTTGAGGGAGTGACATTAAGCGAAGATATGATAAGTGACAAGAAGCCAGCTATATCAGGAATAAGCTGAAGAAGGAACCAGACAAACCCAAACGACTTAGTTTCTATGTCGTGTTCAACTTGCACACTGAGGGACCTTCAGTTGGCCTGGGCCCTTCAAAAATGTCTATGCCACGAAAGGTAAAGCTAAGGAACCGTTCCAGAGTGAAGCAAACGAAAGAGACAGGACAACCAAGTGCAATTCAAGATCCTGGACTGAGGTGGAGGAGATGCTACAAAGGCTATTACTGAGACAACTGAAAAAATTTTAGTATGGACTTTATATCAGATAAAGGTATTGATGCTAATTTCCTGAATTTGATCACCAAGCCTGGGTTATAGAAGACAATATCTCTGTCCTTGGGAGAGAAAAGCTGGAGTATTTGGGATAAAGGGTCTCAACAGTAGGGCAAAAATTAATAATAGTAATAATTTTTAAAAGGGAAAAAAAAAAAAGGGCATTCCAAGCAGATGGACCAATATGTGCAAGGTCTTGAGGCAGGAAAGAACTTAGCTTGCTTAGAACAAGCGTCAGATAAACCAGTGACCTGAGCTGTGGAGAGATGACACGTGGTGAGCAGGAAACATTGTCTGTTTGGATGGAGAAGCACAAGATCAGAAGCCCCTGCCCTGGGCCAGGCACGAGCTGGTGGAGGCACAGCCAGGAAGGCAGCATGGAGATGGTGAACAAGGGATGAAGCTGAGAACGATTTTGGAGGCTGAGCTCCCAAGGCAGGACTTCTGATGACTTGGATGCTGGGGGAGATAAGAAAGATAGGCATCGAGGATCACTCCAGGCTTCTGGTCTAAACCACTGGGTGGATGGTGATGTCATTTACTGAAAGATGGGGAGATGAGAGGAGGAGCAAGTTGGTGGGGACGTAAACCAAGCACTCAGTTTTGGACATGTTAAGTCTGAGATGCCTGTGAAACATCCAAGTAGGTCACTGCATGCTCATCACCTAGCTCGGTAAATGCATATTTCGTGCGTTTGCTGCAGTGGGGGAGGCAGAGGCAGTGGCACAGCCAGCTGAGCCCCTGCGCCACCAGCATTCCCCGCTTGCCTTCAGCCACCTCTGAGCCTCCGGCCCCATCCTCTCTTGCCTCGGTCCCTCTCAGCTTCCATCGGGACCATAACCTGCTCCCTGGCTCAAGCCCCAGCTCCTGCCCTCCCGAGGGACAGAAACGCTAGGCTCCGGAGCATCCCACCCCTCACAAACGATAATGCAGGAGCCTGCCCTTCCTTACTCCCCAGGCCAGAATGACAGCATCCCAGTGGAAACATGGCCAGTTATCATGGCAGCTGTTGAGCCGCAGCCTGGAACCAGCCAGCTGATTAAAGACTGCTGGTTGGGGCCAGCCATAGCCCCAAATGAGGGGAAGTCAAGCCCGCATATTCCCTCCTCCTCATCCCCTAGTTCATGTTCAAGGAGCCCGCTCCAGGTAGAGCCACTGCAGAAAAAGTCATGTGTGCAGAAAGCTCTGGGCAGGTCCCTGGCCTTCACCTGCCTCCACCTCCATAAATAATTCACAAGGCCATTCCCTGAGGACTCAGAAGAGAAGGAAAAGGATACTGATTTGGGGCTCTGTCCTCTTCCCAGTGGCCAGTGGAGCCACCTAACCACCCCCACACCTGCCATACCCACTTTCTACTGCGCTCAATTTTGCCCCCAACACGGGGCACCCCAAGGATTCATCCTCATTTGTGCAAAGAGCTGCAGGTTCACAACATGGTTTTGGGAATACAAACGGCAGAGAGGATCTCTGGGGACACAGCCACAGGCCAGCTGAAAACCCACAAGGGCCTCCTCCCCTTCGTGGCCACCCTTCCAAAACTAACGACACTAAGGATGCCCCAGCCGAGGCATTTCCCTCCGGATGCTAGTACTCGGGAAGCAGCAAGGTCATCCTGTACCGACTGCAGAAGCCAAGAGAGAGGCTGCGCCAGCGCCCAGGCCCACAGCCCCAGGCCAGGCTCGCATTGTCGGCATCCTGCACTCCCATTAGCTTTGCCTGAGGAGCTTCTGAGGGGCCCTGCAGGCCCGCATCCCATGCCCGAGTCCCTGAGCTGCACTCACGCTCTGGTCGTCGTCCTCACTCCGCATATGATCTGCGATGAAGCGCACGCCGTCCACCGCCTCCCGGAGGCCGCAGCCACACGGCCCCCTGGCGCGCCCGGGGCCTGCTGCCGGCGCCGGCTCCGAGCCGAAGGCCCCAGCCAAGCCCTGCACCGACGCGCGGTTGACGAAGCACGTGCAGGAGTCGGCCCCCAGGGCCTCGCGGAAGAGGGCGCCGGCTCCCTCTCGCTCGCGCTGGCGCCGCCGCAGGCGAAGGCGTTGGCGGGCGCAGCGGTGGCGCGGCTGCTGCATGAACAGCAGCGTGGGCAGCTTCTCCAGGAAGACGACCTTGACCCAGGGCGCCATGGTGTGCGTGGTGGGTGAGCGGTGGTGCACGTTGAGCACGCACACGCTGGTGACGATGGAGAAGGTGACGAGCACCATGGTGAACATGAGGTACTTGCCGACTAGCGGAACGTCGAGGGAGGTGGGCGGCACGATCTTAGAGATGAGCAGCAGGAAGACGGTAAGCGCCAGCAGCACGGAGATGCACAGCGTCATCTTCTCACCGCAGTCAGACGGCAGATAGAAGACGAGGATGGCTAGAGAGGTGATGAGGACGCAGGGGATGATGAGATTGATGGTGTAGAAGAGCGGCTTGCGACGGATGATGAAGTCGTACGTGATGTCCACGTAAGTGGAGTCATCCGGGTTCTCGTTGCGCCGGCCGGGCAGCGCCACTATGTCCCACTCGCCGCTGGGTGTGAAGTCGTCCAGGTTGGCCACGTCGCTCTTGAGCACCAGGTCGATCTCAGTGCGGTCGTAGGTCCACGAGCGGAACTTCATGGTGCAGTTCTGCTGGTCAAATGGGAAGTGCTTTACCTCGATCTTGCATGCGCTCTTGTAGATGGCCGGCGGCAGCCAGAAGATGCTGCCATCGTAGGAGACCACGGCATTGGAATAGAAGGACACCTCGTACATGCCGTCGGCACTGCCAAGGGATGGCACAGTCAGCCCTGACTTAAGCCTGCCTCTGCCCCATCCATCCACCCAGCCCAGAGTGCGAAGGGAGGAAAGCCGAAGGGAGGTATGGGAAGAGGGAGATAGGAAGGCGCAGGCATTAATAAGCAAGAAGGGGATGTGGGTGGGTTGATGGGGAGAAGAGGTGTCCCGGTCAGAAGGCCTGAGGGGCCGCTCTGTTACTTGTCATGCACTGTATAAGCCGGTTGGTCCACACGAAGGTGGAGAGGTTGGGGGAGCCAGGGAGATCAGAGGAGCCGGGAGCAACGGAGAGGGACAGGGGCAGGAGATGGTACCTAGAGCCTGGGGACTAGTGGCTTTGGGTCTTGGATGTACGACGGCTTATTGTCGGAGAGCAGATGGAACCTGGGGGAGAAACTGGGACCTCCAAGCTCTTTGATTCTTACCATTCCTCCAGGAAAGCCTATTTTTTAATCAGTTTGTACACTGGGGGCTGTCAATCCTTGTTTGTATCACACCGCAGCTCCAAACAATTAGAGTCCTAATTGACTGGGAGGGAGCTGGCTATGACCCAAGTTACCGTGGCCGTCCACACCATACCTCACTGGTTTGGGTTTGTCCATCTGAGTAGTGACTTGTCTGTGCCAATGAAAAGTCCCTTCTCTCCCCCAGCATGAGCTAATTTACTTTCTCCAAGACCTGAGCACTCTCAAGTTCTCCTCCAGCCTTCCCATCCCTCCAGGGTCACCTACTTGTTGTACAGGACCACATCTGGGAGCCAGATGTGTTTGGAAGGGAGCCGAACTTTCTTCATGTTGTCAAATTCCTCAGGCTTCCAGGTGAGGCGATAATCCTCCCACTCCTGGGAAAGGGAAAGAGGGAGGCAGCACCAACCTCTGCCCTGGGAGGGGCTCAAGGTCAAGGACAGAGACAAGAGGAGGCCTGTTTGGCTTGAGGAAGTTTTTAAAAGTCATTGCCTCGCCACCGTGACTTCTTGGCCCAGCAAAAGTGGCTTCTCATTTAATTTGCATAGCCAAGCCAAGATATTAGAATCGACATTTTGTGAATGAGAAAATGAGTCTTGCGGTGTTTAACATATTCAAAGTTAACAGAGCTGGTGAGTGGAAGAACCAAGACTCATATCCAGTTATTTAAGATCCCGAGGTCTATACCTTTCTGCCTCCCTTGAGGAGATTCAAAGAGGGAAAAGCACATGCAAAAAAAAAAAAAAAAAAAAGGAGGAAAGAGAAGCCCAGAGGTGTGGGCAGGAAGAGCTCTAACCTGAGTCAGCCAGACATTGGTGGTCATGATCTGCTCCCGCTCATGCTGCAGGAAAGAGAGGCTGCTGAGAAGTGCTCCCTGCCACCGTCCCTCAAGTCTGTGGGCCCCCTACACCACCCAGGCTCCTTCCCCTACCTGCCCAAGCCCTGGGGACTCCAGAAGAATTAGTGCAAACATATTCTGGCTATGCCAATTTCCGTAGCTGGGCAGAGAGTTTGGGACCCCCACTCACCACACTGATGAGCTGGGCCAGTGACACCATGAGCTGTACTGTCACCAGCTCAGAGCCATTGGTGGCTGGGCGGATAAGTTTGTTGTAGCGGGAAGGATCCAGGAGATGCTCTACCAGCCGCTCTTCTGTGTCCGTACCCCAGACTCCTGGGCAGGGGAGTGGGGTGGGGAGCAAGAGGTAAGTACACAGCAAGGAGGGCCCACCCAGGATGCCACTCTCCCTAGGCAAGTGGGACAACCTAGGCCCAAATAGGAAGCTGTAGTTTCCCACAGCCTATCCCTAAGAAGATAGCAAAATGCTTAGGTTGCCCCCATGGAAGCCCCTCATATAGCTTCCCACAGCTCATCCCTAAGAAGATAGCAAAATGCTTAGGTTGCCCCCATGGAAGCCCCTCATATAGCTTCCCACAGCCCATCCCTAAGAAGACAGCAAAATGCTTAGGTTGCCCCCAAGGAAGCCCTTCATAGAGGAGTCCCTCTCTGAGATCACTGACCAAGAAGCCCAGGCAGTCCCCCCACAGCCTCCCACTAAAAACCCATTCTGCAAGGATCAGTGGAGACCCTGCTCTTCCTACAAGGTCTCAGAGGATGATTTCAAAAGATTTGAAGTTTCTGTTTCCGTGGTTTCTTCTAGAAGATATCTACAATTCAAGGAAGGTTTTAGAGGGTAGTGAAAGGAGAACAGTTATATATGTGTCCCACCATACAGCCTTTCTTCTCAGTCAGTGCTCATCTCTGTGTACAAGTAATGTTATGCGCCTCCACATGTGACTGGCTGTGACCCCCTCCCCGAAAAGGTATTGGGTTGGAGTAGAATAATTGGGCTACCTGAGCTGTGCGGGACAGGGCATATATTTAGCCTCAAGTTCCACACATACAGGAGCCTGCCTCTCATGAGATTGCAGGCAGATGTGGAATGCTCATTTGATTGTATTTTCCTTTTGTACCTGCCCCACCACACACTGTCTCCTGCAACTCTGCACGAACGCACCCCCACGTCCTCAGAGACCCCTCTCTGGCCCTTAGCCTGGCAGAGCTTCTTCCCTTCTGAGTCTCCTGTCCACCCTCCAAGAGAGTTGAGAAGTTGCTTGTTTCCGTTTCCTGCCTTGCCCCTGTAGAGTGAGCAAAATCAGAAGCCCAATAGGAGGGACAGGAAATGATGGAGACCCAAGTGAGGGTGCCGAGTGAGGGTAGATTTTCTTGAGATAATGGCTCACTGGAAGTTAAATAGCAATTCAGCTGCAATCAGAGTCTTCCCTTCCTGCCACCCCAGAAATCCTGGGGGAGATCCCTCCCTTCCTTCCTCTCTGTACCCACATCCTCCCCACCACCACTGCCCAGGTTGCCCTCTCTTCTCCGCATCACTTCGAGCAAGTCCTTCTCCCAGTTCAGTCTCCCGGGTACTCCCAGCTGTCCTGGGGGTCTCTCCCCTAATCCCCAGCAGACTTCCCACCATAGGGATCCCTCCCTTACAAATGCGAGCCTGAGTGAGACAGAGCGCGGCGACTTGTCCTTACCTGAGCAGAGTCCGAGGAGGCCAAAGCTGAGGAGCAGCGCCTTGGGACCAGAGAGCCAGGCCATGCCTCTGGCATAGCTCGCCGGCTCGCCTAAACGTGCCAGAGCGCGCCCCAGGCTAGAAGGCCGCGGGCGGGGCTCTGTCCGTGGTGCTGAAGCCGCTCCTGCACCGCCCGCGCCGGGCGGGAGCGGAGCCCAGGGTGTGCTCACAGCCTTCGGTGCTGCCTTGATAATCTCCGCGACGGTTCCTCGGGCTCCAAGAGCGAGAAGGAACCCGCTTCTTATCCCGGTCTGAGCAGGCGGAGGCTTTTCCGGCTGCTCTTCCAGGGAGTACAATTGGGACGGTGAGAGGGAGGAGTCTCCGCCCCGGAGGCGGAAGCGCCAGAGCTCAGAATAAAAAGGGTCCCTGGTCGGGGTATTCCTCTGCTGGTCCTGCTTAGTTAAAGTGTGCGTGAGGCGGAATAAGGGTGGCTCACCCGACGGTGGAGGAGTTCTGAAACCCCAAAGTTGGGGCAGGACCTGGAAGGGTCTGAAAAGGCTCAGAAAGAAAGCGCAAGTAAGACAAACATGTCAGGACCGGGTAAGCACCCGGGACCAAGGGCCAGAATGAGGGGGAGGGGGAGTCAGAAAGAGTTTCTGGGTCCTACCTTCCTTTTTTTCTCTTACCAACTCAAATGCTCCCGCTTCCCGGGAAGGCTGAGGATGCAGCCAAGACAATGCACTTGGGCCCTTAGAGAATGAGACAGAGGACTGTAGGTTTGCTATTTTAAGAAAGCAAACAATTTGGAGCCTAGAAACAGGATCCCCTCATCTGTTCCATTCCATACCTCCGCAGAAGGCATCCAGGGGCTCTAAGGTGGGGACTTGTGGACATCTCCTGAAAAGGTGACCTTCAAGAGTGGAAGGGTAAGTGCCCCTTATCAATTAGCCTTTCTCACCCATATTCTGTTCCTCTTGAGTCTTTGACTTCTGTGTGACAAGGGGGAATCAGAGGATGATTTCATAGAGACCAGCCCAAGAATGAAGCTAACACAAAGGAAAGCAAAGATGAGACAGAGGTGTCAAAACTCAATGACATCTTTGATCTTAAAAGCCCCGAACTTTTAACTTCTGAGCCAATAAAGGCTTCCCTTTTTTCCTAGGTGGATTTTTTTCAGTTTCAACCAAAAGATTCCTGACTAAAGCAGCCTTATCATACATCAAGGCACTGTCTTGTTCCATCTCTGTCTCCTTCTTCAATCTCCTCTGGGCCGGTGCCTGCAGCCCCACACTCCTCATGGTAATGTCTTTATTTATTTATTTTTGAAATAAACCTTTTCTTTTTCTTTCTTTCATTTTAAAATTTATTTGGCTTCACTGGGTCTTCATTGCTGCATGTGGGATCTTAGCTGTGACATGCAGGATCTAGTTCCCTGACCAGAGATGGAACCCAGGCCCCTGCACTGGGAGCACTAAATCTTAACTACTGGACCCATCCTCCATGCTTCAGGGCCTTTTAAACATGCAGTTCCCTTGATTCTGTTTTCACCCATTTCCCGTCAGCCACTTTCTACTTTGAACACCTGGCAGAAACATCAGTTCCTTAAGGAAGCTATGCCTGACCAAAGATTAGGTCAGGTGCCCTGAGACATGCTTCCAGAGGATAATAAATGAGTAAATAAATCAATCTAAGGTGGTAGCTATCTCTCCTCCTACATTTTGAACCAGTACAGTGCCTTGCATATTGTGAGGGTTCAACAAATAAGCCAAAGGGCTGGTACAGGACTGAAATCTTTTAACATACAGAGAAAAATTCCTCTCTAAAAGCTCAGCCAAAAGCAACTTATATACATGTACTTAGTTCCTGCAGTTGAGAAGGAAAAGCAAAACAAGAATCAGCAAAGAGGATGTGGGATGACTACAGTCTCCATAAGGTACGTGGAAAGAAAGTGAAACTGTTAGTCGCTCAGTCGTGTTCCACTGTCTGCGGCCCCGTGGTCTGTCCATGGAATTCTCCAGGCAAGAATACTGGAGTGGGTTGTCATTCCCTTCTCCAGGGGATCTTCCCAACTTGAGGATAGAACTCGGGTCTCTTCCATTGCAGGCAGATTCTTTACCATCTGAGCTACCAGGGAAGCCCAAAGCATGTGGAAGTGGCCGTAAATCTGCACCACAAGCTCCAGGACATATACATGTGCAAACATGTTATCATCTCTTAAGAATTCAAGAAATCTTAGAACCAAGGAAAGAAGTGGAGAATAAAAGCCTCGCAGAGAAGGGAAGGAACCTGTATAGTCACTCCACTTGGGGAAAGAGTCAAAGGTGGGAAGAAGACCTCCCTCCCCGCCCCCTCTGCCTTCAACAATTCAGATCGATTGTTGGGCCTCTACTGTATAGTTATCAAAGGTGCGGTGATCAAAAAGACTTAGGCAGTCCCAGCTACTAAGGAGATCACAGTTTGGTGGCAAAGATTTGTGACACCATGCAGTGGCTGATCTAGAAGAGTGTAAACAAGGTGCTTTGGAAGTATGGGTGAGAGAGGAGTTCATAGTGCCTGAGAGCCCGGAAGGGGTAGAGATGAAAGTTGATATTTGAAAGATGAGAAAGCCAATAAGACAAACGTGGCTGAAAGGCATTTCAAATTCCTGGAAGAGAGGGACACGGAGCTTTACATGTAGATAGTACTCAGTCCTTTCCTCTTGCAGTGAATGCTGGGCAATAGAAGGCTGCGAAAGTCTTCTTTTATGAAAATCTCTCTTTGGAGTGGTTGCTTGTCTCTGTATTGACAGACTGGAAAGTCATTTGCTTGCTTGAGGCCCTTGGTCACTCCCTGATCTCCTTTCTGGTCAGTTCGGGCAGCCTGTTCACCTTGGCCTCTAACTTTTCTTTCGAATTTCTCAGCTTTTATTCTGAGTCCTCTGAGCACAACCACCCAGTGGTGGAGGAGAACTGGAACACCCTTCCTGCCTCCTTCATGTCTCCACACACACACCTCCCATATCCACCAGGAAGAGAGGACAGGCCCAGAACGACACAAAGTGATGGATACATGTAGGAGTATCAGTCCTCAGGCAAAACAGTGAACAGGCAAGGTTTTGGTGGGACACACTCAAGGCCTCTGATGGTGAGGAACATTTTTTTTGAAAGGTATTACAGTGTTCAGTCACTCAGTTGTGTCTGACTCTTTGCGACCCCATGGACGGCAGCATGCCAGGCGTACTTGTCCATCACCAACTCCCAGAGCTTACTCAAACTCATGCCCATTGAGTCGCTGATGTCATCCAATTATCTCATGTTCTGTTGTTCCCTTTCTCTTCCCACCTTCAATCTTTCCCAGCAGCAGGGTCTTTTTCAGTGAGTTAGTTCTTTGCATCAAGTGGCCAAAAGTATTGGAGTTTCAACTTCAGCATCAGTCCTTCCAATGAATATTCAGGACTGATTTCCTTTAGGATTTACTGGTTTGATCTCCTTGCAGTCCAATGGACTCTCAAGAGTCTTCTCCAATACCACAGTTCAAAAGCATCAGTTTTTCAGCACTCAGCTTTCTTTATAGTCCAACTCTCACATCCATACCTGACTACTGAAAAAAACCATAGGTTTGACTAGCCGGACCTTTGCTGTCAAAGTAATGTCTCTGCTTTTTAATATGCTGTCTAGGTTGGTCATAGCTTTTCTTCCAAGGAGCAAGCATCTTTTAATTTNGCTTTCTTTATAGTCCAACTCTCACATCCATACCTGACTACTGAAAAAAACCATAGGTTTGACTAGCCGGACCTTTGCTGTCAAAGTAATGTCTCTGCTTTTTAATATGCTGTCTAGGTTGGTCATAGCTTTTCTTCCAAGGAGCAAGCATCTTTTAATTTTATGGCTGCAGCCACCAACTGCAGTGATTTTGGAGCCCAAGAAAACAAAGTCCATCACTGTTTCCATATTTTCCCCATCTATTTGCCATGAAGTGATGGGACTGGATGCCATGATCTTAGTTTTAAGATTTTTAAGATTGCTAAGTTTTAAGCCAACTTTTTCACTCTCCTCTTTCACTTTCATCAAGAGGCTCTTTAGTTCCTCTTCGCTTTCTGCCATAAGGGTGGTGTCATCTGCATATGTGAGGTTATTGATATTTCTCCCAGAAATCTTGATTCCAGCTTGTGCTTCATCCAGTCTGGCATTTCTCATGATGTCCTCTGCATATAAGTTAAATAAGCAGGGTGACAATATACAGTTTTGACGTACTCCTTTCCCGATTTGGATCCAGTCTGTTGTTCCATGTACAGTTCTGTTGCTTTCTGACCTGCATACAGATTTCTCAGGAGGCAGGTCAGGTGGTCTGGTATTCCCATCTCTTTCAGAATTTTCCTCAGTTTGTTGTGATCCACACTGTCAAAGGCTTTGGCAAAGTCAATAAAGCCAAAGTAGACATTTTTCTGGAACTCTCTCACTTTTTCGATGATCCAACGGATGTTGGCAATAACATTACAATGTTATTTCTCTATTTAAGATGCTTTAAGTTTAAAACTTTATTACCAGAGTAATACAAATCTATGAATAGCAATTGGAAAACACAAATTAGCAAAACACAAACTAGGTTCATAATCTTACCTCTTAGGGGGAAAAAAAAAACAGTTTGCATTTCATATATATCTGTGTGTGTGCATACATATATATACCCAATTATGTATGTGTACTTAGATATAACTCTCTTCCCAGGTAGCTCTAGTGGTAAAGAACCTGCCTGCCAATGCAAGAGATGAAACAGATTTGGGTTCAGTCCCTAGGTCGGGAAGATCCCCTGGAGGAGGAAATAGCAACCCACAGTATTCTTGCCTGAAGAATCCCATGGACAGAGGAGCCTGGTGGGCTACAGTCCATAGGGTCATAAAGAGTTGGACACGACTGAAGCAACTTAACATGTTCACTTAGATAGTCATGCAAAAAGCATATAAATTATAAGTGTACCACTAGATAAAATTTCACAACATGAACACAGCCTTGTAACTCCCACTCAGATTTTTAAAAAGAGAGAATGTTAGCAGTATCCAGAAGCCCCCCACTATATTCCCTGCCAGGCATTATTCCATCTTCTTCAGTGACTCCCTAAAAGGTACTGCCTGAAGTTCTGGAACTAGAGAGAGGTAATGGTTACTCAACTTTGTAAATGTAGTACACGTCACTGAACTGTACACTTTAAAATGGTTAAAATGGTAAATTTTATGTTATGGGTAATTTCTAACAATTTTTTTAAATGACCAAAAAAGTAAATACTATTCTGACCTAACAACATAGATTAACTTTGCCTGCTGAATTTTATATAAATAGAATCATAATATTTTGTATTTTTTTTAATAGTTAATGAGAATCAAGGGCATTGTTGAATGCAATTGTGGTTCATCATCTTCATTGCTATAGAGTATTCCATTGTATAAACACACCACTGTTTATCCATTTCACCACTGACAGATATTTGGATTGTTTTCTATTTCAGACTATTAAAAATAACACCACTTTGAACATTCTTGTTCATATTTTTAGTATACAAATATATGTTTCCATTTACTTATTAAAAAGGAGCACACCGTAAAATAGGTTTGTGACCTTTTTAAAATTTATTTATTTGGGGCTGCACCAGGATGCCTGTGGGATCTTACTTTTTTGTCCAGGGATTGAACCCCAGGCCCATGGCAGTGAATGCACTGAGTTCTAACCACTAGACTACCAAGCAATTCCCACAGCCTTCACTTTTCATTTACTCTTTCTGAAACCTCTCTCCGCATCAATATTTGATGACTATTTAAAAATAGTTTTATATCAATCTATTTGATCAAATATGTGATAACTATTTTTAATAGCTGCATAGTATCCCATTATGGGTAAATGTTTGCACACACCTTTAATAGTTTCCAAGTGAAAATGCTGAGTCAAAGTATTTTAAATTTTCTTATTATTTAATCATTTATTGCTGAAATGAGCTCCAGAAGGGCTGATACTATTACAGTGACCCTGGGGCTCCAGGCTAAAGCACCTGTGATCAACACCTCTACAATCTTGCTGTGCTGACCCCTTCCTTTCCTTCTTCCCCTCCTCTCAGTCATTCCCCCTTTGTCTTAGGTCTTTCTGCCCAACCTCCTACTTTAGGACCAGTTCTTTAAAAACATCCCCCACCCCCCCACCCCCCCGACCCGGCTGCA
>SJYX01020577.1:210983-230051 GCA_006410675.1 Oreotragus oreotragus | reverse complement strand
GGCGGCGCCGGGGGCCGGGGGCGGCCCGGGGGGGGGCCCGGGGCCGGGGCCCTGCCTGAGGCGGGAGCTGAAGCTGCTCGAGTCCATCTTCCACCGCGGCCACGAGCGCTTCCGCATTGCCAGCGCCTGCCTGGACGAGCTGAGCTGCGAGTTCCTGCTGGCTGGGGCCGGAGGGGCCGGGGCGGGGGCCGCGCCCGGACCGCATCTCCCCCCACGGGGGTCGGTGCCTGGGGATCCCGTCCGCATCCACTGCAACATCACGGTGAGGACCCCCTCGTGTGCGCGTCTCTGGGGTCCTCTTGTCTGGGACTCACCCCACACAGCTTTTTGCTCTCGAAAGACCTGGGAGGCCGAATCCCCTCTCGGGGTTCGGCTCTTTTTCTTCAGGTTGCACTTGTTTCTGACGCTTGAGATTCTGCCATGGACCCAGAATCTCTGCCCTTCATAGTCAGGGACACCCTGACATATGGCGCCTCGTCCCCTTTCCATTACCCACCCACATCGCAAGGTTCATAATTTTGGCTCATTTTGGTTACTTCACGACTTTTCTTGACAACCTGGGAATGCCCCTCTTCCTCGCCCCCCCATCTCAAGGTTCCAGGCCCCTTCACTGACTTCAGCTGGAAGGACCTGGCTTGGAATTGAATAGATTTCAGTGATTGCCCCCTTCTCAGAAGTACCTTTGATTTAGGACGTTGCCACCTGTGAGATCCCTGCCCAGGTGTCTGTCATTCAGTCCCTCTTCCTCTTTGAATTTTACCAGTGATAGTTTGTACAGTGATCCCTTTGCTTCCTCTCCTTTGGATTGCCTTTTATTCTGGTGTAGTCTCTAACTCTTCTCCTTTTGCCCCAGCTGGTAGCTGCCACTCCCATCCTGTTCCCTATGGATATCTCCAGTTGCCCTGGGTTGTTACCTTTCCTAGTAATGATGATGATGTGCAAGGGCAATCTCATTTGTTCTGAGTGGTAACAGTTCCTTTTCTCCCAGTGAGCATCATTCCATCCTAGGTGTGCAGGGCTGGGAAACACCTTACCACCTAGGCTATCCTCAAACATTCTGTGAGTAGGGTTGACATCTGGTAATCTGGGAATAACTGATACTGCATGGTATAGCACTTAAAATGATTGATCCCATCTGATGTAGTGTTGACCCTGCTGGGAGCACCGGGCCGAGAGCCAGGGGACAGTACTTTATCCAGGCAGGCACACTGCAAGTGGGAGTAGTCTGGAGACAGACAGACTTGTGAATTGTGTGGCACTTGGGGGCCTGAATTCAATTCACATGGTTCTTGTTTACTATCCCTTTCTTGCATCAAACCAGGTCAAGGTTTGGTGAGGCAAGCCTCAGCTTGGTTTGGATGGTGCCCCACCAAAACTCACGTGTTCCATTTTCCTCTCTCACTTTTTTTCATGCTGAAAAGTCGAGATTGAAGGACTAGGTGTGGCTCTGAGCTGACAACTTGAGCATCTTTGATAATTTGTTTTCCTCCAGGATTGAGGATTAGAGCAGTGGCAGAATTTAAGACCTTTTTAGGAGGTTCCCTTGGCATATGTGGAAACTTCTGGGATTGATTCCTTACCTGAATTATGCTTTCAATTCCTTACGGGTAGGTTTGCCCCCTTCTACTTGCCTTCCCAGTTGCCAGAGGCCATCTACTGTCTTTGTCCCTGGAAAGAGGTTAGTTTAGAAGATTCCGAGACTCCCTGTGACCACTATACAGAAGACTTGGCCTGAACTGGCCCCCTTGATTTGGGCAGAGGGGGAGTCTGGTCAGGCTGCATTTGGCACCACAGCTCAAGAATGCTGGGAATGTTAGCAGCGTAGGCTTCTTTCTCCCAGCCTGCCATGTGGAGCCCTACAGCCTACGCCTGGACTGAGAGGGTGGCAGGTTCCCAAAGGAGAGGTGGGGAGAAATGGCCTTTGAGGCCTTCTGTTAGGAATGGAGTAGGAAGATTCCTCCTGCCACCCTTTTACTCTCAGGTTTTACAGACATAATCTAGTTTTTAATTCCTCCGTCCCTAGCTAAAATGAAAGTAATCTGTGGTCTCTGGTTTTTTTCTGCCGGTGTGATTGTGATGAGGCGATCCTTTCCTCCACTGATTAAGGAGGGTCGGAGGCCTGGGTGTGGGGTGTGGGAGAACTTAAGGCCTGGAGATTGTTGAGGCAACACAGGAGGTAGGAAACCATACTCATCCTCAGCACAGTTTGGCTGTGCTGCTTCTCTCATGTTTACTCTTGGAAGAAAAGGACCAGGCTTCTTGGAAAGGGTCATCCCAGGGACTTGTTTCTCCTGGTCTGGGATTTGTTGGGAACCTGGCTGCTGAGCTGGGCTTGTATATGTGTGTTGGGGGAAGGGGGTGGATGGTGGAGAGCAAAGGGACTGGAAGTCTTGGGGCATGGAAGGCAGGCAGAATCTAGCTTTCCCCAGAGTCTCCCGTCTTGACTACTCTCCCTGCTCTTTCCCCCTTAGGAGTCATACCCTGCGGTGCCCCCCATCTGGTCAGTGGAGTCCGATGACCCTAACTTGGCTGCTGTCTTGGAGAGGCTGGTGGACATAAAGAAAGGGAATACTCTGGTGAGGGGGCCAAGGTGTTGAGGAGGGAGTGCAGTTTCCTCCTGTGAGACCCATGCCATGAAAACATCCTGTGAAACCTGTATCTGGAAAGTGGGTGGTGCAGTAGCCTGAACATTTGAGGCAGACGTCCTGGGGGAGTTGCTTCCTGAAGCCGGAGGGAGAGCCCTGCACCTGCCCCAGGATTCGTCCCGTAAGCTCTTGCCCACAGCCCTGGGGTCTGTGAGTTCCAGAGAACTAGGTACCAATTTGGGGGCTGAGATAAGAGCCCACCCATGTACCTGTCGGTATTGGGGTGGGGAAGGAGTGTTTGATGTCACTGTGATCCCCTACCCCAGCTATTGCAGCATCTGAAGAGGATCATCTCCGACCTGTGTAAACTCTATAACCTCCCTCAGCATCCAGATGTGGAGATGCTGGATCAGCCCTTGCCAGCCGAGCAGGTGAGCACCTGAGGGGCTTTGAACCCTGTTACGCAGAGTTAGCCCCACAAACAGCACTCAGGAAATATGTGTACTTGAGATCAACCTGCAGAAGTTTCCCTCCAGCACTACTCCAGACATGTACACATATCATGACTCTCGGCCTCTCCTCCAGATGTTCGAATTCAGCTAAATGGGGCACAAGAAACTTCACCCCTCTGAGCAAACTCTCTCCTGGGCAAGGTCATCCCTCGGGGGGATTTTTACCATTAGCAGTAGGTAACCATTGGGGACTGAGGCCCCTTGTTAAGATCCAAGAATGCAATTCAGTCTGGAGATTGAAAGGGGTTCTTGGGGAGATTAAACTGGGATTTGTGAGTTAGGTGGCAGAAACAGCCACTGTGCTTCTCTTGTTGTTTGGCGTGTAGTGGACTGGCAGTGAAGTCATTCCCTGGACTGTTGCTTCCATGCAGCTCTGACTGGTAGAGGGGCTGGTAGCCTAATGGGCAGGTGCACAGCTTCCAGACCCAAAGGCTCAGGGGAGTAGGTCAGAGGCTGCATTCTAGGAAGCCACCAGCATCTGACCTCCATCTTTTCTCCCTCCACTGCAGTGTACGCAGGAAGACGTGTCTTCAGAAGATGAAGATGAAGAGATGCCAGAGGTAGGCTTCTACCCAAGACGGTCCTGGTAGGACTTTCTTTCGGTCAGCAGCATTGAGAGCCTGCTATGTACAGAGCTCCAGTCTAGACTGGGAAGAGAGAAATACCAAATGAATAAAGACAGCTGTACTGACCTGGGGGAACAGCAGTGTAGTAGAGGAGACGGCACCCGCGTCCAACCACCGAAGACAGATAAGTGCAAATCTGTTTCAGTAGTCACTGTGTTAATCTTGGATGGCTTTGTACTCAGACCTGAGCTTGCATCCTCGATCTCCCAGCTCTCTTAATTGGGGGATTTTACCTGTTCCACTAAGGTACTACTTTTGCAGTTTTCTTATTTATAAAATGGGATGTTAGTATCTACTACATAGGTTTGTCTTTAAGAATAAATAAGGCATTGCATGTGAAAGTTTTCATTCTGTACATAAGTGCTAAATACTTGGTGATATTCTCTAAAAACAACTTGGTTAAGAACTTGAACTTCAGAGCCAGACCAAATTTGATGTGCATCTTAGTTCTATTAAGAGTTGTATGACTTTGTGGGCATGATAACCTCACCTGGACTTTGGCGTTCTCATTTGTAGTATGGGGGTAATGATAAAATAATGGCATGGTAGTTATGAGAACTAAATGAGTTAGTGTCTAGCACCTCAGCAACTAATAGAGTAATTAGGAAATTAGGATCACCCCATCCTGCCAGAGATCATGATTACTTTGTTTCTCTGCACTGAATTAACATCCTAGGTTCTGCATCTTCCGTAACTTTGTTAGGGTCTTAAGCTGCACAAAGGGCCCAGGATACATGAAACATTCTCCTGTCAGACTGCAGACAGCCCTCCAAAGTCTGGCTGAAACGGGCTGCTCCCCCATGTACAATGAACTAGTTCCTCACTTGGAGCAGGGCGAAGGGGCTGGTTCTGTTCTTGACCTCTGCTCTCTGCATTCTGGACCCCCTTCCGGATTTCCGTCTTGGCAGTGGGTGCCTCTGCCTGTCTCCTCAGTCCCTGCACTTGGGAAGCCAGGAGGTTTCTCCCTCAAACCTGGAGTCCTGGGAACTCCTGGATACAGAGGTCACCTGATGAAACATGAGCTTTGAGTCACAGTGTCAGCCCAAAGTCATTCTAGGAATTAAGGAAGAGTTTGTGCTGCCAAGGGAGAGCTGTAGGGATAGTTGGGGCAGGGTGGATCTAGGGAACAAGAGGCTGAGTCTCTGCTTACTTTCCCTAGACCTTTTCGTAGCCCTGCAGCTTGAGAACTGGGTAGGAGAGATTTGCCTTGTCTTTTAGGTTGTGAAGGGAGTGGGGCTGGGAGCTTTGCAGCAGTGGAAAGGGTATTATACTCACTCGGCTCCAGATTGCAGCTGTCTGTCTGCTCCACCTGCAGCTCTAAGTCATATGGGACTGGAGAAGGGAAAGGCCTTCTCCACAATGTGTGTGGCTTTCTTTCTTTTATCCCACTCCTACCCCACACATCCCCCTAGGACACAGAAGACCTAGATCACTATGAAATGAAAGAAGAAGAGCCAGCGGAGGGCAAGAAATCTGAAGATGATGGCATCGGAAAAGAAAACTTGGCCATACTAGAGAAAATTAAAAAGAACCAGAGGCAAGATTACTTAAATGTACGTGCCCTCTAGAGAGAAGCTGGGCCGAAGGGTTGGCTGGTGCTGGCCGGGAGGTGGTAGGCCATCGGGTGTCAGGGAGGGAAACAGCATCCTCTTTGGGGTGGGTTATCAGTGTGCCTCATCCTTGCCTAACCGTGGGGCATACTGCAGCCTACCCCTCGAGTCTAGCACATGACGTGAGATGTTCTGCCCTCCGTGCTTCCTTTGTAGGGTGCGGTATCTGGCTCGGTGCAGGCTACTGACCGGCTGATGAAGGAGCTCAGGGATATATACCGATCACAGAGTTTCAAAGGTGGTAAGTTTGCCTCACAGCAGGGTCTGAACACGAGCTTTTCAGAAAGGACACGGTGGCGGCAGCAGATAGGTGGATGCTGACCAAGTTTTTAGGCCAAGGATGGAACACCCCCCCCCATAGTGGCTTAGATGGGATGCATGTCTATGTGGGATGAACCTGGAGCCTCTGAGAGGGATCTGCATCAGGTCCCGCTTACCACTGGGACCATCATCTGATGACATCCTTCTCCTTCAGGAAACTACGCAGTCGAACTCGTGAATGACAGTCTATATGACTGGAATGTCAAACTCCTCAAGTAAGTGGTGGCTGTGGGGCTGGAGAGTTGAGTGGTGAGTACAGTCACTGTGGTGGGAGTCTCCAGGGCCAGCCGTCCCGGGAGCGGGTGTGAGCAGTGGCTTAGCCCTCTGCCGCTTGCCCCAGGGGCAGTGGGAGCCTCAAGGCTCCTGACTTAGACCCAGAGCTGAGCCTAAACTGGTTGCTTCCTAGAGTTGACCAGGACAGCGCTTTGCACAACGATCTCCAGATCCTCAAAGAGAAAGAAGGAGCCGACTTCATCCTACTTAACTTTTCTTTTAAAGTAAGTCCTTCCTTTCCAGTCCTTCCTGGGCCTAGGCATCCTTTCCACCTTCCAGTCCTGCAGAGGGCCCTGACCTCCCCTCCCTGATGGCTGCCTCCGTCTCTCCCTCAGGATAACTTTCCCTTTGACCCGCCGTTTGTCAGGGTTGTGTCTCCAGTCCTCTCTGGAGGGTGAGTGGCTCAGCAAGGGCAGAGGGTGAAGAAGGGTTGGGGAGCTTTTGCCAGGCACAGCTAACCAACCTTTCTTCTGCAGGTATGTTCTGGGCGGAGGTGCCATCTGCATGGAACTTCTCACCAAGCAGGTGAGCCTGTCTCTCTCTGGCCGGAGCAGGGCTAGGGTAACCTTTACCCTTCACCCCTCCATCAAGGGTTGGGTGATGGGCATAAATGGCCCTTTCATTCTGCCTGGCAGGCCTTGCACCCACTGACCTGGGCAGATGGGTGATGGCTGTTCTGGGAGTTCAGGGCAGGGGCCCTTCCATGGCTGCGCTGCTCTCTGGAGAACAAGCATCGGGTTTCTCTGGAAAGTCGGCTGACTCGTTTACTCTGCCCACATTGTTACTTAGGGCTGGAGCAGTGCCTACTCGATAGAGTCAGTGATCATGCAGATCAGTGCCACACTGGTGAAGGGGAAAGCACGAGTGCAGTTTGGAGCCAACAAAGTAAGGAGCCCAGACCCTGGCCTGGTGGGCTTGGCGGGAGCCGTGTCCAGTTCAGGCCACTAGGAGGCCACGGTGGGGCTGAGCCACAGCATCGGCGTGGGGGCAGCGCAGGGCCTTGGCCTCAAGGCAGCCGAAGACTCTGGGGAGGGTGCAGGTCTGGAGAGGGAAAGCTAGGGGATGGTACCCTGCGGGGACCTCCCAGATAAAGGGTACTTAGTCTGTCAGGAGAGCACAGCGCTGGGAGCTGGGTCTCTGGGCGGCAGCAAGGCCACAGCTGGCCTTGTCTGCTGGCCTGATTTGGTGGTTTCCTCTCCCCAGTCTCAATACAGTCTGACAAGAGCACAGCAGTCCTACAAGTCCTTGGTGCAGATCCACGAAAAAAATGGTGAGGCTGGAGCCACGACCTGAGATTCGGACCTTTGCCAAGCCCGAGGTTTCCATCCAGCTAAACAGCAAGAACCCCTTTCAGTTTCTGAGCCTTTTCCACCTGTTAGCGCAGCACCTGTCCCTGTTGCCCGGGGAATTCAGTGAGGTGGAGTAGCATGTGCCACTCTCCTCCAGTAAGCCAGTGGCAGTCAGGGCACAGGTGGACTGGGTGCCACCCCTCCTGCCCACCGCCCTGTGAGCAAGCTCACCTCACTGGTGTCATCTCAGGGTGGGTGCGTCATTCTCCCTCTCACAGTTTCCAAGTAGGCAGTTCCTCACCTGCCCACATAGCTTCTCTCCCTGCACCAGGAAGCCCTTTGCAGGATCTTTTCACCTCTGACCCTGGAGACTTCTTCAGTGATGAGGGCCAGGAGGATGGGAAAACAACCTCCACCTCACCGTTTTCTTCCATTTCTTTGCAGGCTGGTACACACCCCCGAAGGAAGATGGCTAACCCAGGAGTGCCATCCCCTTCCTCCTTCCCCAGGCACCACTGGACCAATTACCTTTGAATGCTGTATTTGGATTTCACGCTGCCTCTGTGGTTCCCTCCCTCATTTTTCCTGGACGTGATAGCTCTGCCTATTGCAGGACAATGATGGCTATTCTAAACGCTAAGGAAAAAAAAAAAAAACACACACAGAACTGTTTCAAGTACTCAAGACTGACTTACAGACCAACCAACCACCTGGCTGGAACCCTTGCTAGCAGGCATTCTTATAAAAGAAACTTTCGAGCCTCCTTATATTGCTGGAAACTCAGCTGTGCTCCAGACTAGAGCCTCCTTACCTATGCTATGGATTTTTAATTTATTTTCTCTTATTTCATGTACACTGCTTTTTTTGGTTACAGTGTATGATGGATGTGTATGAAAAAAAAATGTATCTTTGGGAAAACAATTACAGTTTGTTAATTTGAAGATGCTGGTTTTGACTCATCTTTATTTCCATAGCTTATCCTTCCCCATCCCCTGAATTCCTTGAGCAGGTGGGGGAGGGGTACCAGGGTCACTGGCTTTGGGAGCCATGAGGGGCTGCACTTCACTGCAAAAGAGAAAGGTGGAGCTGAAGCACATGCCTGCCTCAGCCTGAAGGGCTCTGGAGTGACCAGACTTGTACCCCTGGGAAGGCAGAGCTCAGCCTGCTGAACCGCAAAGCAGGTTGAAATGATGACCCTAGTCACAGATGTTTTCAGATTTCTAAGAAAAGTAACAAGGAGGCCTAAGAGACTGCTTCACAGAACTACTTTTAAATGAACTGAATAGGGATGGGGCCACAGTCTCAAGCATGTATGTGGCCCTTCTGATCTCAGCAACAGTCCCCCTTCCCAGGAAGTGGCACTGAAGGGCAAAGGTTGGAAGCTCCCCTTGTCTGTTGCTTCATTTATTCTGAACAGAAAAGCCACACAGAGCTCCGAAGTAAGTTGTTTGGCTTGGAGACTGAATTCTAAGGCACTTTCATAACGTGGGTCCTACTGGAAAGGATTGGCTTTAAGCGGTTTGGTCCGTCTACCTGTGGGCCCCACTCAGGCTCAGAACCGCCGTGGAGGCAGGTCCATGAGCCGACCTGTCGGTGCTGGGTCTGTGCCTGCTGTGTAAGTACAGCTGTGCCGCCTGCCCCTCCTGGTCCGCGAGCTTGCTCGGGGGCAGAGACAGCCTCCAGAACCTGCCTGCAGACGGGATGGTGAAACGCCAGAGGCCAGGGATGGCCAAGTGAGGACGTGTCAGCTCAGACAGCACAGCCATCTGAAACCTCTAGGATGCCAGAGTTCTGTATGCTTTGACACAACTATTTTAACTTGGGTCACTTCCCCCGCCCTCAATTAAGGGATTTTCATGTCTTGCTGCTTCAGGTGGACGCAGAGTTCACCAGAACCACTCAACGCTGCTCTAACCCTACCATGCCCACCTGGTACAGGGTGCTCATTTATGCTGAGGTGGAGGTAAAGAGGGCAGGCACCCACAGGGAAACTCATTTCCTGGAGCTGAGATCTAGTTCTGAAGGCCTCTGCCTTTTTTCTGGACTTATCACCAGCCCTGGCTGGAATGTACTATAGGTTGTGTTTTTAGTAATGTGTGCTGTGAGCTGTCCTCTGTACAATGTATTTTGTAATGTATTTTTCTCATCTACCAAAGGATGGAACAAATAAAATTATTTAAATAGTTTGGCTCTAATCAAATTATTATTTAAAGAAAGCATGGGGGGTCACATTCAAAGGGAAGCGCCAGCTCCTGTGCACTGTAGCTATATAAACACCAATTCTCCAAGAAAATCTTATCAAACCTAGCAGTCCTTTCTATGACCTTACGTTAGGCTCCTAATGAAGTTACATGGTTAAGGAAACCCCATCATCCGGAACCAGTGTTCCGTCTACCAAGAAGGCGAAGAGAAAGGAAACAAACGTTATCTTGCGCGAGTGTACATCTATGTCCCACACAAGGTTTGAATAGCTGGCACACGGCAGCTCCCAGTCTGTGGCTTCAGCTTTAGAGGCCAGGGTTGGGGAGGGGTGGCTAGATAGGAATCAGTCACCCCAAATGTGAAGTATGCCGACGCCTATTCACCAAGCCGACAGATCAGTGTTCAGATGCTCCCTACCTGATTCTACGCTGGAATGCCAAGGAAAGTTAAGCAGCGGGCCCCTCCATTCTCCAGAATCTGTCAGGGCAACTTATATCATGCTCTGGGGTTACCAAAAAAAAAAAAAAAGGAAGAAATACACTGGCTACATCATACTTTCAACCTCATGGAAGCTTCCCTGTTTGGTTCAAATGTTCACAGTGAAGACAGGACACACTGAGAAGTGAGCTGGGGGAAGGCAAAGGGGGATCCAATCAGTCCTGGGCACCCCCAGGGCCTCAAGAGTGAAAGGGCGTGGGGGCAGAATCCAGACAGGAGAGGGAACATGCTGATCGCAGCCACGTCACTTAAACTCTTCAAACTTCAGGATGTGTGACTGGAAGAGAAAGATAAAATCTGAGTGGGAAGGAAGGACCACCCCCCCAGGCAGTCCACCCAACCCCTGGACAACTTGTTTGCTTCCTCTACAGGAATGACAGGTAAATACGCAGCATCCAGGCCGAGGCCGGGGGTGGCTGCAGCTGAGACCCTGGGGTGGGAGGGAAGGGACAGTAGACACAAGAGCAGTTACCTCCAAGTTCAAAGCACCAGTGATTGTCCTTGAGGATGCGATAAGTAACCTGATTTGAACTCAAAATACCTGCAAAACAAAACACAAGAACAAAACCTTGGTATCTGTTGGTCCGGCAGGAGGAGCAAGGGAGGGAAGCGAAAGGCTGGGGCTGCAGGAAAGAGTTCTGGCTGCAGACCAGCTCATGCGGACAAGTCTCTGCTAGTCAGAGCTCACTCCCAGCTGCCAGGATAACGTGAGATAATCGGCACTGAAGAGGGAGGAGAGGGGGAGGGCAAAGTGAGAGCACATAAAAGGAAGCATTATACTTGTTAAAATGATTACGGGTATCTGAGATTGCACATTTCCTAATGGAAATTCTGGGGACAGAAACGGTTCACTCAACTCTGCTCTGAGTTTTGGCTGGAGAAATGGAAGTTAAAAGACAGAGAGCCTTTATACCACGACGAGCGAGCATTCCTACCTGCTGGGACAAGGCAGGGCAGGGCGCTGGTCAGACACTCGCCTTTATCCAGTCTGCCCTTACTCGGCTCCTGCCATTCCCACCCCCCATACTCTGGGACTGTTTGTATGCATGCAACTGGCTCACATCAAGGGCAGACCTCAGTTCTACCCTCACCCAGGCCGTTTTCTTACTATGAAACATGAAGAAGTCCCTTTCATTTTTCTGAGCCTTACTTTCCCCATCCATAAAATTGTACACCTGCTGACCCAGCCTCAGGACCGTGGTCCACATGAGAGCTGAGCAACGCCCCATCTGGGCTGCACACTGGCCCTTCTGACAGGCTTGGAGCTGCTCTTAGAGGGCAGGGGGCTCCTTACTCTGGACTTCCCTCCAATACCCAAGCAGTCAGGTTCGGCCTACAAGACACTCCCCAGCCCTGTCTGCTGCTGAGTCCCCAAGCTGAGCCTCTTCATGCAATGACCCAAGGCGACCTCTGGATGGTGCCCCCTCACCACTGGGCACAAGCCCATAAGCCCAGCAGGGAGGCTTGGCTCTGCTCTTCGTGGAGGTGCTTTTCCATCTTGGTTTGTGTGTATGTGTGTGTCTTCACATCCACTTCTCCTCAGCCCCTTAAAGCATTCTTTCACCCTTTCACACCTCACTTAAACCCCAGTCTTGAGAAGAGCCAGGGCAAAGAAGCGGCCTCTCCATTTCAAGGGTGCAGAACCGAGGCCCCACAGGTGTCCAGATCCAAGTAACAACCCCTCACATCATGTACAAAAACAAACTCAAAATGGTTTAAAGACTTTAGCATAGACATGACACCATAAAACTCCTAGAAGAGAATACAAAACATTCTCTGACAAAAATCAGAGCAATATTGTCTTAGATCAGTCTCGCAAGGCAAGAGAAATAAAAGCAAAAACAAACCAATGGAACCTAATCAAATTTAAAAGCAAAGCTTCTCCACAGCAAAAGAAACCGTAAAACAAAAAGACAACGGGCAGACTTGGAGAAAATACTGGCAAATGATGCAACCGACAAGTGGTTAATTTCAAAAGTATACAAACAGTTCATACAGTTCAACATCAAAAAAACAAACAACCCAGAGCGAAAAAGTTGGCTTAAAGCTCAACATTCAGAAAACGAAGATCATGGCATCCGGTCCCATCACTTCATGGGAAATAGATGGGGAAACAGTGGAAACAGTGTCAGACTTTATTTTTTTGGCTCCAAAATCACTGCAGATGGNGAGCTAAAAAGCCTCTTGATGAAAGTGAAGGAGGAGAGTGAAAAAGTTGGCTTAAAGCTCAACATTCAGAAAATGAAGATCATGGCATCTGGTCCCATCACTTCATGGGAAATAGATGGGGAAACAGTGGAAACAGTGTCAGACTTTATTTTTGGGGGCTCCAAAATCACTGCAGATGCTGACTGCAGCCATGAAATTAGAAGACGCTTACTCCTTGGAAGAAAAGTTATGACCAACCTGGATAGTATATTCAAAAGCAGAGACATTACTTTGCCGACTAAGGTCCGCCTAGTCAAGGCTATGGTTTTTCCTGTGGTCATGTATGGATGTGAAAGTTGGACTGTGAAGAAAGCTGAGTGCTGAAGAATCGATGCTTTTGAACTGTGGTATTGGAGAAGACTCTTGAGAGTCCCTTGGATAGCAAGGCGATCCAACCAGTCCATTCTGAAGGAGATCAACCCTGGGATTTCTTTGGAAGGAATGATGCTAAAGCTGAAACTCCAGTACTCTGGCCACCTCATGCGAAGAGCTGACTCATTGGAAAAGACTCTGATGCTGAGAGGCATTGGGGGCAGGAGGAGAAGGGGATGACCGAGGATGAGATGGCTGGATGGCATCATGGACTCGATGGACGTGAGTCTGAGTGCACTCCGGGAGATGGTGATGGACAGGGAGGCCTGGCGTGCTGCGATTCATGGGGTCACAAAGAGTCGGACACGACTGAGCGACTGAACTGACTGACTGACAGTAAAAAGATGGGCATTAGGGGCTTCCCTGGTGGCTCAGTGGTAAAGAATCTGCCTGCCAATGCAGGAGACATGGTCTCCATCCCTGGTCCAGGAAGAGCCCACCTGCTGCAGAGCAACTAAGCTCATGCACGACTCCTGAGCCGGTGCTCTAGAGCCGGGGAACTGCAACGACTGCGCCCACGCGCTGCAGCTACCGAACAGCATGCACCCCGGAGCCTGCGCTCCACAGCAAGAGAAGCTGCCACAGTGAGAAGCATGCGCGCAGCTGGGTGGCCCCACTTGCCGCAGCTCGAGAGAAGCTTGCACAGCAACAAGGACTCAGCACAGCCAAAAAACGAAATTATTTCTTAAATGGGCATTAGACCTGAATAGACATTTCTCCAAAGAAGACACAGAGGTGGCCAACAGGCTCATGAAAAGATGCTCAACATAGCTAATTCTTAGAGAAATGCAAATCAAAACCACAATGAGCTATCCCCTCACACCAGTCAGAATGGCCATCGTCACCAAGTTCACAAATAATAAATGCTGGAGAGGGTGTGGAGAAAAAGGAACCCTCCTGCACTGTTGGTGGGAATATAAATCGGTGCAGCCACTATGGGGAACAGTATTTGCTGTTGTTGTTTAGTGGTTAGATCCTGTCCGACTCTTTCGCAACCCCCTGGACTGTAGCCTGCCAGACTCCTCTGTCCACGGGATTTTCCCAGGCAAGAACACTGGAATAGGTTGCCATTTCCTTCTCCAGGGGATCTTCCCCACCCAGAGATCGAACTTGGGTCTGCTGCCTTGGCAGGCGGATTCTTCACCAAGAGTCACCGGGGAAGCCCTGGAGAACAGTATGGAGGGTCCTTAAAAAACTAAAATAGAGTCACCATATGATCCAGCAGTCCTACTCCTGGGCATAGATCCAGAAAAAATGAAAAGTCCCAACTCAAAACAACACATGTGCCCCAGAGACTTCCCTGGGGGTTCAGGGGCTAAGACATCACCCTCCCAATGCCAGGGGCCCAGGTTTGATTCTTGGTCAGGGAACTAGATCCTGCATGCTACTAAGAGTTCACTGCTGCATCTGAAAAGATCCCGCAAGCCGCAACTGAGGCCCAGCACAGCCAAGTAAGTAAAAGATACATGCACCCTAATGTTCACAGCAGCAGTATGTATGACAGCCAAGACATGAAGGCAACCTAAATGTCCATCAACAGATGAATGGACAAAGAACCAACAAAAAAAGAATGAAATAACACCACTTGCAGCAACATGGATGGATCCAGAGATTACCATATTAAGTGAAGTCAGACAGAGAAAGCCAAATATTATGTGGTATCATTTATAAGTGGAGTCTAAAAAGTAATACAAATGAACTTATTTACAAGACAGAAACAGATTTAGAGACACAGAAAACAAAATTATGGTTACCGACGGGGCGGGGAAAGGATGAGTTAGGAGTAAGGAATTAACAGCGGGGAAAGGATGAATTGGGAGTACAGAATTAAGAGCGGGGAAAGGGTGAATTGGGAGTATGGAATTAAGAGCGGGGAAAGGATGAGTTGGGAGTATGGAATTAACAGCGGGGAAAGGATGAGTTGGGAGTTTGGAATTAACAGTGCACCTGATGCAAAGAGCTGACTCATTTGAAAAGACCCTGATACTGGGAAAGATTGAGAGCAGGAGGAGAAGGNAGTATGGAATTAACAGCGGGGAAAGGATGAGTTGGGAGTTTGGAATTAACAGTGCACCTGATGCAAAGAGCTGACTCATTTGAAAAGACCCTGATACTGGGAAAGATTGAGAGCAGGAGGAGAAGGGGACGACAGAGGATGGGGTGGTTGGATGGCATCACCGACTCAATGGACGTGAGTTTGGGTAGACTCCGGGAGTTGGTGATGGACAGGGAGGCTGGCATGCTGCGGTTCATGGGTTCGCAAAGAGTCGGACACGACTGAGTGACTGAACTGAACCATTATATGTAAAACAGATAAACAACAAGGATTTAAAATATAGCACAAGGAATTATGGGGGTTTCCAGGTGGCTCAGTGGGTAAAGAACCCCCCTGCAATGCGGGAGACACAGGCAGGTACAGATTTCACCCTGGGGTCAGGGAGATCCCTTGGAGGAGGCCATGGCAACCCACTCTGGTATTCTTGCCTGGAGAATCTCAGGGACAGAGGAGCCTGGCAAGCTACAGTCCACAGGGTCTCAAAGAGTCAGACACAACTGAAATGACTGTGCACGCACGCAGACGGAACTACAGTGAAAATCCTGCAATAGCCTCTTATGGAAAGGAAACTTAAAGGTATATATAAACAGACACACACACACATAAAGCTGAGTACTCAGAAGAACTGTACAAAAAAGGTCTTGATGATGCAGATAGCCACAGTGGTGTGGCCACTCACCTAGAGCCAGACATCCTGGAGCGTGAAGTCAAGTGGGCTTTAGGTAGCCTTACTGCCAATTAAGTTAGTAGAAGTGATGGGATTCCAGCTGAGATATTTAAAATACAAAAAGTTGATGGTGTTAAAGTGCTGCACTCAAGATGTCAGCAAATTTGGAAAACCCAGCAATGGCCACAAGACTGGAAAAAGTCAGTTTTCATCCCAATTCCAAAGAAGGGCAACACCTTCAGGATGTTCAAACTCCTGGACAATTGAGTTCACTTGCCATGCTAGTAAGGTCATGTTCAAAATCCTTCAAAGGCTTCAGCAGCACTTGAATTGAGAAATTCCAGATATTCAAGCTTGGTTTAGAAAAAGCAGAGGAACCACAGAACAAACTGCCAACATTCGTTGGATCAGAGAAAGCAAGGGAGTTTTGGAAGAGCATCTACTTCAATTTCATTGACTACACAAAAGCCTTTGACTGTGTGAATCATAACAAATTTCAAAATTCTTAAAGAGACGGAAATACCAGACCATCTTACCTGTCTCATGAGAAACCTGTATGCAGGTTAAGAAGCAACAGTTAGAACCCTGTATGGAACAACTGACTGGTTCAAAATTGGGAAAGGAGTAAGACAAGGCTGTACACTGTCACCCTGTTTATTTAACACATACGCAGAGTACATCATGTGAAACACTGGCCTGGATGAGTTAAAAACGAGCTGGAATCAGACTGCTGGGAGAAATATCAACAACCTCAGATTTGCAGATGATACCACTCTAATGACAGAAAGCAAAGAGGAGCTAAAGAGCCTCTTGATAAGGGTGAAAGAGGAGAGCGAAAAACTGGCTTAAAACTCAACATTAAAAAACTAAGGTCATGGCGTCTGGTCCCATTACAAGTGGAAGTAGTGCCAGATTTTCTCCTCGTCTTGGGCTCCAAAGTCACTGCAGATGGTGACCGCAGCCTCGAAATTAAAGCCGTTTGCATCCTGGAAGGAAGGCTAGATAACATATTAAAGGACAAACCTCGAGAGCATATTAAAAAGCAAAGACACCACTTTGCCAACGAAGGTCCGTAGAGTCAAAGCTATGGTCTTTCCGCTCTGGATGTGAGAGTTGGGCCATAAAGAAAGGTGAATGCCGAAGAACTGATGCTTTTGAACTGTGGTCTAGAGAAGATTCTTGACAGTCCCCTGGACAGCAAGGAGAGCAAACCAGTCAGTCCCAAGTGAAATCAACCCTGAAAACTCACTGGAAGGACTCATGCTGCAGCTGGAAGCTCCAGTACTTTGGCCACCTGAGTTGGTCAACAGGCAACTCACTGGAAAAGACTCTGATGCTGGGCAAGACTGAAGGCAAAAGGAGAAGAGGGCGACAGAGGATGAGACAGTCGGATGTGGCATCACTGGCTCAACGGACATGAACTCGGGTGAACTCTGGGAGATGGCGTGGGACAGGGAGACCTGGCAGGCCACAGCCCATGGCGTCACAGACAGTCAAACATGACAGCAACTGAACAGCAACAGCACATAACTGAATCACTTTGCTGTACACCTGAAACTAACACAATACTGTAAATCAACCATACTTCAATTTAAAAAATAAAGTAACAAACATCACATCAGGGAACAATCTTGAGTCCACTGCTCTAACCTCTACCATTGGTCTTCAAATACCTCTTTTCTTCCACAAAGAATCCTTCTCTGAAGAAATCTTAAGCGAAACTCAATGTACATGAAATAGATGGAAGCTGAGCCGTTCCGGCAGAAACAAGAGTGGGAGGCCTGCCCTCCCCTCACCCCACCCAGATAACTCAGCCTTCAGGGCAGCACCTGAGGTCCCCTTCCAGATCTTGTGGTTCGGAGAGACCAGGTATGAAAACCAAATTCTCAAGAAAGCTCGGCAAGGGGCAAATGCTGAGAACGAGGGTGAGACCAAAAGAACAGAGACTGAAGGGAAGGCATCCTGAGGGCCTTGGCTACCCCTACACAGAAGCTGTTCCCGCCCAGGTGCCCGGAGGAACGCGCAGCATCCACCGTCCCCTGGGTCCTCTGGAGGAGGGTGGAGGGCACCTTACTTTCTCCAGCATGAAGGGCTGAGTCGGGGGGGATGGTCCAGAAGTCATCACTGTCCAGGGTGCGCAGGGACTGCACAGGGATGGTGGCCGATCGGCCAAAATCCATGAACAGGACCACCACCCAGGAGTCCACGCGGTCCAGCACCCAGCACCTGGCTGGAGGGAGGGAGAAGAGGTTTGTCCCACCTGGTGCCACACAGAGCAGTCTTCATGGAGAGGACTGGAAGCTCTGGGGTAGGAGGAAAGAGAGCTTCCTATGCTGTTCCCCGCCTTGGGTGGAGAGGTGATCCCAAGGAATGATCTTGAGAGAAGCAGCAGCAGCAGCAGCAAAGACACGGGAGTCTGGAGGATGGAGAGGCTAACCTCCAGCCCTGCCCGGCACACACCTGTTCCAGGCCAGGCTGTAATCGCCCAGGTGGTATTCGGCCAGACCGCATGTCCCATGCCGCACCGCTGAGTCACACAGGTAGGGCTGCCGTGCCTCCGCCTCAGCCAGGGCGCTGAACAGGGCCTGCATGTTCTGGTACAGTGTCTGTGGACCTCGCTGCGGGCCTCGCTGCCTGCCTGTATCACACGTCTGTTTTGGCAGGTATCACCTGTTACATCAGCACCATCGATCCACCCCAAGGGAACCCAAGGTACGAGGCGAGAGAGAGTGAGGCCGAAGCAGGGATCAAAGTGCGGCCCCTCTGAATGTCCATCACGCTCACCCCAGTGGGGCCGCACAAGGCGGGGTCCAAGCCCCAGAGGACCACCAACAGGCCCCGTACCTCAGGGATGTGCATGGCCCAGAAGAAGGGGGTCTGAGGGACGGTGTTGGTCACCAACAGCCCCACCTCCCCGCCGATGCTGGGGAAGGTGGCCAGCCAGCCCAGGTCTCGGAAGCATTCCCTTAGGAGCAGCACCAAGAAGGACCCTCTGTGCAAAGGGCAGGGAACAGAGGGAAGGGGGTGAACGCAGAGCGATCTGACCAACGCCTGTCCTGGGGATGCTGGGCAGGAGAGTCACCTTGACAAGAGGGCTGTGGCCCTCCCCAGGGTGGGCACAAGTGCCTCAGACACGCTGCTCTCAGGGCATCCAGGGTGGGAGAGTGCCAGGCCATCACCATACAGAAAAGGAGACGGACTTTGCAAGTGCTTGGGTCTGATGGGGGAGTTCTGAAAACCTGATTTTCCCACCCCCATACCATCCCTGCCCCCACCCACTAGGGACGGAGCAGACATTTGCAATTGCCATTTGCTGGTGGCCTCTACACCTGCACTCACCTCATTTCCATGGGAACTGCAAAGAAGCTTGTCTTGGGTTTCTCTGTCTCACGGGGCTCACCAGAAGCTTTAGGAGTGAGCTGTGGACAAGCTGGAAGGCAGAAAGTGGAGTACTGGAGGCACCAGGGCTGTCTCAGAGGACTGCGCCCACCTCCCCCTCAGGAGACCCCAGAGGTAGGATGAGATGGGCAGTGAAGCTACATCCCGCCCAGCCTCAGCCTCTAGACCCTCTAGAGGAGGGTGTGCTGGATGATCTTCTTTCGCCAACAAAGCATCCCAGGGACCTCCCTGGTGGTCCAGTGGCTGGGATTTCACCCACCACTGCAGGGAGTGCATTTTCAGTCCCTGGTTGGGGAGCTAGAATCCCACATGCCTCGTGGCCAAGGGACCAAACCACAGAACAAATTTAACAAAGACCTTAAAAATGGTCCACATCAAAAAAAAAAAAAAAAAAAAAAAAAAAAAACAAAAAAAAAAAAAAAAAAAACAAACAAGGAAAAAAAAAAAAAA
>SJYX01020577.1:150803-210896 GCA_006410675.1 Oreotragus oreotragus | reverse complement strand
GACAAAAAAAAAAAAAAAAAAAAAAAAAAAAAAAAAACCTTGAAAAAAAAAAAAAAGGCATCCTAGAGGAATAAAAATATTTTCCACACCGAGGGGTCAATGCAGGGCAAAGCTGGAAGGAGGCTGGGAGAGGTAAATCGGGAGCTGCAAAGACACGTCCTGGGAACAGATGGCAGCTGGGGAATCTCACCAGTAGTTCCAGCAAATCCTTGAGCAGAGGCCTTCTCTGAAATCCAGGGAGAGAGAGAAAAGGCATCACTCGGGCATGGCGGTGTTCATCTCACTGTCTACATACTGGGTCTCTCCAAGTAGATTCGGATGAGAGCAGCGACAGCCCCTGGACTGACACGGGCTTCAGCTGACTTCGGGGACCCCCACCCCGCTTTCTCCACTCTCTCAGGGGACCCTGAGCCAAGCAAAGACAGGAGGTTCAGGAGCAGGGAGCGGGGAGGGAGGGCATGCTGCCAGGAAAGCTCACCAGGACCTGCAGGCACAGAAGCCCAGCGCTGCTTAGCCCCAGGGCCCCTGTGGGCACTTCGGGAAAGAGGAGGAGGGGGTAGGGATGGCTACGCTGGTGCAGGTCTGGGAGGAGACATACTACAGACCTGCAGCCCCCAGTCCACACCGGCTTCCCTCTGTCGCCTGTCCTGATCTGGAAACCCCCCCACCCTGGTTACACCCGCAGATCTGCCTGCCGGGCTATGCTCCTGCTTCCCCCACACCTCCCAATGCCCGAGAACACACACGGCCGCTGTTCTCCAGTGGACACACCACAGTCCTTCCATAAGCCCCTAATGAGTTTCCTTCCTTCCCTCCAATGGATGACATCGCATTCCCTCCTCTCTTCAAACCCTCCACACCTCCCACCCAACACCCACCCTGTGAATTGGNACCTCCCAATGCCCGAGAACACACACGGCCGCTGTTCTCCAGTGGACACACCACAGTCCTTCCATAAGCCCCTAATGAGTTTCCTTCCTTCCCTCCAATGGATGACATCGCATTCCCTCCTCTCTTCAAACCCTCCACACCTCCCACCCAACACCCACCCTGTGAATTGGCCTCTTCATCAGGAGAAAACTGGAAGCAACTGGATGCGAGGGCCCCCCTCATCCTCTCACCACCCAAACCACCCCCCAACCCCACGCTCTCTGCCCCTGTTACTGTGGCCACCAAAGTCCCCACGTGGGCTCGCCAGGCCACCATGATCTACCCTCCTTCCACTGACCTCTCTGCCCACTCACCCTTGAGGCATTTGTAGGCAGTCCCTCTGTCTAGAATGTTCTTTCCCTGGTCTTCCCATGGTTGGCTGACTTTTCATCCAGATCTCAGCCGTCACTTCCTCACACAGAGGACTCCCTAAGAACCATTTCAGTGACCCCTCTCCTCTCCATCACCTCACCTCATTTTAGCCTTATGTTTGCTTCTTACTACTGAGACAGGCTGGGATCTGGGACCCTTTGCTGCAGTGCTCACACCTGGACAGATGTCTCCTCCAACAATAAAATACAAGGAAACCCTAAGGGACTAAAAATAACTGCGCGCATGTGCAGTCAGGGAGAATCTTGGACAACAAGATACAGAAAAGATGGGAAACCCCAAACCCAGTGCCCTTCTGAAGACCAGGAGCAAAAGCAGGGTGCTATAGCTGCCCCGTGCACAAAGGCAGGGGCTAACCACCGAAGCCTCTGTGGCCTAAGCCCTGGACACGCCCTTGCTCACCCCATGTAAGGACCCAGCTGATCCCACCTTGGGAACTAGCAAGAGAGCTTGGTGCTCGTTTTCCCTCCTGGTGCTGCTGCAGAGGGGGACCCAGTAAAGCCTTGCCTGAATTTCTTGTCTGGCCTCTAATCAATTTCTATTGATTAGGGAGGCCAAGAACCCTGGTTGGTAATACTATCTGACATTTTCTTTTTCCTCTTTTTTTTTGGGGGGGGGGGCAGGGTGGAGGGCATTTTCTTATTTATTCACTTTTTTACGGGTTTACTGTATGTGTATTTCCACTGGAGTTTAAGCCTGATGTGAACCACATCTCTCTTCATGGCCAAGGAAACCTCAGGGCCCAGAACAGTGTCTGANTTTTTTTTTTTGGGGGGGGGGGCAGGGTGGAGGGCATTTTCTTATTTATTCACTTTTTTACGGGTTTACTGTATGTGTATTTCCACTGGAGTTTAAGCCTGATGTGAACCACATCTCTCTTCATGGCCAAGGAAACCTCAGGGCCCAGAACAGTGTCTGAGACATGTTAAGCTCTTAGCAAATATATGTGAGAGAAAGAGACAGAAGGAAAGAGAAAGGAGGGAGGGAGGGAGGGAGGAGAAATGAACTGGGGCAAATTCTTAATATAAACCTTGGTTTCCTCTTCAATACCATGAATCATACCTGATGTGAGGATCTACTCTGGCCAGCATCTGTTCAGGACATGACACAAAATAGATGCTTGATAAATGGGAGAGAGGTTAAGGGACTTCCTTGATGGCCCAGAGCCTAAGCGCCCACCTGCCAGTGCAGGGGACACAGGTTCAGTCCTCATCCAGGAAGATCCCACGTGCCGCAGGGCCGCGAAGCCCAGGCGACACGACGCCGGAGGCCCGCACACCCCAGGGCCCATGCTCCACAGCAAGAGAAGCGACCGCTCCGCCACCAGACAGTAGACCCTGCCCGCCGCAACCGGGAAAAGCCCCAGTACAGCAACGGAGACCCAAGGCAGCCACCGGATAGACAAAAGTTCAGAACAGAGAGGTTAAAGTGCAGGCCCTGGAGTTAGACTGGGCTCCCATCTTGGATCGAGCTCCTTAACCTTGGCCTGGTCCCTCGGCGTCTCGTCCGCAGGACAGGAGAGTAGCAGCACCTACTGCTGGGTTTAAACAGGTTCATACAGCAAAGCGATCATTACAGAGCCCACAGAGTGAGCCCTCCACGAAGGCGAGCTAGCACAGCCAACCAAGGGGGCCCAGAGAAAATCTCCACGTGAAATCATTCTGCCCCCGCTGTTGCTGCTAAGTCGCTTCAGTCGTGTCCGACTCTGTGCAACCCCATAGATGGCAGTCCACCAGGCTCCTCCATCCCTGGGATTCTCCAGGCAAAAACACTGGAGTGGGTTGCCATTTCCTTCTCCNCAACCAAGGGGGCCCAGAGAAAATCTCCACGTGAAATCATTCTGCCCCCGCTGTTGCTGCTAAGTCGCTTCAGTCGTGTCCGACTCTGTGCAACCCCATAGATGGCAGTCCACCAGGCTCCTCCATCCCTGGGATTCTCCAGGCAAAAACACTGGAGTGGGTTGCCATTTCCTTCTCCAATGCATGCAAGGAAAAGTGAAAGTGAAGTTGCTCAGCCGTGTCCGACCCTTAGCGACCCCATGGAATGCAGCCTACCGGGCTCTTCCGTCCATGGGATTTTCCAGGCGAGAGTACCAGAGTGGGTTGCCATTGCCTTCTGTTGACTTACAACAAAGCAAAGTGACAGCGTTAAAAACTCTCCTCTAGCCAAGCACAGAAGCTGCCTTTTTATTTGAACAAGGCTTCCCAGGTGGCGCTAGTGGTAAAGAACTTCAGGAGACAGATGTTTACTACCTGGGTCAGGGAGATCCTCTGGAGAAGGAAATGGCAACCCACTCCAGCAGTCTTGTCTGGGAAATCCTCATGAACAGAGCAGCTTGGCGGGCTACGGTCCATAGGGTCACACAGTCAGACACGACTGAAGTGACTTGGCACTTAGCAAGGCAGTTCCAAATACCAATCTCAAGAACCAATTATCAGCAGGGGTTTCAAGCCAAAAACTACTATTAATACAGAAACACTGAAAACAATTCCAGGTCTAATTATTATTCCCTGATGATTTGAGAGATATAAATATAACAAGCCTATTTGGTCAGTTTGTGAAATTCAGTTTCAGAGGAAAATCGATACATTTGTCATCCAACCACCACAGCAGACAGATCACTCAAAAACAAACTTCAAATTTCAGGATATGCATAACACAGAAGTGGCCACCTAGAAGCTGCAGCAATCGAGGCAGCATCTCAGGAACTGCCAAACCAGCCGATTTTAATTAAGTTCTGTTGTTGCCACAAGCACAGCAACTCTACGCCCCGATCACACACAAAGGTCAGTGGCCAGAAGGCTTTTGGGGGCTGGGAGCACCAACCCCATGAGACACTCAGAATAGCGGTGGCCTCCCTGGGATTGCTCACCGCCACACCCTTGGCCTGCTGTGGTCACCCTCGACCGTCACTTTTAAGGTCCTGTCTCTAGCAGGGGAACCACACCTGGAGCTACCTGACGGGCATATCCTAGTGGAAATTTAAAACTTAGAGCTTTAACCATCAACTGCTTTCCTGCCACCCAGTACCTCCCTGCACTTCTTCCATTTCTATGTGCTGGGCTCAGAGGGACAAAGACAACAGACACAGGCCTTGATCCTGGGAAGCTACACCGAGTCACTCCACACATATTTATACAATGCGTTCGTTCTGGACACAGCCATCACAAAGCTCACACTCTGGTGGGGGCAGGAGACAAGAAGTATACAAAGAAGTATAAGGTCGACGACCATAAGGGCCAAGAAGATTCACAAGGCAAGGAGAGGGGACAAGAGGGCAAGCGTGGGGGAGGGCGTGACAGCTGAGCACAGGCCCGAACGAACTGAGGAGGCGAACCCGCAGGCATCTGGGCGACGAGCCTTCCTGCCGAGGACACCTGAGGTCCTGAGGTAGGGCTGTCTTACACTAGGACACTGCAGCCGGAGAAACAGGCGTTTGCATCTCTTACCTGTCCCGCCCAAGACGGGTCTGCTTCCAGGCCCTTGGAGTCCCTTTAAACTAAATCGAAGTGAACAGATGAACTAATGGTGGCACATCCATACAACAGAATACAACTTAGCGATAAAAGAGAGAACTGCTGATGGCGTGACCACATGGATGATGCTCAATAACATTCTGCTGAGTGGAAGAAGCCAGACAAAAAGAGGCGCGTATGGCACGAGTCCATCCTTCACCAAACTCTAGGAAAGGCTCACTCTCATCTAAACTGATGGAAAGCAGATCAGTCACTGCCTGGGGCCACGAAGCAGGGAAAGGGCACACGAGAATCTGTGGGGTGACCAAATGGTCTATATTTGACTGTGACGGTGGTTACAGATGCATACGCTTGTCAAAATTCATCAAACTGTACACCTAAAACGGGGTTCATTTTATGTAATAATTCAATGACACTGCAGTAGGTGATTTTTTTAGTATACATTGGTTAAATCTGGCTAGGTCATTCTGTGCTCAAACCCTCCGGTTGTTCTCATTATTGTGTGACTATGTAAATGCCAACTGCTGCTGAATCAAGTTATACACCATGAAAATTAAAAATTTTTAATACTAAAAACGTATTATGATTATTTTTATCCTTATACATCCTTCTCCAGGAATTAACTGCTCCTTTTTTCCCATTTACCTGGATTTCCTTAAATTTCTGGCTAAATCAATAAAACAAAGACAAAATCAGCGAACATCAGTAAGACTGAAAAGACGACACAAATTGCCAACATCAGGAACAAAATGGGATATCAATATATACCTCACAGATATCAAAAGGATACCAAGGGAACATAAAGAACAACCCTACACATACACACAAACATGAAGTTTGACAACTTACTACAAAATATACCACTTTCTCAAAAACTATAAACTATCAAAACTCACCCAGTCTGAAACAGACGATTTGAAGAGCCCCATTACTGTTAAAGAAATTGAACTCTTAATTAAAAAAAAAAAAAAAATCTCAGGAATTCCCTGGCAGTCCAGTGGTTAGGACTTGGCACTTTCAGTGCCAGGGGCCCAGGTTCAATCCCTGGTTGGGGAACTAAGATCCCATAGCCAGAAAGGAAAAAGAAAAGAAAAAGGAAACCTCCAAGCTCAGATGGCTTTACTAGAGAATTCTAGCAAACATTTAAAGAACAGTTAATGTAGTTCTATACAGTCTTTCCCAAAAAAGAACAGTTAATGTAGTTCTATACAGTCTTTTCCAAAAGGAGAGAACACTTCCTGATTCACTTTATATAATGCATTGATACTAGTATTCAGCTCAGTTGTTCAGTCATGTCCTACTCTTCGCAACCCCATGGACTGCAGCACGCCAGACTAGTATTACCGTGATATTAAAACCAAAGATAGTATCATACACACACCAAAAAAAACCCACAAAAGAACAATATCTTTCATGAAAAATACATGCAAAAACCCGTAACAAAGTAAGATCAAATAGAATTAGCAATATGTAAAAATAATTATACACCATGACCAAGTGGGTTTTAGTCCAGAAATATTTGAAAAATCAGTCAAGGTAATCCATAGTAACCAGGCTAAACAAGAAAAATCACACGTTCGTATCACTCAATACAGAAAAAAACCATTCAACAAAATTCAACGTCTGTTGAATGCTGAAAATGTTGAAAATTCAACATATAGCTTATAGGGTGAATTATTTCTGCCCCCTCAAAAAATATCTGTGGAACTCCAAACCCTTAGTACGCAGCTTGTGACCTTATTTGGAAACAGGATCGTTATAGAGGTAAAACAAAGTCACCAGGGTGGGTCCTAATCCAATCCAAGTGTGTGTCCTTATGAAAAGAGGAAGCCTGAGCATGCAGCCCGACACAGCGGGGAGACAACACGAAGCCGGGCAGGAGAGCGATACGTGAGGCCGAAGCCTGGGGCGACATGCCTGGGAGCCAAAGAACACCGAAGCTGACTGGCAGACCGCCAGAAGCCAGGCAGAGGCAAGCAATAACTTCCCCCAGCTTTCAGAGGGACCTGCGCCCCGCTGACACCTGAATTTTGGTCCTCTAGCCTCCAGAACTATGAGACGGTCAATTTCTGTTGTTCCAAGCCACCCAGCTTGTGGTACTTTGTGACAGCAATCATAAGAAACTAATATAACAATGACTCATGATTTTTAAAAAAGAAAACTCTCAGAAAAACAGGAATAGAGGACACTTTCTTCAACTTAATAAAGGATATCCATCCAAAAACCTATGATAAAATCATGCTTTATTGGGAAAGACTGAATCTTTTTTACCCTAAAAGAATAAGGCAAGGATATCCACACTCACTACTTCAGCATAGTGCTGGGAATCTAGCCAGTACTAAGAAAAAGGAACAAAGACATACAGATCAGAAAGGGAAAAAAGTAAAATAAAACTGGCCTTATTTGCAAATGACACTATTGTCTACATAGAAAACCCCAAGAAATCTACCCAAAAAAACCCCAAATTCCTATCACTAATAAATTCAGCAAAGTAACAGATATAAATATAAAAAAATTATATTTCTATATACTACCAATGAGCAAGGAGACAGAAACCAAAAATACAGTGTCATTTATAATCACTCAAATAAAATTAAATACTTGTATCAACCTAATAAAATATATTAGAACTTGTATGCTGTAAACTATACAATCTGATTAAAGAAATCAAAAAAGGTCTGAATCAATGGAAACACACTGTATATTTATGTTCATGGATTGGAAGATCCAACATATAATAAAGATACCAATTCTCTTTAAACTAACACATGATAGCAATCTAAAGCGACTGCTATCAAAACTCCAGTCAAGAGGGGTGGAGCGAAGGGAACACTGTTGATGGGAATGTAAATTGGTACAGCTAGCATGGAGGTGGCTTAAAACACTAAAATCAGAGCTATCATATGACCCTGCAATCCCACTCCTGGGCATATATCCAGAGAAAAGCATGATACAAAAGGATACATGTACCCCCAAGGTTTTCTGCAGCACTGCTTACAACAGCCAGGACATGGGAGCAACTTAAATGTCCATCAACAGATGAATGGATAGAGATGCGATACACATATACAATGGAATATTACTCAGCCAGTAAAAAGAATAAAAATGCCTTTTGCAGCAACATATCGTGCTGGGTGAAGTAAATCAGACAGAGAAGCATAAACATCATCTGACAATCTAAAAAGAAATGACACGAATGCATTTACGAAACAGCAGGGGAGTCACTGACTTAGAGAGCAAACGTGTGGTTGCTGGGGGGAAGGGATGGTTAGAGAGTTTGGGATGGACACGTACACACGGCTGCATTTCAAATGGATGACTAACAAGGACCTACTGCAGAGCACATGGACCTCTGCTCGATGCTATACAGCAGCCTGGATTGGAGGGGAGTCTGCAGGGAGAATGAATACATGTATGTGGACGGCTGGGTCCCTTTGCTCTTCACCTGAAACTATCACAACGCTGTTAACTGGCTGGACCCCAGTACAAAATTAAAAGCTTTAAAAAACAAACCAAAAAAAAAAAAAAAAAACTCCAGTCAAAATTATTGTAGTTACAGATTATTCTAAAATCTATATACAAAGGCAAAAGAACCAGAACAGCTAAGACGATACTGAAAAACACTAAGTAGAAGCAATCTCCTGATTTCAATACTTCTTACAGCTACAGTAACTGAGACTATATGAGACATTAGACATGTAGATCAGCGGAACAAAACTGAGGACCCAGAAACTTGTTGCTGTTGCTCAGACACAAGTCCTGCGAGACTCTGTGACACCGTGGACTGCAGCACACCAGCCTCCTCTGTCCTCCACTGTCTTCCAGACTTTGCTCAAACTCATGTCCATCGAGTCGGGGGTGCCACCTAGCAATCTTCATCCTTTGCTGCCCTCTTCTTTTGTCTTCAATCTTTCCCAGCCCAGGGTCTTTTCCCATGAGTGAGCTATTTGCATCAGGTGACCAAAATAGGGAAGCCTCAGCTTCAGCATCAATCCTTCCAGTCCTTCAGGATTGGTTTCCTTTAGGACTGAGTGGTTGGATCTCCTTGCATTCCAAAGGACTCTCAAGAGTCTTCTCCACACAGTTCAAAAGCATCAGTTCTTCCAAGTTCAGGCTTTTTTATGGTCCAGCTCTCACATCCATACATGACCACTGGAAAAACCGTAGCTTTGACTATACAGACCTTTGTCAGCAAAGTGATGTCTCTGCTTTTTAACACACTGTCTAGATCCGTTGCAGCTTTCCTTTCAAGGAGTTAAGTGTCTTTTACTTTCATGGCCCCACAGTCATTTTGGAGCCCAAGAAAATAAAATCTGTCACTGTTCCCACCTTTTCCCCTTCTATTTGCCATGAAGTGATGGGACTGGATCCCATGATCTTAGTTTTATGAATGCTGAGCTTTAAACCAGATTTTTCGCTCTCCTCTTTCACCCTCTTCAGAGGCTCTTTAGTTCCTCTTTGTTTTCTGCCATTAGAGTGGTATCGGCTCCATATCTGAGGCTGTCGCTATTTCTCCCAGCAATCTTGATTCCAGCTTGTGATTAACCCACCCCAACATTTCACATGATGTACTTTGCATATAAATTAAACAGAGTGACAATACACAGCCTTGTCATAATCCTTTTCCAATTTTGAACCAGTCAGTTGTTCCATGTCCATTTCTGCTGCTTCTTGACTCACATAAACGTTTCTTAGGAGGCAGGTCAGGTGGTCTGGTATTCCCATCTCTTTTTTTCCACAAATTGTTGTGATCCACATAGTCAAAGGCTTTAGCGTAGTCAATGAAGCACATGTTTTTCTGAATTCCCTTGCTTTTTCTATAACCCAGTGGATGTTGGCAATTTGATCTCTGATTCCTCTACCCTTTCTAAACCCAGCTTGTACATCTGGAAGTTCTCAGTTCACATACTGCTGAAGCCTAGCTTGCAGGATTTAGAGCATAAATGTACTAGCTTGTGAAATGAGTGCAATTGTGCAGTAGTTTGAACATTCTTTGGCATTGCCCTTCTTTGGGAATAGAATGAAAGCTGACCTTTTCCAGTCCTGTGGCCACTACTGAGTGCAGCCCCTTAACAGCATCATCCTTTAGGATTTTGAATAGCTCAGCTGAAATTCCATCATCTCCACTAGCTTTATTCATAGTAATGCTTCCTAAGGCCCACTTGACTGGACACTCCAGGATGTCTGGCTCTAGTTGAGTGATCACACCATCATGGTTATTCAGATCATTAAGACCTTTTCTGTAGAGTTCTTCTGTGTATTCTTTCCACTTCTTAATCTCATCTGCTTCTGTTAGGTCCTTACGGTTTCTGTCCTTTATCATCCCCATCCTTGCATGAAATGTTCCCTAGGTTATCTCCAACTTTCTTGAAGAGCTCTCTAGTCTTTCCCACCCTACTGATGTCCTCTACTTCTTTGCACTGTTCATTGAAGAAGGCTTTCTTGTGTCTCCTGGCTATTCCCGGAACTCTGCATTAAGTTGGGTGTATCTTTCCCTGTCTCCCTGGCCTTTTGCTTCTCTTCTCTTCTCAGCTATTTGTGAAGCCTCCTTAACCACTTTTCTTCTTGCATTCTTTTTCTCTGGGATGGTTTTGGTCACCATGCAATGTTGTGCAATGTTACGAACCTCTGCCATTGTTCTTCGGGCACTCTATCAGATCTAATCCCTCGAAACTATTTCTCGCCTCCACTGTATAATTGTAAGGAATTTGACTTAGGTCAAACCTGAATGGTCTAGTGGTTTTCCCTACTTTCTTCAATTTAAGCCTGAATTTTGTAATAAGGGGCTCATGATCTGAGCCACAGTCAGCTCCTGGTCTTGTTTTTGCTGACTGTATAGGGCTTCTCCATCTTCAGCTGCAAAGANCTCGCCTCCACTGTATAATTGTAAGGAATTTGACTTAGGTCAAACCTGAATGGTCTAGTGGTTTTCCCTACTTTCTTCAATTTAAGCCTGAATTTTGTAATAAGGGGCTCATGATCTGAGCCACAGTCAGCTCCTGGTCTTGTTTTTGCTGACTGTATAGGGCTTCTCCATCTTCAGCTGCAAAGAATATAATCGGTCTGATTTCAGTGTTGAGCATCTGGTGACATCCATGTGTAGAGTTGTCTCTTGTGTTATGGGAAAAGGGTGTTTGCCATGACCAGCATGTTCTCTTGACACAACTGTCAGCCTTTGTCCTGCTTCATTTTGTACTCCAAGAACAAACTTGCCTATTACTCCGGGTATCTCTTGACTTCCTACTTTTGCATTCTAATCCTCTATGATGAAAATGACATCTTTATTGGTGTTAATGCTAGGTGTTGTAGGTCTTAGAACCGTTCAGCTTCTTCGGCATTAGTGGCTGAAGCACAGATTTGGATTATCATGACACTGAATGGTTTGCCTTGGAAATGAACTGAGATCATTTTGTTTACTGATTCCTAAGTTATTGATGTTCACTCTTGCCAGCTCCTGCTTGACCATGTCCACCTTACCTCTATACATGGACCTAATGTTAATTCCAAGTTCCTATGCAATGTTTTTCTTTACAGCACTGGACTTTACTTTCACCGCCAGACACATTCACATTTGAGCGTTATTTCCATTTTGGCTCAGCGGCTTCATTCTTTCTGGAGCTACTAATCGCCCTCCGCTCTTCTCTAATTTCATATTGGACACCTTCCGACCTGGGGAGTTCACCTTTTAGTATCATATCTTTTTGCCTTTTCATACTGTTCATGTGGTTCTTGAGGCAAGAATCCTGGAGTGGTTTGCCATTCCTCCTCCACTTAACCACAATTTGTCAGGACTCATGACCCATCCATTTTGGGTGGCCCTACACAGCATGGTTCATAGCTTCACTGAGTTATGCAAGTCCCTTTGCCACAACAAGGCTGTGATCCATGAAGGCGGATGAAAAAATAAATGGGTCCACACAAATATGCCCAATTTTGATAAAACTGCAAAAGCAATTTAATGGAGGAAATGGTGCTAGAAAAACTGAACATAAGAAAAAATAAAACTCAACCTAAGTTTCAAAGTATATACAAAAATTAACTCAAAATTTAAAGGGGCTTTACAATGTAAAGCCATATAACTTTTTTAAAAAGGATAAAATCTTTGTACCATTTTATATTCCCACCATATGAAGGGTTCTCTGCATCCCCTCCAGGATGTCACTTTTTAATTTTAGCCTGATAGATATATAGTGATATCTTATTATGGTTTTAATTTACACTTTCCTAATGTCAAATAGTCAATCCTCATCCCAGTTCCCAAGAAGGGCAGTACTAAAGAATGTTCAAACCACTGGACAGTTGCACTCATCTCCCATGCTAGGAAGGTCATGCTCAAAATCTTACATGCTAGGCCTCAGCATTAAGTGAACCAAGAACTTCCAGACGTCTAAACTTTAGAAAAGGCAGAGGAACCAGAGATCAAATTGCCAACATTTGCTGGATCATAGTGAAGGCAAAGGGAATTCCAGAAAAACATCTACCTCTGTTTCATCAACTACACTAAAGCCTTTGACTGTACAGACTATAACTATGGGAAATTCTTAAAGAGATGGGAATACCAGACCATCTTACCTGCCTCCTGAGAAACCTGTATGCAGGTCAAGAGGCAACAGTTAGAACCCAGTATGGAACAACTGACTGGTTCAGAATTGAGAAAGGAGTACCACAAGGCTGTTTGTTGTCACCCTGTTTATTTAACGTATACACTGAGCACATCATGAGAAATGCCAGGATAGATGAGTTACAAGCTAGAATCAAGATTGGCGGGAGAAACATCAACAAACTCAGATATGCAGATGATACCACTCTAATGGCAGAAATCAGAGAGGAAATAAAGAGCCTCTCGATGAAGGTGAAGGAAGAGAATGAAAAAGCCAACTTAAAACTAAATATTAAAAAAACAAAGATCATGGCATCTGGCCCCATTACGTCATGGCAAATAGAAGGGGAAAAGGTGGAAGTAGTAACAGAGTTCCTCTTTTGGGCTCTAAAATCACTGGTGACTGCAGCCGTGAAATCAGAAGAGGGCTGCTTTTTGGCAGGAAAGCTATGACAAGCCTAGACGGTGTGTTGAAAAGCAAAGACATCACTTTCGACAAAGGTCCTTATGGTCAAGGCTGTGGTCTTTCCAGTGGTCATGTACAGTTGTGAGAGCTGGACCGTGAAGAAGAGCACTGAAGAACTGATGCCTTCCAACTGTGCTGCTAGAGAAGCCTCTTTGAGAATCCCTCTATCAGCAAAGAGATCAAACCAGTCAATCTTATAGGAAATCAACCATGAATACTCATCAGATGGACTAATGTTAAAGCTGAAGCTCCAATATTTTGGTCACCTGATGCAAACAGCCAACTCATTGGAAAAAACCCTGATACTGGGAAAGATTGAGGGCAGAGGAGCAGAGGGCAACACAGGACCAGACGTTTGGACAGCATGACTGACTCAATGGACATGAGTTTGAGCAAACTCTGGGAGATGGTGAGGGACAAGGAGGCCTGGTGCGCTGCAGTCCCCGGAGTCTCGAAGAGACTGGGAGACCGAACAACAACTATACTGACGATGTTGAACATCTTTGCTTGTGGCTAGGGCTGGCCAAAAAGTTCCTAGACCTGACAACAAAAGCATCATTCATAGAAGGAAAAATAGATAAACTGGACTTCACTGAAATTTAAAACCTTTGCTCTACAAAAAATCCTATCAAGAAGATGAAAAAAAATGAGCTACGGAGTAGGAGAAAACATTGGCAAATCACGTATCCAACAAAGGACTAGTATCTAGAATACATAAAGAACTCTCAAAATTCAAAGGCAAAAAACCCAAACAATCCAATTGGAAAATGAGCAATAAAGATATCTCAACAAAAATGATATACAAATAGTAAATAAGCACATGAAAAGGTCTTCAATAGCATTAGCATCAGGGAAATGCAAATTAAAACTGTAATAAGATATCACAAATATACCTACCAGAGTGGCTAAAATAAAAAATGACATCCTGGAGGGGTGTCAGAGAACCCTTCATACAATCATAGTGGAAATGTAAAATGGTACAGTCATTGAAAACAGTTTGGCTGTTCCTTAAGAAAGGAAGCATGTAATGACCATACTATTCAGCAAATTTGGGGCACTTATCCCAGAGAAACACACAAACGCTATACATGAAGATTTATAGCAAATTTTATTTGTAATAGTCAAAAACTAGCAACAATGTAGATATCCTTCAATGGGTAAATGGTTAAGCAAACTTTGTACATCTACACCATAGACTACTACTCAGCAGGAATAAACTATTAGTATACGCAACAGCCCCTGGATGATCCCCAAAAATTATGTTGACAGAAAAAAGCCAATCCCAAAAGGTTACATGCCGGGGTCCAGCCCCCGCAGGATCCAGGGAAACCCAAAGGAGAAACGGCGTTGGCAACTGATTTAGAGAGAGATAAGGAAAGAATGTTGTAGATAAGAAAATAGAGGAGAGAAGAAAAGAAGCTGATGTTCCTTGGTTTATACAGAAAATCAATAAAGTCTCAAGACAAGAGACTTGCACTGTCTGCGTAAGGTCGCAGGTGCCCTCCCTGTCTCCCGAGGGAGTGAAGGCGCAGGGCGCCTTCCCGTTCAGGTCTTAGAAACCCAGGCAAATAAGTAGACATGGCGGACCTCTGTACTTCATATGGGAACCAGCCTGAAAGAAAGAGGAAGAGGAGGAAAATGACTGACACGAGGAGACCAAGCTGCTTTGATGAACGAGATCCATAGCTTTATTTTCAAAACGTACTTAGATACTTTTTTTGTACATAGACGGAAATGAAAGATGCAAGGTCATACAGAGTCAGCCCAACATTCCAGCAGTTTTGCCCTTATCGAAACCATGATTTTTTCTGCATACCTTTTCCACAGATGATGTTGTGTACATTATCTTCTGGCCTTGGAGGCCTGTGAACATTTTATGACCCTCTTTTGATAAAGGCTGCTCAACCAGAAAACTTATTTTCCCTCAGTGTTTTTTCTTTATATTTCTAATCTATGTCAGCCTCAGAAAATGCCAAACAGAGCTACGTTTTTCACAGAGCAAAGGTGCAGTGAGTTACAAGAAAGAACCAGTTAGCTCAAAAGTCTGATATGGTTAAATTCAAGGCTTCACGTGTTTTTCTTGCATTCTCACTATGTTAACTAATGCATTCCCAGGTGCACAGTGGATAAGAGATATGGGAACTTAGCAACAAGCATTGGCCCAACAATGAAATCCTACGCCAGGACTAGCACTACTCTAATAACTGTTAACTCTTTCAGACTCTATGTTTCAGGCTTTCCGTGCCTCTCACAGTTAGGAGGCTGTAAATAATTGTATGCGTAGCTGCAAGAGTCTGGATACACCTGCCAAGCAAGCTAGAATGCTAACAGAGCGGGTTTGATTTGAAATACTCCTCTCATGTCCAGGAGACTTATTAGCTATAGTCCTAAGCTGATTTTTTCCAGAGAAAGGTGGTCAGGGTTAGCCCCAGACTAGTTGTTAATGTCAGAGGAGTTGGTGAAAGTCATGAAACAGTAAAACAGACAGATTCTGGTTTTGGGGTAGATGCTTGAGAAAGCCTAGGGAGCCCCTTGAGCTCTGAAGCCTTGCTTAACAGTTCTCTTCCACACGACCCTGTCATGGGTGGGATCTCCCGTGGTGGCTCCCAGCAGTTACATACGATGTTTCTCCATTCATATAACATTCCTGAAACTGAAGAAATAGAGAACAGACTAGTTGTTCCAGGGACTAAGGTGGAGTTGGGGATGGGAGGGAGATGGGTGTGGCTATAACAACAACAGGAAGGATGCTTGAGGTAGTGATGGAAACGTTCTGTATCTTGACGGTGTCAGTGTCAATATCCTGGTTGTGAGATTGTTTTGTAAGATGTTACCATTGTGGGGAACTGTGTAAAGGGTACAGGGGATCTAGGTACTGTTTCTTACAACTAACTCCATGTGAATCTACGATTACCTCAAAAAGAAAAGTTTAATTGGAAGAAAAATTCTTATCTCACCAGCAGCATAAAAGCAGAGAGCCACTGGCCAAAGTCTGCTGACCCCTTTCCTGGTCAGTTATATTACTGCAAGTGTCTTCTTCCAGTTTTTTGGATTGAACTTATCTTCCTTTGTATTATCTTTCAAAGAAGATAAGTTCATAATTTTAATTTATCACTCCTCTTTTTTTCTGTATGCCTTAACAACTCTTATTCTAGTCTGAGGTTATAAAGAGATTCTTCTACACTTCTTCCTGAAAGTTTTAAAGCTTTGTTTTTCACATGTACGTATGGTTCATCTAGAGTTTATTTTTGTGTATGAGGTTAAGGCATGGATATAATTTCATATTTTTCCACATAAAAAAAGCAACTATCCAGATTCAATAACTGAAGTGTTGCCCTTTCACCAGATATGTACAACTCTACAAGAGTCGTCATAGTTTCTCCATTTGCAAGAGCCTCTTTTGGGGGACTCTCTATTGTATTTTATTAGTCATAAATATTCATAGCCTTTTAAACTTCCACATAAATTTTAGAATTAGCCTGTTCCTTTCCTGGGAAAACCTGTGGGAATTTTTACTGAAATTATGCAGAATCAACAGATTAATTTGGGGAGAACAACTCTTAAGTAACTCTTTTTCTATCTTCCTATCCACGAACATGAAACTTTTACCATTTTAGACTTCCTTAAAGACTTTCAATAAAACTAACAGTTTCCCCATAGGCCATGCTCACCTTTCACTGGATTCATTTCTATGTACCTTAATTTTTTTAATTGATCTTATGAATGTTCTATTTTTAAAATTTTGTTGTTTATTCATGGAAATATAAATAAAAACTGATTTATATATATCTGATATATATCAAACTACCTTATTAAAATGCTATTTCTAATAATTTATATATTGTTTTTCTATGTAAAGAAACATCATCTGTAAATAATTAGCTTTGTTTCTCCTATCCCAGTAAAAGTATATCCATGTCTTGTTCCTATTTTTAATGAGAATGCTTATAATGTTTTTCAATTGAAATATTATTTTCTATAGAGTTTTAGAAGATAGGTTAAGAATAACTTTTCACTTTGAGCTGCTAAAAATCTTTATTTTTAAATCATAAATTAGCGCTGAATTTTATCAAATGCTTCTGCTGTGTCTAAAGTGATCATATGGTTTTCATTCTTTAATCTGTTAATGTAGTGAAAGAGTTATTGTTTTTCTTTATTTTTCTTTTTTTCCCTGGCCTTATCATAAGCCTTGCTTGTGGGATCTCAATTCCCTGACCAGAGTCTGAACCCAGGCCATGGCAGTCAAAACCCAGAATTTTAACCACTAGGCAACCATGGAACTTCAGACTTATCATTTTTCTAATGTTAAATTTCTGTATTTTTTGAAAAAATCTAACTGCCATTACAATCTTTATCAGCCAATATTGACTTCATTTTGCCCATATTTTGTTTAGAAACATCGCATGTGTATTCATGTGAGAGAAGCAGCCTGCAATTTCTCATAATCTCCTGCCTGATTTGATATCAGGGTTATATTGGCCTCAAAGAAGAATGAACTAACAAGTATCTCCTTTATTCCTTAGAAGAATTTATATAATATCGGAATTTTCTGTTCCTTGAAAATTCAGTAAATTTGCCTATAAAACAGTCAGAGCTTGGTGTTTTCTTTACAAGACGATTCTAAACATTGATTCAACTGCTTTACAGATATAGGACTATAAGATACAGGGTCTTATCTAAGATACAGGTTCTTATATTAGTTTTGAAAATGATATACTTTAAAAAAAACAGGTCCATTTCTTCTAAGTTTTCAAATTTATTAGCTTATATTTTAATATCAGCTACATCTATAGTTATGATCTCTTTTCTAATACTGTTTATTTATTCCCTTTTCTTTTTTCTAATTAATCACTCCAAAAGTTTTTTTCATTAATCGCTTTAAAGAATCAAATTTTGACTTTATTGATCCCTTCTACTGAAGCTTTGTTTTTTATACTTGTTTCCCCTCCAGTTTTACGGAGATATAACTGACATATGACAACAGCTTTGTTTACAAAATTAAAAATTGTCTTATGAAAGGCTCTTAGACGGCTCTTCCTGTTTACTTATGGCTGCGCTGAGCCTTAGCTGCTACACAGGCCTTCTTTCTGGGGCGAGCGGAGGCTCTCTTGCTTGCTGTGCGCGGGCTCCTCATTGCGGTGGCCTCTCTTGTTGCACACACAGCACAGGCTCTTAGATGCCCTGGCTTCAGCGGTTGCGGCTCGTGGGTCTAGAACCTGGGCTCAGTTGTGGCCCACGAGCTTAGCTGCCCTGTGGCACGTGGGATCTTCCTGGCGCAGGGATGGAACCCATGTCCCCTGCATTGGCAGGCCGATTCTTAACGACTGGACCACCAGGAGAGTCTATAACATTTTAAAGCTTAAAAAACGTTGCTTTAAAATTTTTGCTGGGCCTCCCCTGGTGGTCCGGTGGTTAAGACTCTGTACTCCCGATCCCTGGCCAGGGAACTAGAGCCCGCGTGCCACAATTAAAGATCCTGCACGCCGCTACTAAGAGCCGGCGCGTCCGACAGGGAACTAGAGCCCACGTGCCGCAATTAAAGATCCTGCGCGCCTCCACTAAGAGCCGGCGCATCCGAATAGATAGATATATTTTTAAAGAATTTTGTCTGTTCCTTATTTGGTTTTATTTTTACTTTTTACCTACTTCAATCCACTGTAAGCTCATTTTTCACCATGTCTCCTTTAATATGACATACTTCCCCATAAGTACTGCTTTTGCTGCAGCCAACTTTTTTGTTTGTTCGGTTGCACTGGGTCTTCGTTGCTGCGCACAGCCTTCCTCTAGCTGCAGTGGGCGGGGCTACTCTTTGCTGCAGTGAGCGGGCTTCTCATTGAGGTGGCCTCTCTTGTTCCGGGCACAGGCTCTGGGTGCATGTGTATGTGCGGCACATGGGCTCAACAGCTGCAGCACGGGGGCTCTAGAGCACCTATATCCCACAGCTTTTGATGAGAAAAACCTGTCCTTATTGTTCAGTTCTACGTACTTTTTCAAAAAATTTTTTTGGCTGAGCTGTGCGGCATGCAGGATCTTAGTTCCCCGACAAGGCATTGAACTCATGCCCCCCATAATGGAAGCCTGAAGTCTTAACCACCGGCCCACCAGGGACGTCCTCTTAGGTATTTTTAAATTTCTCTTATAATTTCTTCTTTGACCTGTTATTTACTTAGGAATATGTTTTTAAATTTCCAAAAGCTTGGAGATTAGTGTTCATCCTTTGGTTGCTTATTGCTAATGCAAAAGCACCAGAAATGGTCCTGAGAAATGATATTCATCCCAAAAGGAAGACAGTGAGCCTCTAAACACTCTTACTAGTACCTGGTTCTGGCATGACAGTACTTACCCATCCCAAACAACCGTAAAACTGGACAAAATACACAAATTAACTGTTTCTGGTACACACTAATGATAGTGAATAGCAGAGGGCAATCTGCCTGAGAAAAGGAAAGCACGGGCCAGGAGCCCACGTTGCCTCTGGCCCCTTGCCGGGGGGCATTTTCCCAATTCACAGCCAAGGCAAGCAGAGCCTGGGCAGTCAGTGGCAGTCCCCCTGAGCAGAAGAAACACACAGAAGAGGTTTGGTGCCGGGAATTTATGAGATGGGGTACCACTGAGAAAGGAGTACAGAAAAGCCCCAGAAATCTAGGGGCTAACCCCAGGTGCTTGTCTGAATCCTAAGCTGCCCATATGCAGGGTAGGTCCTGGGAGGCCTTAGAGGGAAGAGCTGTTGTAGAAGATAGAGAGTGAGCTAAGAGAGGAACACAGGTATCAATACAATGCTGGGAAGATAACAGAGTTCCAGCCCAGCCGGAGTGGAGCATGGTAAGTACCCTGACACCTTCAGCCTACAAGGTCAGATCTTAGGAAAAGGATTTTGCCTAAGAACAAAGGCTCAAAGTGAAGTATCAGTTCAGTTTAGTCGCTCAGTCGTGTCCGACTCTTTGCGACCCCATGAATCGCAGCACACCAAGTCTCCCTGTCCATCACCAACTCCCAGAGTTCATTCAGACTCACGTCCATCGAGTCAGTGATGCCATCCAGCCATCTCATCCTCTGTCGAGTATACCAGTCCCCAAAAAAGAAAACCAACTTTAATAAGATCAAAAGACCAGCTAGTGACTTCATTTTTGCTAGGAAAAAAATCAACGCTATTTAGGGAACATAATACAACATCCACAGTATCCAACATACAGTAAAAAATTACTGTAAGAAGCCTTTACTCTTAAGCAAGGAGGTAAATGTCAACAAAAGCAGAGCCACAAGTGACCCAGATGTTCGAATTAGCAGAAAATAATTTTGTAACTACACTAAGCTATATTAAAGAACCTGGAAGAAAAGATAAACAAAATGGGTGAAAAGATGAAAGAGTTCAGGAACTTCCCTGGTGGCCCAGTGGTTGAGACTCTGCTTCCACTTCAGGGGCACTGGTCTGATCCCTGGTTGGAGAACGAAGGGGGCTTTCCAGGTGGCACTAGCGGTAAAGAACCCGCCTGCCAGTGCAGGAGACGTACGAGACGTGGGTTCAATCCCTGGGTCGGGAAGAGCCGCTGGAGGAGGAAATGGCACCCCCTTCCAGTATTCTTGCCTGGAGAATCCCATGGACAGAGGAGCCTGGGAGGCTACAGTCCATAGGGTCGCAAAGAGTTGGACACACCTGAAGCGACTCAGCACTCAAGCACGCACGTGTGGAACCAAGACGCCACATGCCTCAAGGCCCAGCCAAAAAAAAAATAATAAAGGAAAAGTTCAGCTGAGGAATGGGGGGTAAGAACTAAATGGAAGTTGAAAACTACACTATTTGAAATGAAAAATGCATTAGATGGGCTTAATAGCAGATTAGACATAACAACAGAAAAGGTTAGACGTTTCCAAGACAGGTCAGTTTGAGGAAGTGGGAAAGCTGTGACCATACCTGTAACTGAGAGCCGTGAGCAAGGTGGTGTGAATTACTTTCAGCAGTTCAGAGAGGCTGAGGGCTGAGTTCAACTAGGAGAGGAGTTGTGCAAGATACAACTCAGTGAGCTAAGGGAATTAAGATAATTTGAATGAAGGCAGTTATGATTCTGGAATCTAAGCTAAGAAGGGAAGTGAGGGAGTGGAGTGTTGAATAGTGCACAAGTGGGAGGGGCAGTGTTTTGAGTCCCAGTGTGTCTCACTGTTAGATTGGGGGTTTCAGAGCCTTGTTACTCAAAAAGTGGTCCCAGGGCCAGCGGTGCCAGTGCCACTTGGCACTCATGGCATAGCGCCACAGTTCTCAGGCCCCACCCCTTATGCACTCAGTCAGCATCTCTGCAGGCAGCGCTCAGCAAGCTGTTTAACAAGCTCAGCGGTGACTCTGATGCCGCTAAGGCTTGAGAACTGCTCTTCTAGAGTGAGAGACATGCAGAGAAGTGGTGAGGGGCACAGTGGGATGCTCCAAATGGGTATTTTGGAGATGTTCAATTATGAGCCATGACAAGGTCTGAGATACAATTCAGGGAACGGGAAACTGAGACCGAGCGAAAGGAAAGATCACTGAAGATAAATGGTCTAGGAAATAAGGGGTCAGACTCTTGGATAGATCATCCACAGGACGCAATCTGAGTGTCAGTAGGAGAGAAAGATGGTGAGTCAGACACTAAAGTTATCAATGAATAACAGGGCATAACAGTAAGAATGCCAGGTGACTGCAACCAAGAAGGTCAGTATGTGGCGTAATCTGACAGCCTGCCCTTCCTAGAGAGAGGGTTTAAAGAGAAAGGAGGAAAAACAGTTTGGAACTGGCAAAGGGAGCCCCCTCTGGCACTCTTACTGTGGCGATTCTACTCCACCTCTCAACTCCCATCTCCAACTTCTCCAGCCTTGCCTGACCTTGTTAATTCCCTGCCAACAGGCATTCTCTCTTCCCTTGCTGACAGATTCCCAAGTTTAGCAACAGTGTGCCTATTTTAAAAGCTACATTTTCCAGCCTCCTTTGCACTGAAGGTCACCAGTTACAGCTCTCCCTAACAAAATGTAAGCGAAATTGTGGCAGGGCTCCTAAGAATGTGCCTTTTACATAGGCTCTGGACCCTCGGCTTCTCCCCTTCTTCCCACCTGGAACATCATGGCGTTCCCATACCACCCTTGGACTCCCTACCTTCTGAACTCTTCTACAGCAAAGAAAAACAAATAGCTTTGCTTCTGGTTCACCTTCACCTACATAAAGCCTGCTTCATTGGAGGGAAGCTCAAAAAAAAAAAAAAAAAAAATCATTGGAGGGAAGCTCCTGGAGGTTAGTCATGGGCCTTCTCTGTCCACAAAGGAAGCTCCCACTAGGCACTGCCCCACCATTAACTCTCGCGTTCCCAGACCTCATACTTGTTTTCCTACCAGGAAGGATCAGGTTTTACTCACTTTTGTCTTCCTTACCTTCCACACCAGCAGCCAGAACAAGGCTATGCAAACAACAGATACAATTGTTTGCTGCGTTAAACAAGTAAAAACCTCAATTTCAGTAACCCAGGTGGAAAAAGCCGACTGAATTGCCTAATAACCCTTTTCGTCTTTGCCAAGAATACAGCCTTCCTTTCATTTCAAAGTTCCAGGTTTTCTATACCAACCTTGCTCCTGACTTTTAAAAGTCATAAAGTTCCCTAATTTCATCCCAGCCCCCGTTTTGTCCACTGTAAGATGGGACAGAAAGAGAGCACAGAAAGCAGAGTCATCTAAGCTCTGAAGAGTGACCACAGGTGGGCTTCCCTGGTGGCTTAGAGGTAAAAAAGAATCAGCCTGTCAATGCAGGAGACACAGGTTTGATCCCTGGTCCGGGAAGACGCCATGTGCCATGGAGCAGCTAAGCCCATGTGCCACCACTACTGAGCTTGCCCTCCAGAGCTTGGCAGTAACGACAACGGAGCCCACGTGTGCCCTCGAGCCCATGCTCCACAACGAGAGAAGGCACTGCAATGACAAGCCCATGCACTGCAACTAGAGACCAGCCCCTGCTTGCTGCAACTACAGAAAAGCCCATGTAGCAACGAAGACCCAGCACAGCCAAAACTAAACAAATAAAACTTAAAAAAAAAAAAAGTGACCACAGAGCAACCCGGACAGTGGAGAGGCCAGGCACCCACCAGAAGCTCCCGGGGCCGCTCGGTCTCCTCAGGGGTCCTCTTGGGAGGCCTGCTGTTGGGATTCACGTACAGTTTTCGCTTGTGGAAGAGCTTCCCATTCAGCGCCTGGATCGCAAGTGCCACTTTCTGCATAGAGCCCAGATCTACGAATGCGAAGCTGTGAAGGAAGGAGAGGGCAGCTCTGAGCCCAGCTCAAACGGAGCTGCAGGCGGGTGCCGAGTGGAGGAACGGCCTCCTCTCGTCTCTGCGGGGACAGGACAGAGGCTGGGCCACTCCTAATGCATAGGGAGGCCACCACGACACCCAGGTTTGGGCTGGGCAGGGGGGGAGCTGGTCCTGGGGTTCCTGGGCACCGGGAGACATGCGCTGCCCCTTCCACCATATACCACAGGGCATGGCTCTGGGTTTCCTTCATACTGCTCCCCACGGAAGTTCAAAGTCCTCTTACTGCCTTGAACATAAGAAAGGAAAAATATGAGTAGGTCCAGATTTCAGGGGCAACCAAGGCTGAGGGAGGTTCACTAACTTGCTTCGAGTCAGAAAACAGAGAAAGGACAAGACCAAAAGCAAACCCAGGGCTCTGGACTTCTAACCCAAGGTTGTATGGATAAGATAGTATTAGCTGCCGAGTCGGAGGGTTAAATGTGGAAAGGGGGTTTCCCAAATGTCCCTCTGCCAAGTTGTAGTGGGCGTGGCTTTGGGAGTTGTTGAGCTGGTCTGCAACATCAATGCATCAGCAAAACGGACAAAGAGGAAAGGAGTTGCTTCCCAGAGAAAACAAAGGAAGAACAGTCATTACCATCTGCAGCCATTCCGGACTCCGTGGACATGGAGAGGGCTGGAGTCCTTCAGAAGGCACCGAGTCTCCTCCTGCAATGGCGGGGTTCAAAAGCGATACAGAGACCTGGAGACAAAGCTGACAGCTGGTTCTCAAGGGTGCAGATCCCCAACCAGTTAGGCTGTTATCAGCTGAACAAAGACTCAAGGAGAACCAACGATGTGCTGAGTGTGCCAGGCTTTGTGCTCGGCAATGCAAATACAGAGACAAGGATGTAAGTGCTGCCTTCAACTGCAGTTCAACAGACGTGTGGGGCCCTGACAAGACAATCAAGTAAACAGGTCGTTTTACCAGAGGGTGTGAAATGGCCTCTGGGAGAACACAGTCTGGGTATCTCACCCAAATTTGGAGAGAAAAGAAGTCGTCAGGGTGGGCTCCCAGGTGGAAGTGACTTTCAATTTATTAGGAATCTCTAGGCTATCTTCCTTTCACCGCCACCTAGGCGGGAAGACATTTTTAACTGAGTCTGCTGACTCAGTCCTGTATCATGGCAACTTCCCTTCATTTCTTTCCTGACATGTCCGACAGCAAACATGAGCTACCCACAAGCCTTATGCCAAGTGTTACAGGAGATATGAATTTGAACTTGACCTAAGTCTTGAACTCAAGGAGCTTAGAGTTCGTAAACGCGTGATCTCTGTTTAACGGATGGGGCGGAGTGACGTCTAAAAGTAAAAGTCAAGTCCAGAGGGGCAGCGCATGGAGAGAGCACACTCATCTCTGGTCAGCTGCTGAGCGTGCTGTCTGCCATGCCTGCTCTGGAAGGCTCCCCACCCCTACCAACCACCCCAACTTTCCTCACTGCGGCCGGGCCTCTACCGCCTGGGGATACGATCCCCTCCCCTGGGCGTCTCTCCATCTAATTCTCAACTCTCCCTCCTGCCTGCCCTCAGGCTCCCTCTCCCATGGATCCTAGTCCCACTCCCACCCCTGGGCTCCAACCACAACTGCCCTCCCTTTTTTGAGATAACACCTACCCAACCCCGATGCCCTTTAGAGCAACACCCTATTTTTTCGCTTTTTCTGCCAAATGTGTAGAAAGAGCTGTGTCCGCCCATTGCCTCTGTTTCCTCCCCGCCCACTCCCTCCTGGCTGCAGCTCGGCCCGCTGTTCCTGCTCTGCTGGAAACGCGTTCTTGCAGGTCACGGATGCGCTGCCCATGGCCACGGCTTCCCCTCAGGCCTCTCTGTCAACTCGTACCTGCACCTCCCCACACTTTCACCTTCCCCAGCTTCCCCACTGCCTGGTCCCACTGCAAATCCCACACCTGTGATGAAAACCAATGTTTGCCGAGAAAATTCTACTTTGGGAAAATGTACATTTATACCATCTTCTGTTATTACCAATCTAAAGTCACTCTGTTGGCAAGGGAAGAGAAATGTATAATGTATAGCTCATTTTTCCGAGTCTTCATATTTATATTACATTTAAATTCAAGTGTTCTAATTTGCTTTTACTTTTAAATATTTACCGTTTATTACACATGAATCTACCAGACGCTCAGCAATAAGCAGTGAGAACAAGCAACACATGCTCAGCATTTTCAGCTTATAAAGCACTGCCATACGCCTTATTCCATGTGATCTTCAAAACCACCCCATGAAGTGCATATCATGATTGTCCTCGTTCTCAAATGCATAAAATAAAATCGTCGCGATTAAGTGACTGCCCTAAGGTTACACAGCTAGTTTAGAGTCAAGATTTGAACTCAAGGCATCTAACCTCAAATCCTGCGTTCTTTTCATGATATCATGCAAAATGATACCTTGCTTCTGGTCAGATCTTGCTGTTATTGAGAGAGAGAATCGCCTGGTGGTCCAGTGGTTAGGGCTCTGTGCTTTCACTGCCGAGGGCACGGATTCAGTCCCTGGTCAGGGAACTAATGCCCCCAGAGCCAAAAATAAATCAATGAATAAAAGATGAAATAAAACAAGAGAAAACTCCCATATTTTTGTACCTTCAGTGTCAGGAAACCACAGCCTTGGGCCAAATCCAACCCACCACCCTTCCTCTAAGGGTTATTGGAGTGCAGCCACCACATTCATTTACGTATTCTCCACGGCCGCTTTCATGCCCCAGTGGCAGAGTATCCGCAACAGAGGCACACGGCCTGCAAAGCATAAAACCTTACTACCTGACCCTTCGGGGCTTCCCAGGTGGTGCCAGTGGTAAAGAACCTGCCTGCCGAGAGGCGGGTTTGATCCCTGGGTTGGGAAGATCCCCTGGAGGCGGGCATGGCAACCCACTCTAGTATTCTTGCCTGGAGAATCCCATGGACTGAGGAGCCTAATGGGCTACAGTCCACGCGGTCACACAGAATCAACCACGACTGAAGCGGTTTAGCATGCACGCATCTGACCCTTTACAGAAAACTTGGCAAACCCTTCTCCTATAGCAATGATCCTCAATTCTGACTGCATATAAGATTCAGCAAATAATAGGAAAAAAAAAAAAAAAAAAAAACAACCTACCAGAGTGATGGCTGGCCCACCCCAGATGAACAAAATCAGAATCTCCGAAGTTGAGACTAAAGCAGTATTTTTATCAATATATTTTAAAAGATGATGGCAATATGCAGCCAAGGTCAAAAACTACTGTTCCCTGGTATCAAGCTGATTCAGGAAGCACTCACTTTCAGAAAAGGTGCTTGAGAGTAGGCAGAGAGAAGAACCACCACCACTGCCACACACGTACAAACAGAAGAGAGACCTGCCGACATCTCTTCATCCGTGGTTCATCAATCAACGCTATCAGCGAGGTCATCCTACAGCAGATGCTGTTCTTACTGATAGTTACTGTAAGGAACTATGAAAATCTAAAGGCATAACCTATGACATTTATTTTTCTGCCCCTTAATAGCTCAGTTTGTTTATTAAAAAAAATTTTTTTTTACTATAGATTTGACAGGAAGCTTAATACATTAAGCTAAAATTGCCTCATATCCCTTTGGGTATCTTTTACATATCATTTTAAATAATGAAAATTAGTTATTCAGTTCAGTTCAGTTCAGTTGCTCAGTCGCGTCTGACTCTTTGTGACCCCATGAATCGCAGCACGCCAGGCCTCCCTGTCCATCACCAACTCCCGGAGTTCACTCAGACTCATGTCCATCAAGTCCGTGACGCCATCCAGCCATCTCATCCTCTCTCGTCCCCTTCTCCTCCTGCCCCCAATCCCTCCCAGCATCAGAGTCTTTTCCAATGAGTCAACTCTTCGCATGAGGTGGCCAAAGTACTGGAGTTTCAGCTTTAGCATTATTCCTTCCAAAGAAATCCCAGGGTTGATCTCCTTCAGAATGGACTGGTTGGATCTCCTTGTAGTCCAAGGGACTCTCAAGAGTCTTCTCCAACACCACAGTTCAAAAGCATCAGTTCTTCGGCGCTCAGCCTTCTTCACAGTCCAACTCTCTAGTTATTAGGATATTTTAATTATCAAAGCATTAAATCTTTATTATAAAAAGCTTAAAAATACAGATAAGCAAAATAGAGATATCACCCATAATCTTACCACCAAAACATGAGTACTGTACATAGAGACTAAGGGATCATACAGTATCCTCTGCTTCATAACCTATTTCACTTATTAATATACTCCTTTCAATCAATCATTACAAAAAAAATATCTACTGTAGCCTGGCAATAGTTATGGCACGAGCATTAATGGACCACTGACTTCGTGCTGGACAGGCAGAAGGTTATGGCAGTTACCTGCCTGCTAAATGATTCCATATCCACCAGACAGCAGTGATTTAGCAGCTGGACAACACCAAGCTGGTGTTGGTAAGGACAAAGGAATTCTGCTGCTGCTGCTACTGGCAGGAGTGGGGGCCTCTCTCTCCTCCTGGTCCAGGCATGTGCACCGTGTGGCTCTGGCCCCACACCCAGGTGAGGTCCTACAGACACGCATGTAGACATGCGTACACGTCAGTGCACTGAAGCTCTGTCTAAAGTGGCCTGGTGGATAGGAATCCGCCTGCCAATGCCAGGGACACGGGTTCAGTCCCTGGTTGGGGAAGACCCCATATGCCATGGCACAAGCCCATCTGCCACAACTCCTGAGCCCCTGCTCTGGAGACCAGGAGCTGCAACTCCTGAGCCTGCGCACCTGAGCCTGTGCTCCAGAACAAGAGGAGCCATCCCCGTGAGAAGCCTTCCGTCGAAACTGGAGAGCAGCCCCCGCTCCAAGCAGCTAGAGAAGGCCCAGGCAAAGCAACAAGGACCCGGCACAGTCAGAAAGAGAGGGGCAAAAACCGGGAAGCGTTTCATCTGAGCCATGGGACCCGACATTTGTGCAGATAAAAACTGGTCAAGTAGCAGCAGTTTCCCATGATACAAGCTAAGCCTCTGAATGTTTATTGGCATTGCATGTATGTGCCAACACAGATACACTTTTTTTTAATGTATGAAATGGTAAAAGTCATAAAGAGAAAACACACAGAGGAGAGAAAGGGACCAACAGCGGTATCCCCGTCACCTGAGCTCCCTTCCTCCCAGGACACACCCTTGACCCCACTATCCCTCTATTCCCTACCTGGACCCCACTATTACCAATGACTGCCTACCTCCAAACAGCAACTTCGAGTCCCTGCTCTCTAACCTCTAGTTCCCCAGCTCTATTCTCTGAGGCTGTGATTCTTCAAACTCTGCCACTTTCCCACCATCCCGCAAACTCCCGACCCTATCCTCTCTGGCCACCCGTCCTGCCCCACCCTGCCCCGCCCCGCCGGCCCTTGCCTTCCTCTTTCCACTGTGGCTGGTCACCGACTATGGGTCATTTCCTGGTTCAGAGCTTCTGGCCTTCCTACTACATATCCCTAATCATCAACTGCCAGCCTCCCCAACAAAACCAGTGCAGTCTACAGCCACTCAGACCTTCCTTGCCCTCCTTCTACTCAGCAGATAACCCTGATTCTTTGCTGAGACAAGCAATCAAAGGGAACACCCACCCCCTGCCACCACATCAGCCAACCTCCCTGTACCCGTGTGCACCCCTCTACATAGAAGCCCCGTCCTTGCTCCAGACAACCCCTCTTAACCTTCTCAAGGTCTTTCATACTAAACCATCTCCTCTTTTTCCTGCATTAACCACCCTCCCCACTGGATGGGCATACAAATGAGCTCTAATATTTACTATCTAAATACTTAAAGACAGGTAACAGCTTTGACCTTACAACTCCCTCCTGCTCCCACCCCGCTTCCTATCCTTCTTTATTACAAAAATCCTTGAAAAATTTGTCTGCACTCACTGTCCACTTCCTCTAATTCATTCAACAAATGATTATTAAGTGCCTACTCTGTGCTAGAAAATGTCTTTCGTGCCGTGAACAAGGTACCAAGGTACCCAAAGTCTCTCCCCTCCTGGGGCTGATCTTTTTTTTTACTTTTTTTTTTAACTGAAGGGTAATTGCTTTACAGAATTGTGCTGGTTTCTGCCAAACATCAACATGAATCAGCCATGGGTAAACATAAGTCCCCTCCTTCTGAACCTCCCTCCCCATCCCACCCCCTAGGTGGTTCCAGAGCCCTGGGTTGAGTTCCCTGAGTCATACAGCAAATTCCCACTGGCTATCTATTTTACATACGGTCACGTACACTTCCATGCTTCTCTCGCCATACATCCCACCCTCTCCTTCCTCTCCCCTCTGCCCCGTCCCCCCCGTGTCCATAAGTCTGTTCTGCGTCTCCACTGCTGCCCTGAAAATAATTTCCAAAGTACCATCTTTCTAGACCCCATATACATGCGCAAGTATATAATGTCTGTTTTTCTCTTTCTGACTTACTTCACTCTGTATAACAGGCTCCAGGTTTCCACCTATTACTTACTGATTAATTTGGGTGCACCAGGCCTTCGTTGCGGCACACAGGACCTTTGATTTTCCTTGCAATCTTATTTGGAACCTGTGGGATTAGTTCCCTGATCAGAGATCGAACCCAGGCCCCCTGCACTGGGAGTGTGGAGTCTTAGCCACTGGACCACCAGGCAAGTCCCTCCTGGGACTGATCGTATTTAGGAAAGACAGATAATCAATTAAAATCAACGAGAGATGTGCATGGTGAGTTCAATGGTATTAAGCAGACATATTAAGTCAGAGAGGTCACTTATCAAACTACACACAACTAACAGACAAATGTCATCAACTGTCTCAAAAATATCTTTTAACGCCTGTTTGTCGCAGTCAGGTCAGAACAAGGCCTGCTTATTCTGTCTGGTCATTTCACTTAGGTCTCTTCTAAACGTCTTTATTTCACATCTCCCTGCTTTAATTCTTCCATGACTCTGACTTGTAATACAGACCAGGCCAGCTGGTCTGTAGACAAGAGTACTGCTTCCTTATTGTAAGCATTTAACTTGATCTTCTATCCCCACCCCCGTTTCCTTTAGACTAGAAGTTAGCCACGGAGCTTTCACATACAGGTTATTATTTACATTTTTGGCTACAATACTTTACAGATAGTGTGAGATCTTCTTCACTGATATGACATCACCTTAGGAGACTTACACCTGGTTGTCTCACTTTAAGCGATGCTAAATTAATCGACAAATTCAGACAGGGACTTCCCTGGTGATCCAATGGTTAAGACTCCACACTTCCACTGCAGGGTGGAGGGGTTCAGTCCCTGCTTGGGAAACTAAGATCCCACCTGCTGCAAGGCTCAAACCAAAACACAAATTCAGACAGTAACAGCCTGATCCTTTCATTATAAAACTGCCCATCAATATTTTACCTAATGAATTTACCATGCTCTGATAACCACCGTCTGAAACAGGTATTATGGTTTGCAAAATGATGATTTATGAGCGAGAATTCCACTGTAAAGAACTTTCTCTCATCCACTAGTGTTCTTCATTTGCCCTGAAATGGCACTGGTGTTGGAAAAGCAAGATAAACACTTAACCTTTTCCTTTAATCACCAAGTTTTATATTACTGAACTATTTCTTGCTATCTTCAATGTGTCCAGTGAGTTTATGTATTATTTCTTTAGGTATCACTACAAGTCATTGCTTTTTATCACTAGTAAGTTTTAATCAAAGGTAGTCATTCATATTTTTGAAACATGAATTGTCCCATTTTTGGCCCATGGGACTCTCTTTTTGCTTGTTCTTATGTCTTTTTTTTTTTTTTTACAATACTGTATTGGTTTTGCCATACATCAACATGAATCCACCACAGGCGTACACGTGTTCCCAATCCTGAACCCCCCCTTAAAAAAAAAAAAAGGGCACGTGTAAGGCTGGAGGAGTTAGAGGAGTTAGAACATGAGATAAATGACGCATTTTTCTCAATGTTAAAACATACACACACATTCCCTTTCAAACATTACTCTTCCACAAGCAAAAAATAGTTAAACAGCATTCAACGGGTCAGCAAAAACTTGTCAGTATTATGGGAGTGGTTCCGAGTTACGCACTGGCCTTGGACATCACTAATTCAAGGCAGCAGTGCAATCCCTGGGGCAGGAGAGGCAGGGAGGACAACGAGTCATTAGCACACCAGGAATCCAGCACTTTCAATGGGGTATTAATGAAGTTTCAAAGTTAACAGTCAGCTGAAGAAGGTAAGGAAGGGGATTAATGCAGGAGGGAGGTGGAAGAGAATCCAGGCAGAGGGCATAGCACATGCAAAGACATCAACATAGGAAAAGGCCCGGCTTGTTTGGGAGTTTGCATGGGGTGGGGAGTAGCTAGACCAAACACTGCATGTGGGCGAGCAGAAAAAGCAGGGGCAAGAAAGGCAGGCCAGGCCAACTGCTGAAATCAGTGACTGCTGCCCGCAGCACTCTCAGGGAACCCACTGGCTGTGAGAGGAAGTGAAGGGTTTAACCAGAGAGCTGATATCAACACATCTATGTTTTAGACCGATGTCACTTTGGAGATGGTGGAGAATGAAATGGAAACAGGCAAGGATTAGAGTATGGGGTTAGAAGCAGCCGATGAGACAGTGACTGAGGGTCTATGCGCTCGTGGGTGGCAGGGGGACACGTCCACCATGTGAAAAGAAATGGGGGGGCTGATTAGAGCAAGGACAGATTAGGTGGATGCCAGGTTTCAGGCTTGAACAGAAACTGAGTAGATTAACTGGGATCCAGGTTACAGTCTGAGGGTCCCAGCACCAAACACCACCCCGTAGGCTAACTCACTTGCAGATTTCTGCTCCTCCAACACACATTCTCCCCAAATACTTCTGCAGAGGGTCGGAAGTCATTGCTGCTCCAGGACCTGTCAAATGCAGGACTTAGCATTGCACGTCCCAAGGCCAAACTCCAACGAGAGTCTGGGCGTAACAAGCAGGGCCTTGCATAAGCCTCCATGCTCTCCCTGATAGAGGGTTTCCCTTTCTCCTTCCAGACTCGGGTTCCAAGCCAGGAAGCCCTCCACTGGACTTTTTTAATCCTTAATAGTTAAAGCAGATTCCCCAGTGGCTCAGCAGTCAAGAATCCACCTGCAATGCAGGAGACACAGGAGATGTGGGTTCAAGCCCTCAGTGGGGAAGATCTCGTGGTACAGGAAATGGCAACCCACTCCAGGATTCTTGCCTGAAAATCCCCACGGACAGAGGAGCCTGGCAGGCTACAGTCCCTGAGGCTGCAGAGTAGGGACAGGACTGAAGTGACTGAGCGTAAGCAGGATGGTCAAAATCAACAGGCAAGAAATGCTGAGATTGACTCCTAAACTCTGGGCTGGACAAGGCAGGTGGAGGAGGAAGAGAAGGCTGCCGGGTGGAAGGAGGCCTGTTTATCAGCAAAAGGAAACAACTTACATGCTGCAGTTTCTTTCCAACCGGATCTCCTGCAAAGCCAACCAGCCACAGTTTTAGAGGAATGGCAGATCAGTCACCACCACATTGCCGAATAGGTACTATGGCAGGCAGAATACTGTCCCCACCCCCAGCAAAATGGTCCACATCCTAATCCCCAGGACCTGTCTAGATGTGTATAAGAGACAGCCCTCCCCATACCATCTCTCTGGGTCATCCCAGTGCACCAGCCCCAAGCATCCTGTATCCTGCATCGAACCTAGACTGGCGATTCATTTCTTATATGATATTATACATGTTTCAATGCCATTCTCCCAAATCATCCCACCCTCTCCCTTTTTATTTGGAAACTTTTAAACATGTATCAGTTCAGTTCAGTTGCTCAGTCGTGTCTGACTCTTTGCGACCCCATGAGTTGCAGCACTCCAGGCCTCCCTGTCCATCACCAGTTCCCGGAGTTCACTCAAACTCATGTCCATCAAGTCGGTGATGCCATCCAGCCATCTCATCCTCTGTCGTGCCCTTCTCCTCCTGCCCCCAATCCCTCCCAGCATTAGAGTCTTTTCCAACGAGTCAACTCTTCGCATGAGGTGGCCAAAGTATTGAAGTTTCAGCTTTAGCATCATTTCTTCCAAAGAATACCCAGGACTGATCTTTAGAATGGACTGGTTGGATCTCCTTGCAGACCAAGGGACTCTCAAGAGACTTCTCCAACATCACAGTTCAAAAGCATCAATTCTACAGCGTTCAGCCTTCTTCACAGTCCAACTCTCACATCCATACATGACCACTGGAAAAACCATAGCCTTGACTAGATGGACATTTGTTGGCAAAATAATGTCTCTGCTTTTGAATACGCTATCTAGGTTGATCATAACTTTCCTTCCAAGGAGTAAGCGTCTTTTAATTTCATGGCTGCAATCACCATTTGCAGTGATTTTGGAGCCCCCAAAAATAAAGTCTGACAGTGATTCCACTGTTTCCCCATCTATTTCCCATGAAGTGATGGGACCAGATGCCATGATCTTAGTTTTCTGAATGTTGAGCTTTAAGCCAACTTTTTAAACATGTATAGAAAAGAGTATAACAAATTCCTATATACCTGTCAGCCTTAATTCAAAAAAAAGGGAGCAAATAAGGTACCTGTTCCCCGTTTTCGCTCCTTTGTGCTATAGCACGAGTCCCCAGGAAAGCCTTGCCCAGAAAAAATTCTTAACTCAGAGACACTCTGATTTCATCTATACCTCTCCCTACCATTAGGCTATTCTGAAACAAATCTCGTCACCTCATCACTACATCTGTAAACACTCTAGCACATAGCTCCAAGGAAAAAGTGTCTCACCTCTCCCTTCCCTTCAGTCAAACCCTAATAGCCTTTGAGAGGTTTCTAGCTTTCTGGCACCTAACAGCTCCAAGCCTGGAATCTAAGAAGGTATAGTTCCTTTCAGTGGGGAATTGGTATTTAAAGTGAGCAATTTAGGATCTTACTGCCACTGGGTTGTTAAGAGCACCAAGGAGTTTCAACCAGCAGAGTTAGGAGATATGCATCTTTGAAAGGGAAAATAATCATTGTAATCATGGATTCTAATTTCTATAGAGCTACAGATGGTTTTTATTTATCTTATGCTGAAAATCTTTATTCCTAACGATACTAGTTATTATATCCTACTTTAAATACATAACAGGTTCAAATAATACCAGGATTACTACAGACAACAAAATTATTGAGCAAACTTTAAGACTTCTTTGCAGTTCTGTTTATGCTTGTAATACATCCTACTGAGGATACACAGCAAAATACTATATTCTAAGGTCAATTTGAATAATTATATTCTCTGACACCACTAATTACATCACTAGTTTGTTCCCAGTCTTATTCAATTTGAATAATTCTATTCTCTGACACCAAACTAAGTATATCACTAGTTTGTTTTCAGTTTTTAGGGAGGGCTTTTTTAATAGATCATTTTGATTCCCTTAATTATGAAAACATTCATATATTTTAAAATCAAAACAATAACACAAAGTAAATTCATAAACTGTCCCTTCAAAAAGAGGGGATACACGTAAACACAGAACTGATGCACTTTGCTGTACAGCAGAAACACAATAATAAACTCCAATAAAACAATAACTCCAGTAAAAATTCATTTTAAATTTTTTAATAAATAAATAAAATAAAATTGTGCCTCCATCTCCCTTCTATCATTTTTCCTTCCCTCCCCCAGAGGCCACCATCTTTATTCCCTTTTTATCTTTCCACTGTTTATTTTGGCAAATTTAAAGAGATATTCCATTCTCTTCCTCCCTTCTGATGCAAAAGACTGATTCTAGGTGTATTTTTATACCCGCGGACAGATTGAATGTGAAGTTTGAGAAACATGTGAGATATGAAACGAGAATATTTCCCAGGTTTGGGGCCATTTACGGAGATGAGGAAGACTGTGGGAGGAGTAGGCTGGACACATTAAGTTTGAGATGCCTATTAGTTGCCCAAGTAGAGATAAGGACTAGGCAACTGAATAGACAAGTTCAGGGTTCATAGGCAAGGTACAAGCTGGGAATACAGATAGCTGGTCAGGATTTTCTACCACCACAATCATATCACCTGCACTAAGAACACTTATCTCAGCCTTTCCCATTCTTGTGTCTTTCTTTTTCCTTGCCTGCTGCACTGGCCAAGACCACCAGTACAATGTTGACAGAAAGCAATAGCCAGCATTCATATCTTGTTCCTGATCTCAAAGGGAAAGCTATCAAAGTTGTGTCCCTAAGTACTGCATTTGCTATACACTGTTAAGTCCTTAATCCCTCTAGAATCCATTCAGTGTATAACGTAAAGGTCCAACTTTGTCTTTCTTGTGGGGATAAAGAAACACCTCAGAACCGGTTTACTGAATAGTCCCTTCTTTCCCAACTCAACTGTAATGCCACCTGATTATACACACCAAGTTTTCATAGACGTGTAGGTCTATTTCTGGACTTTTTATGTTTCATATGTTGACAATTAGCAATGCATCCACATCAAGGTCATCATTATTACAGTGGAAAATTTACTCTCCTGTCTCCCTTACTCTCCTATCTCCCTTATTCTTCCTCTTCAAAAAAGGTGCATTTATTCATGGGACATGTTCTGGTTCATGTAAATTTTAGAATCAGTTTGTCAAGCTCTTTGAAAATCCTTTGGGTTATTTTGATCACAACAGTATTGAATCTATGTATCAATTTAAGGATCATAAAACTGACTCTTCTTATCCATCTCTTTGTTGAGGTCTTCAGTAAAGCCTAATTTTCTGTATTTATGTCTTGCACAATTTTTATTAATTTCTAGCTCTCTGCATTTTTTTCCTCTGTATAGAAATACAGTTGATTTTTGTATATTTATCTTATATTCAACCACCTTAACTATCAATAATTCTAACATATCCAAGAGTCTTCTGAGCTTCAACTTAGACAATCATCTGCAAATAATGACTTTGTTTTTTCCTTTCCAATTCTCACACCTCTCACTTTTTTATTTTCTCACTTGTTCTAACTAAGAGATTGCATAAAATGTTAAACAGAAATGATAGAGGCACTAGTGTCTTGTTCTTGATTTTAAAATACCTGTTTCCCAAGTGACAATGTTTTCTGTGTATTTTCTGTAGATACTCTTTATCAGATTTTGGAAGTTTCCTTCCACTCAGTTTAAATGTTTTTCTGTGATTTGGGCTTTTAACTTTATCAAAAGTCCAATTTTAGCTTGAAGGTTCCCAGACCATGTAAGTAATATGAATTTAAACCACAATTCACATGAAATCAGGCCTACAGTTTTATGTTGTTAGGGAGACTGTTTACCCTACCAGCCCCAGATACTGGCCAAGTCAGATTAACTTTCTCAACACCACCCTGAGCCAATAAGCAAAGTTTTGTGGCTCACACTTTCACTGAGGGGCCAGCCCTTCAACCATCCTGCTTTTGCACGGATGTCGAATACCACGCCCCTCCTCACATAGGCCCTGAGTGTCATCTCCTACCCTAACATGGCTGCTATAATCCAATCCAATCCTTAGGTTTTGAGGTAGGCACAGACCCTAGGGAATTGACCAGATCCTCCTAGTTTTCAATGTATTGCTTATTTGGGGCCCTCTTAATTTTCCTTACTTTCTTAGGAGTCAGCTATGTATTTTAAAGTGGCATTTCTCAAGAGGCACATGAAAAGATGTTCAACATCTCTAATTATTGGGGCTTTCCTGGTGGCTCAGATGGTAAAAAAAAAAAAAAAATCCACCTTCAATGCAGGAAATCCAGGTCCGATCCCTGGGTTGGGAAGATCCCTTGGAGAAGGGAGTGGCTACCCACTCCAGTATTCTTGCTTGGAGCATTCCATGGACAGAGGAGCCTGGCAGGGCTACAGTCCATGGGGTCACGAAGAGTCGGACAAGATATCACTTCACACCAGACAGAAAGTCTATCATCGAAAAATCCACAAACAATAAATGCGGATGGGTATGGAGAGAAGGGAACCCTTCTACACTGTTGGTTGGAATGTAAATTGATATAACCACTATAGAGTACAGTATGCTGCTGCTGCTAAGTCACTTCAGTCGTGTCCGACTCTTAGTGACCCCATGGACTGCAGCCCACCAGGCTCCTCTGTCCAGGGGATTCTCTAGCCAAGAGTACTGGAGTGGGTTGCCATTTCCTTCTCCAATGCATGAAAGTGAAAAGTGAAAGTGAAGTCGCTCAGTTGTGTCCAACTCTTAGCAACCCAACCCCATGGACTGCAGCCCACCAGGCTCCTCCATCCATGGGATTCTCCAGGCAAGAGTACTGGAGTGGGGTGCCATTACCTTCTAAGAGAACAGTATGGAGGTTCCTTAAAAAACCAAAACTAGAGCTACCGTGTGACCCTGCAGTCCCACTCCTGGGCATATACCTGGAGAAAAGCATGATCTGAAAGGATACATGCACCCCAGTGTTCACTGCAGCTCTGTAAGCCAGACAGAGAAAGAGAAGTGTCATAAGACATCCCTTAGATGCGTAATCTAAAAAGAAATGATACAAATGAACTTAAAACAGAGACCCACAGACTCAGACATCGAACTTGCGGTTGCCGGGGTGGGGGTGGGAACGATGGGGGAAAGGGATAATTAGGGATTTGGGACGGGTATGTACACACTGCCATATTTAAAATAGATAACCAACAAGGACCCACTGTATAGCACATGGAACTCTGCTCAGTGTTATGTGGCAGTTGAGACGGGTGGGGAGTTTGGAGAATGGCACGTGTATACGTGTGGCTGAGTCCCTTCACTGTTCACCTGAAACTTATCACAACGTTGTTTATCAATCAGCTTTGCTGCTGCTGCTGCAGTTGTGTCCAGCTCTGTGCGACCCTGAGGACTGCATACTGCCAGGTTCCTCTGTCCATGGGATTCTCTAGGCAAGAGTACCAGAGCGGATTGCCATGCTCTCCTCCAAGGGATCTTCCTGACCCGCGGGTGGAAACCAGGTCTGCAGCATTGCAGGCAGATTCTTTACCGCTGAGCCACCAGGGAAGCCCCTAATCAGCTGTATACTCCAATACAAAATAAAAAGTTAAAAGTGGCATTTCTTATATTTTAGCTTCTATTTCCAAGTATTTTCTTGTGAGAGGACTTTGAGGTTATCCAATCTATCATAATTAAGGTAACAGAGGCATCTGAAGATTTTAAATCCATTTGGCATCATGAAGGTTACTCATATACTCAACAAAACCAGTTTCAGAAAACTGGTGAGGGGAGAATGCTAACCACTGGGCTCAAGAGTTGAGTGTGAGATCAATTTCAAAACGTACTACAAAGCTACAATATGCAAGCACAAGACTGGCATAAGGACAGACATACAGATTAGTGGAATAGAATGAGACTCCAGAAATAAACTGCTCCATTCATGGTCAATGGATTTGCAACAAGGGTGCCAAAATAATTCAGGGGGAAAAAATAATCTTTTTAGCAAATAATGCTGGGGCAACTGGATATCCACATGTAAAAGGATGAAATTGACCTCGACCTCAAACCGCATGCAAGAATAAATTTTAAAAGGATTACAGACCTAAATGTAAGAGCAAAAACTACAAAACTCTTAGAAGAATGTACTCATGTAAATCTTTGTGACCTTGGTTTAGGCAATGGATTCTTAGATATGGCACCTAAAGCAACCAAAGAAAAAATGGAAAACTGGAATGTATCAAAATTGAATATTTGAAAAAAAAATTTTGAATATTTGTGTTTCAAAGGATACTACCGACAAAATAAAACACAACTGATGGGAGAAAATATTTACAAATCATGTATCTGATAAGAGACCTGTATCCAGAATATATAAAGAACTCTTACAACTCAATAATAAAAAAAGATGAACTGATTTTAAACTGGGTAAAGGATCTAAAAAATATTTCTCCAAAGAAGATATACACAGAGAGACAACACACACATAAAAAGATGCTCATTAATTACTATGAAAACAGAAATCAAAACCACAGTGAGATACCACTTCATATCTACTAGACGGCAAGAATCAAAAAGGCAGACAATAATAGTTTTGGGCCAGGAAGTGGAGAAATTGGAATTCCCACACATTGTTGGTATGAATGTGAAATGGTACAGCTGTTTTGGAAAACAGTTTGGCACAGAGTTATCATGTGACTCAATAACTTCACTCCTAGGTACCAAGAAAACTGGAACATACATTTACACAGAAACTTGCACACCCATGTTCAGGTAAGATTTTTCTTAAAAGCCAAAAAGTGGAAACAGGTCAAATGTCCAGTGACAAATGGATAAACAAACTGTGATATATATCCATATAAATACTGTAGTCATAAAAAGGAAAGAAGTATCGAGACATGCTATAAAAGGTATGAACCCTGAACACATTATGCGAAGTGAAAGACACTATATGACTGTATTTACATAAAATATCTACAACAGGCAAATCCATAGAGACAGAAAGTAGATTAGTGGCTGCCAGGGGCTGGAGGAAGACAGGAGGAGGAGGCGGCACTGCTAATGATTATGAGATTTACTTGCGAGGTGATGAAAATATTCCGGAATTAACGGTGATGGCTGTGCAACCTTGTGAATAGATTAAAAACCACTGAACTTTACGCTTTTAAATAGTGAGTTTTTTGGCATGTGATTTATATCTCAATAAAAAAAGAAATGTTAATAACGTAAAATGCTAGCTACTATTATTGTTACGAGTAATAATTCATCTGTCGCCTCTGATCCAAGACTTTCATCTTCTACCAACCACCGTGAAACTGCCGCAGGCTAGTTCGTTGTTGTGCAAGGAGGTAGAAGTCTCAGACACTCGCTTCACAGTTCTCAACAAGGCAGGCATTAACGTTAAAATCAGACATTGCTTTTTAAAATCCTACTTCTTTAGCTCAAGGGTTTCCTCTCCTAGGAGGCTGGTCTCTGTACGTTGGAAGAAACCACTGTGGAGAACGCTGTTGCTTTCTAGTGAAGTGGGCAAGGACCAAAGGTGCCTGTACCACAGTGTGGGTCAGCACGCCCAAGAAAGGCCCCCAGTGCCCGGCCGTGAAACGGGGTCCACTGCAGAGAGGAGGCAGAGCCACCCAGCGCCTCACCTGCCCCAGACCACTGCACCAACTACGGCAGGGCTCCTGCCTTCATCTCACTGCCAAGTAACGGGTTGTACCAGCCTGCCAAGGGGAAGGGGAGTCGATCCCAATACTCCCTTCTCCCGGATTCCAAGCATCCCCCAACACATCCACTTTGACTCAACAAGATTTAACTCACTGAGTCAAACTGAATTACTTCACTCTCTGTGCTCCAATACCATTTTCTTCTCTCTTTGTCAGATAAAAATCTAATAGGTCCATCTCTTTTTATGGTGATTTACACATCTTATCAATTATGTGGTTGGGTACTTGCAGGCAGTGGACATGGACTCAACTCCTGGCTGACCACTCCCTGAGTCTGTGTACTTGGCTAAGGAGGACCTCATAGAGCCTCGTCTGCCTCATCTTCAAGATGGGGATACCACCCACCATGCAGAGCTATTATGAGAATTTAATAAAACCACACTAATGAAGGATTTAGCCTAGTTCCTGGAGCATATCTGATAATTAAAATATAGTTAACAGCGTCAAAGGAATAAAGTACGACTTGGGCAGAGAAGACTGAGTTTCGCTAATTGGCAAGCAGGCACGAGACCAGGACATTTTTGAAAGATGTCTGACCTGCAGCAGGGACTCCACAAAAGTCAGTTTCTCTCCTGCTTCATCTAAGACTGAGTTTGAGCATGCTTTATTTTTCAGCATGCGGAGAGTGCCTTGGGCACATTATTTTGCATAATGTGAAAATTTTTAAATGCTCCAGAAAAAAAAAAAAAAAGCCAGGGGATGCCTCAAATCAGGAGATTACACTTTCATTCTTTTCATCGGTAGTTCAAATGTACTTATTACAAATTTTAAATATTTATGTTGTTTTATAATTATTTCAGGTTTGGTCATTATTTTGCATAATGTGAAAATTTTTAAATGCTCCAGAAAAAAAAAAAAAAAAGCCAGGGGATGCCTCAAATCAGGAGATTACACTTTCATTCTTTTCATCGGTAGTTCAAATGTACTTATTACAAATTTTAAATATTTATGTTGTTTTATAATTATTTCAGGTTTGGTGGTCTGGCCTCCCCAGATAGACAGGAAGATTCCTGGGGTCAAATGTGGCTGTTTATATTCTACTCTCTGAACACACAGCTAACTGCCTGAACTGGTTCATTTCAAAGTGAAATGAGCATAGTTTTTTTGACTGAGACCCCCTGGCTCCTTATGATCAAAGGACTGGCAATTGAACCCTCATAAGGCCCCCTTCCCAAGGGAAGCGGCGTTACTGCAGCCCTCCATTCCAAGCGATGAGGAGGGTGGCCACCCACCGAGGTCTACATGGATGGCTGGGTGCAGGATGCTTCATGCTAAAACTGGGAAAGCCCAGGGCAAACTGCGAGCTGACTGTGAGTTGATTTAGGCCATACGGGGGACGCCAAAGAAGGTGAGAGGCAACCATGCACAGAGTGAGGCATACCTCAGAGATGTCCAGCGGGAGATTGCCAACATACACCTCTGTCTCTCTTTTCTTGAATTCTAAAATAGCAAAAGAGAAAAAAAAAAAAAAAAGGGCACGTGTAAGGCTGGAGGAGTTAGAGGAGTTAGAACATGAGATAAATGACGCATTTTTCTCAATGTTAAAACATACACACACATTCCCTTTCAAACATTACTCTTCCACAAGCAAAAAATAGTTAAACAGCATTCAACGGGTCAGCAAAAACTTGTCAGTATTATGGGAGTGGTTCCGAGTTACGCACTGGCCTTGGACATCACTAATTCAAGGCAGCAGTGCAATCCCTGGGGCAGGAGAGGCAGGGAGGACAACGAGTCATTAGCACACCAGGAATCCAGCACTTTCAATGGGGTATTAATGAAGTTTCAAAGTTAACAGTCAGCTGAAGAAGGTAAGGAAGGGGATTAATGCAGGAGGGAGGTGGAAGAGAATCCAGGCAGAGGGCATAGCACATGCAAAGACATCAACATAGGAAAAGGCCCGGCTTGTTTGGGAGTTTGCATGGGGTGGGGAGTAGCTAGACCAAACACTGCATGTGGGCGAGCAGAAAAAGCAGGGGCAAGAAAGGCAGGCCAGGCCAACTGCTGAAATCAGTGACTGCTGCCCGCAGCACTCTCAGGGAACCCACTGGCTGTGAGAGGAAGTGAAGGGTTTAACCAGAGAGCTGATATCAACACATCTATGTTTTAGACCGATGTCACTTTGGAGATGGTGGAGAATGAAATGGAAACAGGCAAGGATTAGAGTATGGGGTTAGAAGCAGCCGATGAGACAGTGACTGAGGGTCTATGCGCTCGTGGGTGGCAGGGGGACACGTCCACCATGTGAAAAGAAATGGGGGGGCTGATTAGAGCAAGGACAGATTAGGTGGATGCCAGGTTTCAGGCTTGAACAGAAACTGAGTAGATTAACTGGGATCCAGGTTACAGTCTGAGGGTCCCAGCACCAAACACCACCCCGTAGGCTAACTCACTTGCAGATTTCTGCTCCTCCAACACACATTCTCCCCAAATACTTCTGCAGAGGGTCGGAAGTCATTGCTGCTCCAGGACCTGTCAAATGCAGGACTTAGCATTGCACGTCCCAAGGCCAAACTCCAACGAGAGTCTGGGCGTAACAAGCAGGGCCTTGCATAAGCCTCCATGCTCTCCCTGATAGAGGGTTTCCCTTTCTCCTTCCAGACTCGGGTTCCAAGCCAGGAAGCCCTCCACTGGACTTTTTTAATCCTTAATAGTTAAAGCAGATTCCCCAGTGGCTCAGCAGTCAAGAATCCACCTGCAATGCAGGAGACACAGGAGATGTGGGTTCAAGCCCTCAGTGGGGAAGATCTCGTGGTACAGGAAATGGCAACCCACTCCAGGATTCTTGCCTGAAAATCCCCACGGACAGAGGAGCCTGGCAGGCTACAGTCCCTGAGGCTGCAGAGTAGGGACAGGACTGAAGTGACTGAGCGTAAGCAGGATGGTCAAAATCAACAGGCAAGAAATGCTGAGATTGACTCCTAAACTCTGGGCTGGACAAGGCAGGTGGAGGAGGAAGAGAAGGCTGCCGGGTGGAAGGAGGCCTGTTTATCAGCAAAAGGAAACAACTTACATGCTGCAGTTTCTTTCCAACCGGATCTCCTGCAAAGCCAACCAGCCACAGTTTTAGAGGAATGGCAGATCAGTCACCACCACATTGCCGAATAGGTACTATGGCAGGCAGAATACTGTCCCCACCCCCAGCAAAATGGTCCACATCCTAATCCCCAGGACCTGTTAAGGGTTCTAATGTAAGGGGACCAGTTTTTCCACACCATCAAATGATGCTCCGGACACCAGCTGGGTGGCCTAAAATTCAACTCAATTCTGACATTATCTACCCAGAGACAGCATCAATTTCATAGATTAAGGGGTCAGTACCACAGGACTGCCAACCTCCCTCCCCACTCCTTCAGAGGTCAGCCACCTGCAAACCCAGGTGGTCAGCTGTGCTTCTGCCTGAAGCACAGGAAATAAAAACAGCACAGTTATAGCCGGAGGTTCCCACGACCTCTTCCTGGGTCCCATCAATTAGCCAGAGTGGCTTACATCTCAGAGAAACATCTTCCTTACCAGATTACCATTTGTTTTAAAAGGATGTAACTCAGGAGTGGCAGACGGAAGAGATCCACAGGGCAAGGAATAGGGAAAGGGCACAGGGTCTCCACGCTCTCCAGGTGCACCACTGTCCCCAGATCGCTACAGCAGCAGTGCCTAACCCTTTTTGGCACCAGGGACTAGTTTCACAGAAGACAATTTTTCCATGGACGGGAGGCTGGGGGTGGTTTCAGGATGATTCAAGCACATTACACTTATTGTGCACTTAATTTCCATTATTACATCAGCTCCACCTCAGATCCTGGAGGATCTGCTCTATTGTGTTCACCAACCCAGAGCTCTCAGAGTCCATACTTTGGGGTTTTCTATGAAGGCCTCTTGGCAGAGGCATGACTGATTAGCCCTTCTTGTCTCCCCAGAGATGGGGCGCGGTGGAAGAGATGAGTGTAAATTCTGACCCTCTAACCAGTCAGCCCCCATCCTTAGGTTACTTGGTGTTTGCTAAGGTCACCTCAACATGACAAAAAGACACCTTCCCGTCTCTCCTCATTTAGGAAATTCCAAGGATTTTAAAAACTCAGTGACAGAAACCAAATGAAAATCAAATATACATTTATTATGAATCGCAATATCACACCTACGAAGATGTTCAATTACATGGCAAGGGGGAGATAAAGCTGCAGGTGGAACTGAAGTCGCTCATCAGCTGACCTCAAAATACAGGGATTATCTGTAAGGGCCTATTGTAATCATAGGAATCCTTAAAAGTGGAATAGGGAGGCAGAGAATATGATAGTCAGATAAACAGACATGACAAGAAAAGCAAGACTAAAGCAATGCAATATGAGAACCAAGCTACTGCTGCTGGCTATGAAGGCAGAGGAAGAGGGCCATGAACCGGAGAAAACAGGTGGCCTCTGCTGCTGCTGCTGCTAAGTCACTTCAGTCATGTCTGACTCTGTGTGACCCCATAGACGGCAGCCCACCAGGCTCCCCCATCCCTGGGATTCTCCAGGCAAGAATACTGGAGTGGGTTGCCATTTCCTTCTCCAATGCATGAAAGAGAAAAGTGAAAGTGAAGTCGCTCAGTCTGTCCGACTGTTAGCGACCCCATGGACTGCAGCCCACCAGGCTACTCCGTCCATTGGATTTTCCAGGCAAGAGTACTGGGGTGGGGTGCCATTGCCTTCCCCGCAGGTGGCCTCTAGGAGCTGAAAAAGGCAAGAAAACAGATTCTCCTCCGACACTCCCAGAAAGAATACAGCCCTCTTGACACCTTGATTTTAGCCCAGTGACACGTGTGTCAGGCTTCTGACAAACAGAATTGTAGGTTGTGTTGTTCAACCCGCTAAACAAGTGGTGATTTGTTATGACAGCAAATAGAAAATAGAGGTACTAGGAGCAACTTTAAAACCACAGCTGCCTCCGCACAGTGGCGTTCAACAGAGGCAGCTCTGAGTGCAACCCAGAGACCCTGGGCATGTCTTCCTTGTCACATGGGAATCACAACACCTATGCCAGCACGTGAAAAGATGCTCCACCTCACTAATTACTAGAGAAATGCAAATCAAAACTCCAATAAGGTACCATCTCACACCAGTCAGAATGGCCATCATCAAAAAGTCTACAAATAACCAGGACTTTCCCTGGTGGTCCAGTGGTGAAGAATCCACCTGCCAATGCAGGGGACACAGGTTTGATCCCTGGTCCAGGAAGATCCCACATGCCGTGGAGCAACTACGCCTGTGTGCCACAACCAGAGAAGCTGCTGCAGTGAGAAGCCCACGCACCACAACCGGGGACTAGCCCCCATTCGCTGCAACTAGAAAAAGTCTACTACGCCCAGCAACGAAGACCCGTGCCGCCAAAAATGAATAAATAAAGTTTTAAAAGTCTACAACTAACAAATGCTGGGGAGAGTGTGGTGAAAAGGAAACCCTCCTACACTGGTGGGAATGTACGTTGCTATAGACACTGTGGAAAACATGGAGGTTCATCAGAAAACTAAAAATATAATTACCCTATGATCCAGAAATCCTACTCCAGGGCATATATCTAGACAAAACTATAATTCAAAAAGATAGAGGCACGCTTATGTTCATAGCAGCACTATTCACAATAGCCAAGACATGGAAACATCCTAAATGTCCATAGAGAGGTGAACAGATGAAAAAGATGTGGTACATGCATACACTGGAGTACTACTCGGCCATTAAAAAGAATGAAATAATGCCATCTGCAGCAACACGGATACAACTGGAGAGTAACACTAAGTAAGCAGAAGGAGAATGACAAATACCACAGGGCATCAGTCATCTGCAGAATCTAAAATATGACACAAATGAACCTACCTAGGAAACAAACAGAATAATGGACATGGGGGTCGGGGTGAGCAAATGTAAGCCTTTATACGGAGAATGGATAATCAACAAGGCTGAACTGAATAGCACAGGGAACTACATTCAATAAATAAACTATGATGGAAAAGAATATTTCCAAAAAACGTACATATGTATAACTCAACCACTGCGTTGTACAGCAGTAATTAGCACAACACTGTAAATCAGCTATAAATAAACGCCAATGCCATAGATCACAAGGGTGAAGTGAGATAAAGCACTTGCCACAAATTAGGAGCTCAATAAATGGCACTGTGCTTATTTTTACAGATTTCATTGGCACTTTTCTATGATGCTTCAGATTAATACTGTCCCATTTTACTGATGGGGAAGGTCAAAGCAAAAGGGCATCAGATGATTTGATTAAGGTTATAAGATACTGAGGTAATTCAGGTCTGTGACTTTAAAGACTTGGTTTTTTCAGTCATTCTGAAGGACTTTTTTTCTTTACTTCAGGAGAAACAAAAATTAAAACGTTAAATTTTAAAACAATGTAGTAACTCTGCTTTGAATTGTTTCCAGCTGTAGAAAGAAACTGCTCTAGCAGCTGCTAAATTTAAATAGAGTGAACAGTGATTAAGATAATTCAAAGGCTGAAGTATTGATGAATAAAAACAGAAAGGTTTGTGGGCAGAATCAGGCTACTGGTGTTACTCCCAAATTCCTGGTAATCCCTGAAGTTTACGGGCTTCTGGAACAGGGCAGGCAACACTTCCAAGCAAGGGCCCAGCATAAATCTTTCATGGCTGTTTTCAAGGGCCTGCGGTGCTATGCTAACTAAACGGCTAATGCAGTCTCATTTAATCCTCACGGAAACTCTCAGAACTTGTCATTATCACCCCAGTATACAAACGAAGTCCTGGAGGCTCGGAGGCCGTAACCAGGTAGTCTGAAAGTCCATTCAGTCTCCACGGTTTGTAATGGATTTGGAACATACTGCGTTAGCCTCAACAGCGCTTTCAGTTTTTTAAGCTAAAAAGTTTTTAAACTGCTTCGAAAGGGAGGAAGATGGCAGAGTAGTCTTTTCACGTCAAGTGCCCCGCAGTACTGCACGAAACGCTCCCCATCTGCATGGATTCGGTCTCTGCGGTCCACTCCCACCCGCCAACCCCACTAAAAAATTAGCTCTGCCGCCAGGCGAAAGCAAGCGATAAAGTCCGAGGGGAAACATTCGCCCCACCACCCTGGAGTGAAAATGAGGGGTGCAGTTTCCTCAAGTGCCTCCCGACGCCCGCTACTCCCCGTCCGGCACCCCGAGGCCGGGAACCGACAAACCGTACCTCTCCCGGGCCAGGTGCGGCCAGCCAGCGGCCCAGACGGCAAGCCTTCGCGCCTCCTCTCTAGGAGCTCCGCCTCCTCCGACGCCCGCGGGGCGCGGGGCGGGGCCGCTCCTCCGCAGGCAATCCCCCACCGCGGCTGCAGCCCCGGGGGGGCGGGAAGAGCTGGGTGCTCTCGGCGAAGAGCCAGCCGTTCTCCCGGGACCGTAGCAGCAGCGGCTCCTGGGCCAGTGCCCGCGACCTCCTCCCCAGCTTTTAGTAGGCACTCTCCCACACACATCCCCAAAACATGCTTGCAGAGAGAGTGAAGCGAGTGACCGCGACGCACCTCTAGCTCTTTGGGGAGCGGAAGAGCTCCCATCCTGGGTTGGAGAGGTGCACGTGGCGCACTCGGGCTGAGCTTGAAGGCAGCGCCTCGTCGAGACCCGCTCGGTGGTGATGGGGAGCTGCTTGTGCAAAAAATGGGAGGCCCTAACCAGGCGGGCACAACCGGTCAGCACGTAAAGCTGCTGCTACCTTCCCCTGAACGTGCACCCCCAGACCCGCCTCTACAAAAGCGCTGACCCCGGCGCCCCCGGATCTGGGCGGGCGGTGGCGCGCGGGGAGGCGCCAGCCTCGGAGGGGAGGGACGCGCGGAGGGGGCGGTCGGCCCGCTGGCTGCCCACCGTCCGTCGCGGTGCCGGGGACACTCCCGCCGCCTCCGCTCCGTCCCTCCTGGTCCCCGAGAGTGTGGGCAGGGCTGTCCCGGGGCTTCCGTGCCCGGCCTCTCCCACTTCTGGAGGAAAAAGCAGGGGAAGCCCCCGGCGCCCGCCGCCTCCGGAGAGCCGCGGAACCCCCGGCCGTGCAGGCGCTGAAGACGACCTCGGGCGGAGCCCCGGTGCGTCGTGCCTGTCGCCGTCCGTGTCCGGAGCGGCGGCCCGCGTCCGCCCGCTCGGCGCCCTGAGCCCCCTGCTCCGGGCCATAGGGACCCCACCCTGCGGGGCGTGGGCGACGGCCGGCCGGGGACCAGCAGAGCAGCCGTCGCGGGGCCTTGCCGCAGCCTCCAGCAACCCAGTCCCGGGGAATGCAGTGGCCCCCGGTCCCTGGCGCCTCTCCGTGTCTAAGCTGGGCCTCCTCGCTTGCCTGCTCCGCGGCCACGACGCTCCTGAGCCGCGCCGGCCGGGCCCCCCTCATGGCGGCCAAGTGGTTCAAGGAGTTCCCCCTGAACCTGAAGACCGTGTCGGAGCGGGCCAAGCCCGGCGGCGGGGGAGGCGGCAAACTGCGCAAGAACTCGGAGGCGGGCGGCTCCGGGCCCGCCCCGGGCAAGGGCCGCAAGAACTCGGCGGCCGAGCTGGGCAGCGGTCGGGCCGGGGTCGGCCCCCCCAAGGACAGCCGGCTGTCCCGGGATAGCCTGCAGGGTCTGATTCAGGCCGCCGCGGGCAAAGGCCGCAAAAACTCCCGGACCACCGAGGAGGAGCCCCACCGGGGCGCGGCCAAGAGCTCAGGCTGCAGCACCTACATCAACAGGCTCATCAAAGTGGACACTCAGGAGAAGAACGGGAAGAGCAACTACCCCAGCAGCAGCAGCAGCAGCAGCACCAGCAGCAGCAGCAGCACCAGCAGCTCTTCCTCCGCGTCCTCTTCCCCTTCGTCTCTGGGCCCCGAACTGGACAAGGGCAAGATTATTAAGCAGCAAGACACGGTAAGAATACAATCTCCCTTGGACCACCTCTGCCCTACTGAAGCCTAATAGTGGGAAGAGAGCATCGTGGACCCGCTGAACTCTAGGGTTTTTATACATCAGAAAAGATGAGGCTGTATTTTCCCCTTCTGACATTGATGACCGCTAAGTCATCATTTTAAATGATAACCATTTAAAATCCTTTGTTTGTTTAATCTTGAAAAATTCTTATTATTCTAGCCTTGGCAACTTGGCAGAAATGTACTTTCCATTTAATTTTGTTATCAGTTTAGAAGAATAATTGAATGAAACAAGCGGGTGCTTTGTTGAATTTGACTCCCTTGTAGATGTTGTGTATTTTAATTTACAAATCCAGGAGAATTGCAAAGCTAGACTTAGGTATAACTTTTATTCTTCTTGAGCATAAGGAATGGTCACCTTTAAACTGCTTAAGTATGAATGTTAAAGCTCCAGGGAATGGATTAGCCACTACCCACCTTCTCTGCTGGAAACTCCATCATTCCTTGCACTTTTACCCAGTATAGAGTTTCTCCACACTTCACTAGCACCCTAAGTTCACAGCCCTTTCATTCATCTCATTGGAGAAGGAAATGGCAAAGCACTCCAGTATTCTTGCCTAGAGAATCCCGTGGACAGAGGAGCCTGGTGGGCTGCTGTCCTTAGGGTCACACAGAGTCAGACACGACTGAAGCAACTTAGCATGCCTGCATGCATTGGAGAAGGAAATGGCAACCCACTCCAGTATTCTTGCCTGGAGAATCCTGGACAGGACTGAAGTGACTGAGCGTAAGCAGGATGGTCAAAATCAACAGGCAAGAAATGCTGAGATTGATTCCTAAACTCTGGGCAGGACAAGGCAGGTGGAGGAGGAAGAGAAGGCTGCCGGGTGGAAGGAGGCCTGTTTATCAGCAAAAGGAAGCAACTTACATGCTGCAGTTTCTTTCCAACTGGATCTCCTGCAAAGCCAACCAGCCACAGTTTTAGAGGAATGGCAGATCAGTCACCGCCACATTGCCGAATAGGTACTATGGCAGGCAGAATACTGTCCCCACCCCCAGCAAAGTGGTCCACATCCTAATCCCCAGGACCTGTTAAGGGTTCTAATGTTAAGGGGAGCAGTTTTCCCACACCATCAAATGATGCTCCGGACACCAGCTGGGTGGCCTAAAATTCAACTCAATTCTGACACTGTCTACCCAGAGATAGCATCAATTTCACAGATTAAGGGGTCAGTACCACAGGACTGCCAACCTCCCTCCCCATTCCTTCAGAGGTCAGCCGCCTGCAAACCCAGGTGGTCAGCTGTGCTTCTGCCTGAAGCACAGGAAATAAAAACAGCACAGTTATAGCCGGAGGTTCCCACAACCTCTTCCTGGGTCCCATCNTCTTGCCTGAAAATCCCCACGGACAGAGGAGCCTGGCAGGCTACAGTCCCTGAGGCTGCAGAGTAGGGACAGGACTGAAGTGACTGAGCGTAAGCAGGATGGTCAAAATCAACAGGCAAGAAATGCTGAGATTGACTCCTAAACTCTGGGCTGGACAAGGCAGGTGGAGGAGGAAGAGAAGGCTGCCGGGTGGAAGGAGGCCTGTTTATCAGCAAAAGGAAACAACTTACATGCTGCAGTTTCTTTCCAACCGGATCTCCTGCAAAGCCAACCAGCCACAGTTTTAGAGGAATGGCAGATCAGTCACCACCACATTGCCGAATAGGTACTATGGCAGGCAGAATACTGTCCCCACCCCCAGCAAAATGGTCCACATCCTAATCCCCAGGACCTGTTAAGGGTTCTAATGTAAGGGGACCAGTTTTTCCACACCATCAAATGATGCTCCGGACACCAGCTGGGTGGCCTAAAATTCAACTCAATTCTGACATTATCTACCCAGAGACAGCATCAATTTCATAGATTAAGGGGTCAGTACCACAGGACTGCCAACCTCCCTCCCCACTCCTTCAGAGGTCAGCCACCTGCAAACCCAGGTGGTCAGCTGTGCTTCTGCCTGAAGCACAGGAAATAAAAACAGCACAGTTATAGCCGGAGGTTCCCACGACCTCTTCCTGGGTCCCATCAATTAGCCAGAGTGGCTTACATCTCAGAGAAACATCTTCCTTACCAGATTACCATTTGTTTTAAAAGGATGTAACTCAGGAGTGGCAGACGGAAGAGATCCACAGGGCAAGGAATAGGGAAAGGGCACAGGGTCTCCACGCTCTCCAGGTGCACCACTGTCCCCAGATCGCTACAGCAGCAGTGCCTAACCCTTTTTGGCACCAGGGACTAGTTTCACAGAAGACAATTTTTCCATGGACGGGAGGCTGGGGGTGGTTTCAGGATGATTCAAGCACATTACACTTATTGTGCACTTAATTTCCATTATTACATCAGCTCCACCTCAGATCCTGGAGGATCTGCTCTATTGTGTTCACCAACCCAGAGCTCTCAGAGTCCATACTTTGGGGTTTTCTATGAAGGCCTCTTGGCAGAGGCATGACTGATTAGCCCTTCTTGTCTCCCCAGAGATGGGGCGCGGTGGAAGAGATGAGTGTAAATTCTGACCCTCTAACCAGTCAGCCCCCATCCTTAGGTTACTTGGTGTTTGCTAAGGTCACCTCAACATGACAAAAAGACACCTTCCCGTCTCTCCTCATTTAGGAAATTCCAAGGATTTTAAAAACTCAGTGACAGAAACCAAATGAAAATCAAATATACATTTATTATGAATCGCAATATCACACCTACGAAGATGTTCAATTACATGGCAAGGGGGAGATAAAGCTGCAGGTGGAACTGAAGTCGCTCATCAGCTGACCTCAAAATACAGGGATTATCTGTAAGGGCCTATTGTAATCATAGGAATCCTTAAAAGTGGAATAGGGAGGCAGAGAATATGATAGTCAGATAAACAGACATGACAAGAAAAGCAAGACTAAAGCAATGCAATATGAGAACCAAGCTACTGCTGCTGGCTATGAAGGCAGAGGAAGAGGGCCATGAACCGGAGAAAACAGGTGGCCTCTGCTGCTGCTGCTGCTAAGTCACTTCAGTCATGTCTGACTCTGTGTGACCCCATAGACGGCAGCCCACCAGGCTCCCCCATCCCTGGGATTCTCCAGGCAAGAATACTGGAGTGGGTTGCCATTTCCTTCTCCAATGCATGAAAGAGAAAAGTGAAAGTGAAGTCACTCAGTCTGTCCGACTGTTAGTGACCTCATGGACTGCAGCCCACCAGGCTACTCCGTCCATTGGATTTTCCAGGCAAGAGTACTGGGGTGGGGTGCCATTGCCTTCCCCGCAGGTGGCCTCTAGGAGCTGAAAAAGGCAAGAAAACAGATTCTCCTCCGACACTCCCAGAAAGAATACAGCCCTCTTGACACCTTGATTTTAGCCCAGTGACACGTGTGTCAGGCTTCTGACAAACAGAATTGTAGGTTGTGTTGTTCAACCCGCTAAACAAGTGGTGATTTGTTATGACAGCAAATAGAAAATAGAGGTACTAGGAGCAACTTTAAAACCACAGCTGCCTCCGCACAGTGGCGTTCAACAGAGGCAGCTCTGAGTGCAACCCAGAGACCCTGGGCATGTCTTCCTTGTCACATGGGAATCACAACACCTATGCCAGCACGTGAAAAGATGCTCCACCTCACTAATTACTAGAGAAATGCAAATCAAAACTCCAATAAGGTACCATCTCACACCAGTCAGAATGGCCATCATCAAAAAGTCTACAAATAACCAGGACTTTCCCTGGTGGTCCAGTGGTGAAGAATCCACCTGCCAATGCAGGGGACACAGGTTTGATCCCTGGTCCAGGAAGATCCCACATGCCGTGGAGCAACTACGCCTGTGTGCCACAACCAGAGAAGCTGCTGCAGTGAGAAGCCCACGCACCACAACCGGGGACTAGCCCCCATTCGCTGCAACTAGAAAAAGTCTACTACGCCCAGCAACGAAGACCCGTGCCGCCAAAAATGAATAAATAAAGTTTTAAAAGTCTACAACTAACAAATGCTGGGGAGAGTGTGGTGAAAAGGAAACCCTCCTACACTGGTGGGAATGTACGTTGCTATAGACACTGTGGAAAACATGGAGGTTCATCAGAAAACTAAAAATATAATTACCCTATGATCCAGAAATCCTACTCCAGGGCATATATCTAGACAAAACTATAATTCAAAAAGATAGAGGCACGCTTATGTTCATAGCAGCACTATTCACAATAGCCAAGACATGGAAACATCCTAAATGTCCATAGAGAGGTGAACAGATGAAAAAGATGTGGTACATGCATACACTGGAGTACTACTCGGCCATTAAAAAGAATGAAATAATGCCATCTGCAGCAACACGGATACAACTGGAGAGTAACACTAAGTAAGCAGAAGGAGAATGACAAATACCACAGGGCATCAGTCATCTGCAGAATCTAAAATATGACACAAATGAACCTACCTAGGAAACAAACAGAATAATGGACATGGGGGTCGGGGTGAGCAAATGTAAGCCTTTATACGGAGAATGGATAATCAACAAGGCTGAACTGAATAGCACAGGGAACTACATTCAATAAATAAACTATGATGGAAAAGAATATTTCCAAAAAACGTACATATGTATAACTCAACCACTGCGTTGTACAGCAGTAATTAGCACAACACTGTAAATCAGCTATAAATAAACGCCAATGCCATAGATCACAAGGGTGAAGTGAGATAAAGCACTTGCCACAAATTAGGAGCTCAATAAATGGCACTGTGCTTATTTTTACAGATTTCATTGGCACTTTTCTATGATGCTTCAGATTAATACTGTCCCATTTTACTGATGGGGAAGGTCAAAGCAAAAGGGCATCAGATGATTTGATTAAGGTTATAAGATACTGAGGTAATTCAGGTCTGTGACTTTAAAGACTTGGTTTTTTCAGTCATTCTGAAGGACTTTTTTTCTTTACTTCAGGAGAAACAAAAATTAAAACGTTAAATTTTAAAACAATGTAGTAACTCTGCTTTGAATTGTTTCCAGCTGTAGAAAGAAACTGCTCTAGCAGCTGCTAAATTTAAATAGAGTGAACAGTGATTAAGATAATTCAAAGGCTGAAGTATTGATGAATAAAAACAGAAAGGTTTGTGGGCAGAATCAGGCTACTGGTGTTACTCCCAAATTCCTGGTAATCCCTGAAGTTTACGGGCTTCTGGAACAGGGCAGGCAACACTTCCAAGCAAGGGCCCAGCATAAATCTTTCATGGCTGTTTTCAAGGGCCTGCGGTGCTATGCTAACTAAACGGCTAATGCAGTCTCATTTAATCCTCACGGAAACTCTCAGAACTTGTCATTATCACCCCAGTATACAAACGAAGTCCTGGAGGCTCGGAGGCCGTAACCAGGTAGTCTGAAAGTCCATTCAGTCTCCACGGTTTGTAATGGATTTGGAACATACTGGTTAGCCTCAACAGCGCTTTCAGTTTTTTAAGCTAAAAAGTTTTTAAACTGCTTCGAAAGGGAGGAAGATGGCAGAGTAGTCTTTTCACGTCAAGTGCCCCGCAGTACTGCACGAAACGCTCCCCATCTGCATGGATTCGGTCTCTGCGGTCCACTCCCACCCGCCAACCCCACTAAAAAATTAGCTCTGCCGCCAGGCGAAAGCAAGCGATAAAGTCCGAGGGGAAACATTCGCCCCACCACCCTGGAGTGAAAATGAGGGGTGCAGTTTCCTCAAGTGCCTCCCGACGCCCGCTACTCCCCGTCCGGCACCCCGAGGCCGGGAACCGACAAACCGTACCTCTCCCGGGCCAGGTGCGGCCAGCCAGCGGCCCAGACGGCAAGCCTTCGCGCCTCCTCTCTAGGAGCTCCGCCTCCTCCGACGCCCGCGGGGCGCGGGGCGGGGCCGCTCCTCCGCAGGCAATCCCCCACCGCGGCTGCAGCCCCGGGGGGGCGGGAAGAGCTGGGTGCTCTCGGCGAAGAGCCAGCCGTTCTCCCGGGACCGTAGCAGCAGCGGCTCCTGGGCCAGTGCCCGCGACCTCCTCCCCAGCTTTTAGTAGGCACTCTCCCACACACATCCCCAAAACATGCTTGCAGAGAGAGTGAAGCGAGTGACCGCGACGCACCTCTAGCTCTTTGGGGAGCGGAAGAGCTCCCATCCTGGGTTGGAGAGGTGCACGTGGCGCACTCGGGCTGAGCTTGAAGGCAGCGCCTTGTCGAGACCCGCTCGGTGGTGATGGGGAGCTGCTTGTGCAAAAAATGGGAGGCCCTAACCAGGCGGGCACAACCGGTCAGCACGTAAAGCTGCTGCTACCTTCCCCTGAACGTGCACCCCCAGACCCGCCTCTACAAAAGCGCTGACCCCGGCGCCCCCGGATCTGGGCGGGCGGTGGCGCGCGGGGAGGCGCCAGCCTCGGAGGGGAGGGACGCGCGGAGGGGGCGGTCGGCCCGCTGGCTGCCCACCGTCCGTCGCGGTGCCGGGGACACTCCCGCCGCCTCCGCTCCGTCCCTCCTGGTCCCCGAGAGTGTGGGCAGGGCTGTCCCGGGGCTTCCGTGCCCGGCCTCTCCCACTTCTGGAGGAAAAAGCAGGGGAAGCCCCCGGCGCCCGCCGCCTCCGGAGAGCCGCGGAACCCCCGGCCGTGCAGGCGCTGAAGACGACCTCGGGCGGAGCCCCGGTGCGTCGTGCCTGTCGCCGTCCGTGTCCGGAGCGGCGGCCCGCGTCCGCCCGCTCGGCGCCCTGAGCCCCCTGCTCCGGGCCATAGGGACCCCACCCTGCGGGGCGTGGGCGACGGCCGGCCGGGGACCAGCAGAGCAGCCGTCGCGGGGCCTTGCCGCAGCCTCCAGCAACCCAGTCCCGGGGAATGCAGTGGCCCCCGGTCCCTGGCGCCTCTCCGTGTCTAAGCTGGGCCTCCTCGCTTGCCTGCTCCGCGGCCACGACGCTCCTGAGCCGCGCCGGCCGGGCCCCCCTCATGGCGGCCAAGTGGTTCAAGGAGTTCCCCCTGAACCTGAAGACCGTGTCGGAGCGGGCCAAGCCCGGCGGCGGGGGAGGCGGCAAACTGCGCAAGAACTCGGAGGCGGGCGGCTCCGGGCCCGCCCCGGGCAAGGGCCGCAAGAACTCGGCGGCCGAGCTGGGCAGCGGTCGGGCCGGGGTCGGCCCCCCCAAGGACAGCCGGCTGTCCCGGGATAGCCTGCAGGGTCTGATTCAGGCCGCCGCGGGCAAAGGCCGCAAAAACTCCCGGACCACCGAGGAGGAGCCCCACCGGGGCGCGGCCAAGAGCTCAGGCTGCAGCACCTACATCAACAGGCTCATCAAAGTGGACACTCAGGAGAAGAACGGGAAGAGCAACTACCCCAGCAGCAGCAGCAGCAGCAGCACCAGCAGCAGCAGCAGCACCAGCAGCTCTTCCTCCGCGTCCTCTTCCCCTTCGTCTCTGGGCCCCGAACTGGACAAGGGCAAGATTATTAAGCAGCAAGACACGGTAAGAATACAATCTCCCTTGGACCACCTCTGCCCTACTGAAGCCTAATAGTGGGAAGAGAGCATCGTGGACCCGCTGAACTCTAGGGTTTTTATACATCAGAAAAGATGAGGCTGTATTTTCCCCTTCTGACATTGATGACCGCTAAGTCATCATTTTAAATGATAACCATTTAAAATCCTTTGTTTGTTTAATCTTGAAAAATTCTTATTATTCTAGCCTTGGCAACTTGGCAGAAATGTACTTTCCATTTAATTTTGTTATCAGTTTAGAAGAATAATTGAATGAAACAAGCGGGTGCTTTGTTGAATTTGACTCCCTTGTAGATGTTGTGTATTTTAATTTACAAATCCAGGAGAATTGCAAAGCTAGACTTAGGTATAACTTTTATTCTTCTTGAGCATAAGGAATGGTCACCTTTAAACTGCTTAAGTATGAATGTTAAAGCTCCAGGGAATGGATTAGCCACTACCCACCTTCTCTGCTGGAAACTCCATCATTCCTTGCACTTTTACCCAGTATAGAGTTTCTCCACACTTCACTAGCACCCTAAGTTCACAGCCCTTTCATTCATCTCATTGGAGAAGGAAATGGCAAAGCACTCCAGTATTCTTGCCTAGAGAATCCCGTGGACAGAGGAGCCTGGTGGGCTGCTGTCCTTAGGGTCACACAGAGTCAGACACGACTGAAGCAACTTAGCATGCCTGCATGCATTGGAGAAGGAAATGGCAACCCACTCCAGTATTCTTGCCTGGAGAATCCCAGGGACAGAGGAGCCTGCTGGGCTGCCGTCTGTGGGGTCGCATGGAGTCGGACATGACTGAAGCGACTTGGCAGCGGCAGCGTTCATCCCATGAACATTTGCTGTGCAGGAGCCGTGTAGGATAGGGGGCAAGGGGCTCTAAGGGCTAGAGTTGTGGAGGATACAGAACAGGACAAGGAAATGCCCTGAAGGAAATTACAGATCAGGAGAGAAGGTGTTTCCTGCTTCTTACACGCCAGAGGTTTTCTGGGTACTGTCCAATGTGAGACAGTTAAGAAAAGAAGTGTGAAGAGACCCACTTCATTTGTACAGAGTTGAGTTGGGGTAGTGTTTGTTTTTAATAAGAGAAGAGAGAAAGCTCACACCCCCCTCAGACTAGCCCAGGTGATCACTTCCTGTCATGAGAACTTTCTCTTGCCCAGGCTTCAAACATGCTGCCCCTCTGGGTGGGGTCAGGGGCAGGCAGCACATGACGTGTGTCTGCACTGGGCCTTCTGTTCATCCCTCCGTTTATTCTGTCCAGGTATTTACAGCATGCCCACCCGAGTGCCAGACACTGGAGGGAGAGTTTGGGAAGATGGCCAGCTCACCCAGACATTAGTCAGTGGTCTCTGTGTGTGTTTACCTAGATCGTAAGCCCCTTGCAGCCGAGCGCTGAGTATCATCCTGCTTGCTCCTCGTTGCACCTTGGGGATGCAGGATGCCTGAACGGGCAGGAAGCATGGAGTGAAAGAGTGAGTGGTGACCACAGCCCTCTGCAGTGACTGCCCAGTTATTTTCATGGCCATTGCTTCTCGATGTCTGAAGTTTCTTAGGCCATCTCCTCCCAGGAAGAGAACTCTCATCCAGGTTGCCCCCTCCTCCTCACTTCTCCCCATTTACCTGGATTTCTTTCCCAGCCCCAGTGGCACATCTCTGAATTCTATGGAGAATATAATCAGAGATTGTATGAAGGGCTGGGCTTCTCCCTTAATTTTGATTCACCTTTGGTTTTTTTTAATCCCTCTCTTTCTCTTTAACTGGAATACATGCTTTATTTATACTATCCTAGCTGTTTATTTGTGGAGATAATAGGGGAAGTGCTGTGTTTTTTAAAACTGAATGTTTCTTGGGACTTCCCTGGTGGTCCAGCAGTTAAGACTCTGAGCTTGCACTGCAGGAGGCAGGGGTTCTTAGCCTGGTCATGGAACTAAGATCCTGGGTGCCTTGCAGTGCAGCCCCTCTCCCCCCAGAAAGAATATATCTTTTCTCCATAAAATTTCCATAAAACTCTTCCTTCCTGAGAAGTACCTGTCAGATGCAGGCTCCCACATTGTCACTCAGCTGTGGAACTGAGAACTACAGAACGATTGCGCTCACACCACCTTCCCAGGCACCTTCCTGTTTTTGGAAGGATGGATGCTTTCTGTCACAAACACGGATGAAAACCTCCCTGGTGGCACAGTGGATAAGAATCCGCCTGCCAGTGCAGGGGACACGGGTTTGAGCCCTGGGCTAGGAAGATTCCACATGCCTCAGAGCAACTAAGCTCCTGCTCTACACTTCTGAGCCCACACTCTAGAGCCTGCGAGCAACTTCCTGAGCCTGAATGCTGCAACTGCCGAAGCCTGTGTGCCTAGGTGCTCCTCAACAGGAGAAGCAATGAGAAGCACTTGCACCGCAACACAGAGCAGCCCCCTTACCGCAACTGGAGAAAGTCCACGCACAGCAATAGAGACCTAGTGCAACCAACAGATTAGAAGAAAGAAATAACATTTTTTAAAAAACTATCTGATTGTTGTCTGAGAATCAGTGCGTTTATATACCACTGAACCTAGAACCCCCACAGTACTGTTTAGCTCCGACCTGTTTCTTAGGCTTCTTATTACGAAACCTATTTCTTTAGAACTGTTACAAATTCCTTGAGGACGAGAAGAAGGTCTTGGTCTTATTTTATTCCCTCTCTGCCTAGCCAGTGCCAGTGGATGTGCAGTATCAGTGAGTGATGAGCTGACCTACCATAGCTATGTTGCTCAAATTGTTAGCATTTTAAAAAATTCCAAAATCATAGAAGAGGTAGTAGACCAGTTCATTTTCTTCTGCTCCAAAGGCATAGATATCCTCCACCCTCTGCCATCCACCCTGCCACACTTTACCCAGCAAATGCCTTATTGCTTGGGGAGAGAGAGGGAGGTGGAAAGAGCCTTGGGGATAAGCAAGAGAGCTTGGATGGATTGTTGCCAATCAGTTATACTACCAAAATAAACCAGATGTTTGTCCAGCTGGGTGGATAATAATGTGATCAAGTGCAAAAGCTCTTCAGAACTGGTTGGAAATTTTGAACTCTTTTGGGGTCTGCAGGTTTTTAGTAACTTTTGATACCATTGTCACTCTGGTATGTGATGATTGTTAGCAACTTTCCTGTCTGGTTTTCTTACAGGTCATCATTTTAGAAGACTATGCTGACCCTTACGATGCTAAACGGACGAAAGGTCAGAGGGATGCAGAGAGGGTAGGGGAGAACGATGGTTATATGGAACCCTATGATGCCCAGCAAATGATAACAGGTTTGTAACCAGGAGCTGCTTTATACTGAAATCTCGCACTCAACTTGGAATGTAGTAAAAAAATTAATAAGTAAGAACCAGTGTATATTTGGGGAAGAGAGGTGAAGGAACTTTATCAGATCCTCCTGTGGGGAAGAAATAGAAATTAGACCCAAAACTAAAGTCAAAATATCTAGCTAACATCCTTAATGGTTTTGTATCCTTCAGTTTTAGAGTTTAGGGGGGGTGGG
>SJYX01020577.1:75732-145196 GCA_006410675.1 Oreotragus oreotragus | reverse complement strand
TTTTTTTTTTTTCCTTTTACCTTTTTTATTCAGTTTGCTCCCTGTAAGGCTTATCAAAGTCCAAGTTCAGAATGTCTCATATTTCTTGAGAAATCTTAGGGGAATAAACAAAATTGTTTATTTCAGAATTGCTGCAGAAGATAGAGAGGGTTCTGATAAATATAATTTAATTGTGGAGCTCCCAGTTTCTGTACTGCCTTTTTAATACCTATGAAATGGGAGTAACATGCCTGATTTCAACAATGTCTTGTATGTGTAGAACAGTGTTCATGATAGTATTTTGTAACAGCCAACAAAAATTTCCCAGGCATCTCATTGCCATGTTCCAGGTCCTACACTGGGCTCCGGGCATCCAAGGAACAAGATGCACAGGTCCCAGGTCGTTATGAACCTTACAACCCAAGGGGCAAACAGACCTAATAGCAGAAAAGACATCACTGAGAAATGTGCTAAATGCCGTGAAGAAAAGAATGAAAAACATGATCTGCCTCAGGAAAGGAATAGAAATTAAGAGGCATTTATTACTTTGCTATGGCCAAGTAACTGTGGGACCCAGACTCCCCAGATTTCCCTTTGTCCAAAACTTTGCTCTTAACTTTTAAAAGCTAAAGATTTGTAAATTTCTGAGTAAATTCTCACTTAGATTTATCCGAAGGATTGTTTTATGAAAAAGATAGGACAACGAATATGAGGCAATATTAGTTTAAACCTGTTGTTCTGCTAAATTTGCAGGAACATGTTAGCTAAATAATTAGCAGAAACGTTCTACTTAATTTAGCGTGGTGGAAAAACCAAATGAAAACATCAGCATTGGGAGAGTTTTTCAAAGTTTCCTAAGATGACCCATCGTTCAGCACGTGAGTTCCTTTTGCAGTTGATTGTCACACAAGTTGAGCGTCTCCTAGGTACCAAGTTGCCGGGTTACCTTACGAATCCTACCATCCTGTGTGGTGGGCGTTAGAAGTGTCTGATTGACAGAGGAGGAAGCTAAGGTACAGAAAGATTCAATAACGTGTCCCAGTTACGCAGTTGGAGAGCTGGGATACCAGGTCACCCAGCACCCTTTGGTTTTAGTTAGAGCTCCAGTCATAGATACCTTTAAAGTTTGTTTTTTGCCTCCAAATGGTTTTATTGGTTGGTATAGATAGTTAAATCTAAAGGAGAACCTCCGTTTAAAAAACTGTCCATTATGGAAAAGACAGAAGACTTTTTGATTTACTTATTTTGTCTGTATTTTGTTGTTAAACTTAAGTTTCAGGACTTCTGATTTATACCTGCTTTTGTTCAGATATTTAGATTTGTTTGATAGGAAAATGTTAATTTTAAATCAAAAGCTTGAGCACTGATAAAGGACCCCTGTTTCTGATTCTAAGGGGAACATGGAGCTTTATAGGGCTCTAAGTCTCATGTTTTGAATACATGAAATGGACTAAGGGAAAAGGTATGTTACAAAAATTGTTACTAATATTCTACATTAAATCTTTGAGGCGTAAAGTAAGATATGGTAGAGAAAGCAAGGGCTCTGGAGGCAGTGGGCTGCCCCACTGACTACTGCACAGCCTCAGTTCATTCATCTGTGAAAATGGGCTAGCATCTCTCGCTGCATTACACTGGGCTTCACTGAAATGCAGGTGCAACATGCCTCGTACATGCATCCATGGAAGATATCACAATTATTTAGATACTTTGGAGAGAGAATTCCATTTTCAAAGAGAATTCTTAACAAGTATGTTATTGTTGTTTAGTCTGTAAGTTGTGTCTGACGCTTTTGTGACCCCATGGACTGCAGCCTGCCCGGCTCCTCTGTCTGTAGGATTTCCCAGGCAAGAATACTGGAATGGGTTGCCATTTCCTTCTTCAGGGGATCTTCCCAACCCAGGGATAGAACCCAGGTCTCCTGCATTACAAGCAGATTTTTTTACTACTGGGCCACTAGGGAAACCCCTGAACAAGTATAGGGGACTATTAATTGCTAACTAGATAATTTAACAACAAAAAAAGTCTTGGTCTTCTGATGTTTTTAAATATAACGGCATAATTCTGCACAGCTACAGTTGGAAACTGAGAAGGGAAAACTTTTCGGCCCATGTTATGTTTCTCGGCACCCAGTTGCAGCTTTGAGCTGGCGCAGGTCAGGCCTCGGTTCAGCCCTTGGTGAAATGGGTGTTTATCTGCAGCCCGCTGGCTGCATTCTGTTGTCTGCCGTGGTAAATGGCCTCTATCGGCAGAGCCAGGGTGTAGCTTCCTCTGGCCATTTCCTCCTTCTCAGGCTTGTTTCCTCTCGGAGCCAGCTCTGCACGTCAGGGGCTATTCTCCTGCAGGAAGGGTCGGCTTGCAGCCCCGCGATTGTTTCTGTTTCTATGGCGCCTCAGGTTGGGGGCAGCCAGGTGCTGGAATGGAATCGAAGGTGACTCCCCTTCAAGGGGCAGAGAGGCCTTGTGCTTAAGCCCTTTTTTTTTCCCCTCTAATTAAGTATTGTTTTAAAAGATGATCGTACTCCTCAGATTTCACCCCAACGCCGGATTGTCCTGGGATGTAACATTCTCAACTGTATGCCTTCCAGTGTTTTTCCCAGAGCGCTAAGTGTGCACTGACTGTCTAAGCTAGAAGGAATACAAAGCCCTCTTGGTAAAAGTAAGACCCAAATACATGTGAAATAAGAACTCAAGATTTTAATCAAGGTACATCATTTTAACCCAAACTCACTGAAATTTCCTGTGAACAGGGCTCCTTCCCTCAAGGTTGGACTCAACTCTTTCTCCATTTAGTTCAACCTGGACAGAATTGAGGTGAGGACTTTGGGAAAGGTTTCCCCAGCCTGTGCCAGTCTAAACAGAGAATAAAGTCAGGTTCCGATCAGAAACTTTAAAATTCTAAATTCGTCCTTTGAATGCCTTTGTGTTTTCTCTTTCCTAGTTCTGTAGAAAAGTTCTTTTTCAAAAATTCCAGCCTTATCTTAACTGAACCAAGAGCAGAGTGTGTTTTTTTGTTTCTTGTTTTCCATAACGCCATCTAGAATAAGCAGTGAAGAAAAAAAGCTGTCGATTGAAAGTCAAGAGGCTTGGACCGGAGATGTTGGAGACCTCAGACAACCCGAGACACCTTCCTGGCCTGGGGGTGGGGAATGGTCCTTAGCTCTCACATTCGGATGTGGAGATTTTCATGCTAGGGGAACCCTTCTCCTTGGGCTGGGGTTAGCAATGATGAGATTAGTCCTGGAGCGCAGGAGGGACTGAGGTGGCGACCCAGGCAGAGCGGGGGTGCATCTCAGGCTTCTCTTAGTAGAATCACCTGGGGGAGCTTTTACAGCTCCGGCTGCCAGATTTTTGTTGTTTAGTTACTAAGTCATGTCTGACTCTTTGCAACCCCGTGGACTGTAGCCCACCAAGTTCCTCTGTTCATGTGATTTCCTGGGCAAGAATACTGGAGTGGGTTGCCATTTCCTTCTTGAGGGGATCTTCCCTAACCAGGGATGGAACCCACATCTCCTGCTTGGCAGGCAGATTCTTTACCACCAAGCCACCAGGGAAGCCGCCCTAGCTCAGTTAATCGGGACCTGTGTTGATGGGACCCAGGCCTGAGTCTTCATTAAAGCTCCCCCAGGTGATTCTGTGCACCAGACCTGCAGTTTTATAGGATCCAGCAGCAGCAAGGGGCCCCTATCCAGCAGAGTTATAACCCCATCCTACAAGTAAATTTTGCCCCTTTGAATTAATGTCCTGATTTTAATGACTTTCCCCTGGAGTGTTTCATTTGCCATCCTTTCCTTGCTGTAGAAGTCTGATGGTGGTTCTTCTCCGTCACCATGCCGATTTTCGGTTACTTGTAGAAAGTTTCACTTTGCCTTGTTTCCGTGGCGCTGTAAGTCTCCTGACCCTCTTCTTCCTTACCTGACCTCCTCAGCCTTTTTTGGTGACACTTGTTTTATCCAGCCCTAACTGAAGTCCCAGATTCTGCTTTTGATCCCCTTTCCTTTCTAATCGGCCTCCTTTTCTCTGATGATTGCTTTCATTCTTACCAACCATGATCCATGTGTGAGTAACTCCTTGACCTGTACCTCTGACCTTCATCTCTCTGCTGAGCTCCAGATGTATGTTGTCACCTGCCCGGAGAAGTTCTAGAACTCCTTCCCCTCGCTCCCTCCTCCCATCCATCATCCAACCATTATTTAGGACAGCTGTTTCCTACAAAGTCAAACAAGACATGGGGGGTCTGTCTCTTATACACATCTGGTGGGGGGGTGGTGGGAGGTGGTCTTTAAAGTTTCTAATTCTATGCAAAGTGACACTTGTGGATTTGTAGGTCTTCTCAGGATGTGATCTCCAGTTTTCAGGTAATTTAAATACGCCTGTTGGCCACTGTCAAAACTTTGACGTCCATACTGGGAGTCATAAATCTGTGCCAAGGGGGAATAATTCTGACTTATAAGTTGAGCAAACACTCTTGTCATTGTTTTGGGGTGTCATACTTTTCCTTTTATTCATCCTTTTCTTAAGTTGCTGTAAACAATACTTAAACTAATTATTTAGATTTATTTGTGAAATTTTAGAGTAAGTTTTCCTTACTCCATAATGAAAAACTGCTGTTTCTAAGGGCTGACTCAAGGGAGCCTTGTTCACATGTCCTGGGTTTCATGCCTGGGAAAGGACTACTTGGTCACACATGAAAGATTTTGTCTCTTCTGTTTAAAAACAGATTGAAAGGCTGTCAAGCGCGGGCTCCATAAGCATAGTCTTAGGAAGGTGGAGCAGGAGGGTAGCCACAGCGCCCTGGAAGGGTCAGGACGGGCCTCAGAGCCGGAGCTGCAGCAGGAAAGCACTGCTCTGTTGCCTGCTCTCTGCTCACAGAGATAAGGCATCGCATTTGGCGGGGTGCACCCTGGCCAGGCTGCAGCCCTGAAGGCCACTGGACTGTGACCTCTACTGAAATCTGTGAATGAAAGGAAGTGAAAATGAACTTAGAATTCTAAAAAATATCAGAGACTTGAAAGGAATAGGGGAAAAGATTTTCTTTTACATAAAACTGAGGGAAAAGCTTTTTTGGAAAAAAAAAATGTTAAAGAATGTTTTGCTTTAATTCACTTTTCTTTGTCCTTTGATTTTTATTCCTCTCTTTCTCTTTAATTGGGATAAGTTGTTTATATTATCTGAGATTTGGAGGGGGGGGTTGTTTCGTTTTCTTACGGATCCACACTGATAGTAGGGAAAGTATTTTGCTTTTTAAAAATGAATAATTTCCCCCCATATAATCCTCACAAAATCCTGAAAACTGGGGGACGCTAATACTACCCCTATGTTACAGTGTAGAAAATAAGACCAAAGAGTTTCTGACTCTCATAAGATGTTCGTAAGGTTCTTTAAGAGACAGAACATAAATTAGAACCCAGATCTTTCCACTCCAGACTGAATGGTATGGTTTCTACACCAGAGTGCCTCAGGACACATTCGAAATGGTATATGCAAAAGCACTTTAAACTTTACACATAAATAGCAACCTACTCCAGTATTCTTGCCTGGGAAATCCCATGGACAGAGGAGCCTGGTAGGCTGCAGTCCATGGGGTCACAGAGAGTCCCCAGGACTTAACAGCTAAACAGCAAAAACAGCAACAAGGCATCTTTCCACTCAGACTCACAAAGAAAGTTGTATTTAGAAGTCAAAAGTTTGTATGTAACTTGTTGCTTTTCCAGAAAAAAAAAATTTTTAATTAAAAAAATAAAAGTCAGGGTCCAATATGAAATAAATGTAATAATAGTAGTAGCTAGCATTTAATATTGGAGCACATATTAAGTCCCAGCCTTTGTTCTAAACAGTTTACAGGAATAAATCTATTTAGGATTGCAACACTAATACATTCAATTAGAGAATAAATTCAAATTTATTAAAAATTTTAATTACTAACTCTTAAATATTAAATTTTTTTTCCTTTGCTCTTAAAAAAAATTATATTGGTGAATTTTAAAATATACTTCATTTTAAATATATATCACAAAACACCTACTCAATTAATGTAGAGGATATACCTCTTAGTCTACACATAGGTTACACAGCTGGACAGAATAACAGGAAGTGAGTTTACCGGAAGCTGGAAATAAAAGATTTGCTACTGGGTGGTTTGTTTGTTTTTTTTTTTTTCCTTTTACCTTTTTTATTCAGTTTGCTCCCTGTAAGGCTTATCAAAGTCCAAGTTCAGAATGTCTCATATTTCTTGAGAAATCTTAGGGGAATAAACAAAATTGTTTATTTCAGAATTGCTGCAGAAGATAGAGAGGGTTCTGATAAATATAATTTAATTGTGGAGCTCCCAGTTTCTGTACTGCCTTTTTAATACCTATGAAATGGGAGTAACATGCCTGATTTCAACAATGTCTTGTATGTGTAGAACAGTGTTCATGATAGTATTTTGTAACAGCCAACAAAAATTTCCCAGGCATCTCATTGCCATGTTCCAGGTCCTACACTGGGCTCCGGGCATCCAAGGAACAAGATGCACAGGTCCCAGGTCGTTATGAACCTTACAACCCAAGGGGCAAACAGACCTAATAGCAGAAAAGACATCACTGAGAAATGTGCTAAATGCCGTGAAGAAAAGAATGAAAAACATGATCTGCCTCAGGAAAGGAATAGAAATTAAGAGGCATTTATTACTTTGCTATGGCCAAGTAACTGTGGGACCCAGACTCCCCAGATTTCCCTTTGTCCAAAACTTTGCTCTTAACTTTTAAAAGCTAAAGATTTGTAAATTTCTGAGTAAATTCTCACTTAGATTTATCCGAAGGATTGTTTTATGAAAAAGATAGGACAACGAATATGAGGCAATATTAGTTTAAACCTGTTGTTCTGCTAAATTTGCAGGAACATGTTAGCTAAATAATTAGCAGAAACGTTCTACTTAATTTAGCGTGGTGGAAAAACCAAATGAAAACATCAGCATTGGGAGAGTTTTTCAAAGTTTCCTAAGATGACCCATCGTTCAGCACGTGAGTTCCTTTTGCAGTTGATTGTCACACAAGTTGAGCGTCTCCTAGGTACCAAGTTGCCGGGTTACCTTACGAATCCTACCATCCTGTGTGGTGGGCGTTAGAAGTGTCTGATTGACAGAGGAGGAAGCTAAGGTACAGAAAGATTCAATAACGTGTCCCAGTTACGCAGTTGGAGAGCTGGGATACCAGGTCACCCAGCACCCTTTGGTTTTAGTTAGAGCTCCAGTCATAGATACCTTTAAAGTTTGTTTTTTGCCTCCAAATGGTTTTATTGGTTGGTATAGATAGTTAAATCTAAAGGAGAACCTCCGTTTAAAAAACTGTCCATTATGGAAAAGACAGAAGACTTTTTGATTTACTTATTTTGTCTGTATTTTGTTGTTAAACTTAAGTTTCAGGACTTCTGATTTATACCTGCTTTTGTTCAGATATTTAGATTTGTTTGATAGGAAAATGTTAATTTTAAATCAAAAGCTTGAGCACTGATAAAGGACCCCTGTTTCTGATTCTAAGGGGAACATGGAGCTTTATAGGGCTCTAAGTCTCATGTTTTGAATACATGAAATGGACTAAGGGAAAAGGTATGTTACAAAAATTGTTACTAATATTCTACATTAAATCTTTGAGGCGTAAAGTAAGATATGGTAGAGAAAGCAAGGGCTCTGAAGGCAGTGGGCTGCCCCACTGACTACTGCACAGCCTCAGTTCATTCATCTGTGAAAATGGGCTAGCATCTCTCGCTGCATTACACTGGGCTTCACTGAAATGCAGGTGCAACATGCCTCGTACATGCATCCATGGAAGATATCACAATTATTTAGATACTTTGGAGAGAGAATTCCATTTTCAAAGAGAATTCTTAACAAGTATGTTATTGTTGTTTAGTCTGTAAGTTGTGTCTGACGCTTTTGTGACCCCATGGACTGCAGCCTGCCCGGCTCCTCTGTCCGTAGGATTTCCCAGGCAAGAATACTGGAATGGGTTGCCATTTCCTTCTTCAGGGGATCTTCCCAACCCAGGGATAGAACCCAGGTCTCCTGCATTACAAGCAGATTTTTTTTACTACTGGGCCACTAGGGAAACCCCTGAACAAGTATAGGGGACTATTAATTGCTAACTAGATAATTTAACAACAAAAAAAGTCTTGGTCTTCTGATGTTTTTAAATATAACGGCATAATTCTGCACAGCTACAGTTGGAAACTGAGAAGGGAAAACTTTTCGGCCCATGTTATGTTTCTCGGCACCCAGTTGCAGCTTTGAGCTGGCGCAGGTCAGGCCTCGGTTCAGCCCTTGGTGAAATGGGTGTTTATCTGCAGCCCGCTGGCTGCATTCTGTTGTCTGCCGTGGTAAATGGCCTCTATCGGCAGAGCCAGGGTGTAGCTTCCTCTGGCCATTTCCTCCTTCTCAGGCTTGTTTCCTCTCGGAGCCAGCTCTGCACGTCAGGGGCTATTCTCCTGCAGGAAGGGTCGGCTTGCAGCCCCGCGATTGTTTCTGTTTCTATGGCGCCTCAGGTTGGGGGCAGCCAGGTGCTGGAATGGAATCGAAGGTGACTCCCCTTCAAGGGGCAGAGAGGCCTTGTGCTTAAGCCCTTTTTTTTTCCCCTCTAATTAAGTATTGTTTTAAAAGATGATCGTACTCCTCAGATTTCACCCCAACGCCGGATTGTCCTGGGATGTAACATTCTCAACTGTATGCCTTCCAGTGTTTTTCCCAGAGCGCTAAGTGTGCACTGACTGTCTAAGCTAGAAGGAATACAAAGCCCTCTTGGTAAAAGTAAGACCCAAATACATGTGAAATAAGAACTCAAGATTTTAATCAAGGTACATCATTTTAACCCAAACTCACTGAAATTTCCTGTGAACAGGGCTCCTTCCCTCAAGGTTGGACTCAACTCTTTCTCCATTTAGTTCAACCTGGACAGAATTGAGGTGAGGACTTTGGGAAAGGTTTCCCCAGCCTGTGCCAGTCTAAACAGAGAATAAAGTCAGGTTCCGATCAGAAACTTTAAAATTCTAAATTCGTCCTTTGAATGCCTTTGTGTTTTCTCTTTCCTAGTTCTGTAGAAAAGTTCTTTTTCAAAAATTCCAGCCTTATCTTAACTGAACCAAGAGCAGAGTGTGTTTTTTTGTTTCTTGTTTTCCATAACGCCATCTAGAATAAGCAGTGAAGAAAAAAAGCTGTCGATTGAAAGTCAAGAGGCTTGGACCGGAGATGTTGGAGACCTCAGACAACCCGAGACACCTTCCTGGCCTGGGGGTGGGGAATGGTCCTTAGCTCTCACATTCGGATGTGGAGATTTTCATGCTAGGGGAACCCTTCTCCTTGGGCTGGGGTTAGCAATGATGAGATTAGTCCTGGAGCGCAGGAGGGACTGAGGTGGCGACCCAGGCAGAGCGGGGGTGCATCTCAGGCTTCTCTTAGTAGAATCACCTGGGGGAGCTTTTACAGCTCCGGCTGCCAGATTTTTGTTGTTTAGTTACTAAGTCATGTCTGACTCTTTGCAACCCCGTGGACTGTAGCCCACCAAGTTCCTCTGTTCATGTGATTTCCTGGGCAAGAATACTGGAGTGGGTTGCCATTTCCTTCTTGAGGGGATCTTCCCTAACCAGGGATGGAACCCACATCTCCTGCTTGGCAGGCAGATTCTTTACCACCAAGCCACCAGGGAAGCCGCCCTAGCTCAGTTAATCGGGACCTGTGTTGATGGGACCCAGGCCTGAGTCTTCATTAAAGCTCCCCCAGGTGATTCTGTGCACCAGACCTGCAGTTTTATAGGATCCAGCAGCAGCAAGGGGCCCCTATCCAGCAGAGTTATAACCCCATCCTACAAGTAAATTTTGCCCCTTTGAATTAATGTCCTGATTTTAATGACTTTCCCCTGGAGTGTTTCATTTGCCATCCTTTCCTTGCTGTAGAAGTCTGATGGTGGTTCTTCTCCGTCACCATGCCGATTTTCGGTTACTTGTAGAAAGTTTCACTTTGCCTTGTTTCCGTGGCGCTGTAAGTCTCCTGACCCTCTTCTTCCTTACCTGACCTCCTCAGCCTTTTTTGGTGACACTTGTTTTATCCAGCCCTAACTGAAGTCCCAGATTCTGCTTTTGATCCCCTTTCCTTTCTAATCGGCCTCCTTTTCTCTGATGATTGCTTTCATTCTTACCAACCATGATCCATGTGTGAGTAACTCCTTGACCTGTACCTCTGACCTTCATCTCTCTGCTGAGCTCCAGATGTATGTTGTCACCTGCCCGGAGAAGTTCTAGAACTCCTTCCCCTCGCTCCCTCCTCCCATCCATCATCCAACCATTATTTAGGACAGCTGTTTCCTACAAAGTCAAACAAGACATGGGGGGTCCCTGGCCTGGCAGTCTCCACCAAATTGGAAGTTCAGACACGTTGACAAATAAATCCATGCACTGAGAGAAGTACAAAGTGAGAGTGAAGTGATGAAGCAGTACTACCAGGGGGAAGTTGGGGCATTGGAGAAGGTCAGTCAGAGAGAGGAGGAGATGCTAGGCCAGACTCCAGAGGATTGGAAGATCATCAGCACACCGTGGGCATAAAACAGTGCAGTGTGCAGGGAACTTAAGAAGTTCTCTTTGGTTGGAACAAAGAATTGGATTTCAGGGGGGATAGGGTGCTGTTGAGAGATGAAATCAGGGAAGTAGGCAGTGATGTGATTACAGAAGTGTCCCGTGCCATGCTGAGCAGTTAGCACTTTGTAAGTGGACAGTTGAGAGCTTATGGGATGGCAAGGGATGAGATGTTTGTGTTTAAAAAGGTCCTCTTCACTGTGACCGGGTAGACAGACTAAAGGCTTCCTCGTGGGCATTTAGAGGAAACCACAGCACAATGCTTGAGTTGGCCTATGGTAGCACTGGTGGTGAAGAATCGCCTGCCAATCCAGGAGACATAACGTGGGTTTGATCCCTGGGTTGGGAAGATCTATCTTGTGCACTGTGTTGAAGTTCTCTTCCAGCAAAAAAAAAAATATATATATATATATATATAGTTATTTATATAGTTGTTAATTATGTACAATTATAACAATTATATAATAATTGTTACTGCCTGTTTAAAAACTTGTAATGGTTCACTACTGTATACAGAACAATTGAAACTTTTTAATTCTGGCTTTAAAATTTCTCCACTTTGGTGCCTGTCCTGCCTTTTCCAGCTGCTTCTCCCATACCACCTCTCTTCTCCTGGTCTTCTGTCCTTTGAACTTCTCTCTCGATTCCCTGTGATGGGAACAAGCCCTTTCTCGGTCCCACCTCTGTATCTTCACTCAGGCAGCTTCCTCCACGGGAAAAGACCTCCTCTATCAAAGTCAGTGCATCTTACATTTCTCTTCCACTTGGAGTCTGTCCAAGAGTAGTTGTTAAGAGTATGGCTCCTAGGGCCCAACTTCCTGCTTTTGAATCCAGGCTTTGCACTTGCCGTCTTGAGCAATTTCCTTAGACTCTTTGTGCTTCAGTTTTGTCCTGTTATATGGGGAACTAATAGTGTCCACCTCATAGGGCAGTTGTGAAAATTACAGCGCACTAGAAAACAATATGTAATGCATGGTACACTATTGCTAAATGTTGTTGGTGAAGTCGCTCAGTCATGTCCCGACTCTTTGCGACCCCGTGGACTGTGATCTAGTAGGCTTCCTCGTCCATGGGATTCTCCAGGCAAGAATACTGGAGTGGATTGCCATTTCCTTCTCCAGGGAATCTTCCTGACCCAGGGATCGAACCCGGGTCTCCCACATTGGAGGCAGACGCTTTAACCTCTGAGCCAGCTCTTGAGATATTATTTTGCTTTTCCCCCTAACTCTTTTACATATTCCGGGAGAGAGTGAAGGACAGGGAAGCCTGGCATGCTGCAGTCCCTGGAGTCTCAGTCAGATATGACTTAGTGACTGAACCAACAACATTCTGTTGTTGTTAGCCTGTTAAGTATTATTTGTAAATGCATCACTAGGTCGAAACCACCTTGAAGTCAAGAACTCTGTCTAATGAACCTAAATATCTTCCCTCAATGGATGTGGCCCAGTGCTTGAATATAGTAGACACTCAATTTTATTAAAATACTTTGCTCTCAGCTTCCTAACAAGACATAAAGCCTTTGAAGATGACCCATACTCAAAGGTGGAGACAGGGGGACCAGGAACTGTGGAGCAGGTCCCCTGAGGCCCCTTCTCTTCTCTCCAATCACACGGCCCCAGAGGCAGGCCTGCCTTCCGTTGTGATTCCCTAATCCTTGGACTTGATCCCGCCTCTGGCCCAGGGGACTGGCGGGAATCTGTAGGGCCCTTCCCCTGCCAGAGGGGCAGTTATCAGCCCCGGTTAGCAACAATCCAGGTGTTCTCCGACACTTCCAACCAGACAGACCGGTCTGGTTGGAAGAGAAGCGGTGATTCGGTGCATCACCGGGCTTCCTCGGTACATTTTCTTCAAAAGTATTCTGTGCGGTGTATGTTTTTCAGAAATCAGACGACGAGGTTCCAAAGACCCCCTGGTGAAGGCGCTTCAGCTGCTCGACAGCCCCTGCGAGCCTGGAGAGAACGGCCCGAAGCCCGAGGCGCTGGCGAAGCGCCGCAGCTCCAGGGAGCTGCTGGGGAAGCCGCCGCAGCTGTACGACACGCCCTATGAGCCAGCGGCCGAGGCGGGCCCGTTCGCCGCCGAGGGGCCGGAGCGGAAGGCGAGGTTGCCCCCGGACAGCCACGGACGGCTGCCCCAGGACGACGAGAGGCCCGCGGCCGAGTACGAGCAGCCCTGGGAGTGGAAGAAGGAGCAGATCGTGCGGGCGCTATCGGGTGAGGGCTGGGTCCCCGTCCCGCTCCTGCCTTCTTTCAGCTTCCCAGCCGGAAAACCCCCGCCCACCCGTTCAGCCAAGGCGCTGTTCTTTGTGTTCCTCGACTGCGAGTTTCTTTTTCCAAGAAATTTGATGACGTGGGAAAATAAAAATTTGGCTATGGTTGAAAGAACAGGACTGAAGAAGACCCCTTAATGTTGCAAGGGGCCCTCTGTCTTTCTGGGCATCTTCGTTTCCCTTTATCCTTGCAGTGAGCAACTGTTTGGGAAATGCCTTAAATCACTACTGGAAAACCCTTATCTAATCACCACTAAAAGCTATCACATTGAGAGCAGCTTCTTCTAACTCTTGGTGCTGTTCCTCCAACCTCTTCACATTTCTCTTTAAGATGGCAGTAGTGGATCAAATGGACTATAGGAGAGGTGGCTGGAAAGCAGGAGGAAGCTAGCTTTTTTTTTTTTTCCTGTCGAAAATCCTCCTAAAGGAACCAATTCTTCAGCTGTGAACTGTTTTTAATAACTTAGGAAGTTGATGAGTAGATTGTCAATAGATATTAAAGGTCAGTCTCCCTCCTGCTTCTCCCAAGACATAGTTTTTCTACATATCTGGCCACCTAATTTCTTTTGCCTTTGTAAAAGTTAGGGATCTTTTCCCTCTTAACAGTAAAGCTGTGCTTTTGATTAAAACTGTCATCAATGTAAAGGGCAAATAGAAAAGGGAATTTGTTTGATAGCAAACATTTGAATCTGAATGGGCTTTCCCCAGGGCTCAGCTGGTAAAGAACCCGCCTGCCAGTTACAGGAGACTCAAGAGATGTGGTTTCAATCCCTGAGCTAGGGAAGATCCCCTGGAGAAGGAAATGGCAACCCACTCCAATTTTCTTGCCTGGAAAATCCCATGGACAGAGGAGCCTGGCAGGCTAGTCCGTGGGGTCCCTGACTGAGCCTGGGTGTGCACGCACGCACACATTTGAATCAGGTTTTCTTTTTGTGTGGTTGAATTTTTAAAATAATTTTATTCAAGTATAGTTGATTTAGTGTTGTGTTAATTTCTGCCGTACAGCAAAATGACTCAGTTACACATACATACATTCTTTTTGTATTCTTTCCCATAATGGTTTACCACAGGATATTGAATATAGTTCCCTGTGCTGTTTAATAGAACCTATTTTTTTACCATCCTATACATACTAGTTTGAATATGCTAATCCCAGGCTCCCAGCCCTTCCCTCCCCACCCTCAAGTCAGTTTTTGTTTTATTTTAGAATTATTTTCCACAAATCCCTACTGGTTACCAACTTCTGTGCTAGATGCTGCTCATTTTCTCTCTTTATCTTCTATCCAACCTAGATGTCATAGCATTGTTAGTAGTTCTATTTCTCAGCTGATTTTTCTCTATTATTTCATAGTGGAAACTTCATTTGGTTTCATAGGACGATACACACTCTTGGAAGGAGTCATTACCTGAAACTGTTTAGTCTTTCATTCTAAATATACCAAAAGGACGAATTTTTTTTTTTTAAGTACGTTCTGAAATACACTGAAGTGGTTTCTCCTCATGTTCTAAAACCATTCTCTGTTAATGAACATCTTGCAGTAAAAGTGGGTGCGTGTGGATGCTAGCAGTATGATCTGATATCAAAGACAGCGGGAGCTCAGCTACCCCAGGGCCTTTGTAGTACATTTTAGCTCAGATTGAAGAAGGAGGAAAGCTGCTTTCCTAAGATGAGGCAGACAAGTTCTTTTCTTTGAGGTGTACGTAGGTCATCTCAGTGGCCTCTGATGTTAAATGGAGCCTTCCTTCCAGTTCAGTTTGAGGGCTCTGAGCGGCCTTCTGTCAAGGAGGAGGCAGTGAGGCAGCACCACCGACAGAAGAGCTGGACCCAGAAGATCTTGAAGCCAGCCCTGAGCGACCACAGTGAGGGGGAGCGAGTGGACCCAGCCCTGCCGCTGGAGAAGCAGCCGTGAGTCTCCTCCCCAGACACGCGTGACACAAGGTGGCTGGCAGCTTGTTGAGAGCCTTGGCGGGGCACACTAGCTCATTTTAAGTCTTTCTGGTGTTGAACACTTGTCTGGGTGGGGCTTATTTGTGAAAACCCATTTTCCAAGCCCAGTGCCTTTGTGCCTAGGGGAAAATGAGGCCCCAGAACCCAATCTCAAATTCCATTCCCCTGTGTAGAGTGAAAACTTTTTAAGTGACTTTAGCCCTGTTAACTCCCTCTGGGGGTGATGGATAGGTTTTGTGATCTGGGATTACCCAGATCTCATTTCATCTATTTTGAATGGGAAGCCAGATCTAGTCCGGGCTGTTGAGCTTTCATGAGAAGTTCATTTCCGAAATTGCTTTATGGAATGAGGCCCTGTCTGGATTGGGATATTGATGCTCATGGTTTCTCCCCCTGCCCCATTTTTCAGTTGGTATCATGGTGCCATCACCCGTGCTGAGGCAGAGAGTCGACTACAGTCCTGCAAAGAAGCTGGGTACCTGGTTCGAAACAGCGAATCAGGAACCAGTAGGTACTCCATTGCACTAAAGTGAGTATTAAGCATCCTGGGCTCTCCCTGTCTGGATCAAGAGTAGGGTGCAGACTTGACTATCATGGGAAAATGACCAGGCAAAAAAGATATGTTGGGTTAGCCAAAAACTTCATTTGAGTTTTTCTGTAAGATCTTAGACTTTTTGGTCAACCCAGTACTTCATATGGTCCACAGGGATAAATATCGACAGAAAATAAGATGCGTTTGCTTGGACAACAGAATATGACATACTTTGTTTAGAATGCAAAATTGAGAGAATTCCCTGGCTGCTCGGTGGTTACGACTCCGCGCTTTCACTGCCATGGCCCGAGGTTCAATCCCTGGTCAAGAAACTTAAGTTCCTGCAAGCCATGTGGTGCAGCCAAAAAAAGAAAGAATTCAAAATTGGTGTTGGGTAAATGTCCCAATATGCCTTATGATAAAGAGGGACAAATATCCCTATTTCATTTCATTGTACATTGATTTGTTTCTGCCTTTTGTGGTCTAAATTATTTCTTAGAGAAATAATTTCTGATAAAAATAATAACTTCTAACAGGATAGTTCAGTCATTCTTCTACTCTCTAGTGTTTGGGGCTTTAAGTAAATCAAAGATTGCCTGATTGTCACAATGCCAACTGCAATTTTGGTACCAGTTTCTTCTGTTGAAGAAGGAAACAGTGCCTTGCGATGACTCCCTTGTCCAATTGTACACAGAACATTCGTTTTTGCCCGGTAGGCTTATTCCAATAAGCCTGGTGTCATGGAAATTCTCGTTGCTCTGCGAGTTCAGTGGTGCTATATTGGAGGATCATTGTCAAGAGCCCTAACAGCATTTCCTTCCTGAGGAAGCTGAGCCCCTGCAGCTGAAACAATCAGACTGGAGGGGAAAAGAGGTTGAGGGGGGAGCAACATGGCTCAGAAAATGGGATAGGCTACCAGATACACAATACCAGGAATAGCTTTGCTGTGTTCCTGAAGCGGGTGCTTGTGGATTAGATCTTTGAGCCTTCGGTGCCAGCTGTCACATACAACCAGAAACAGTGTTTCCAGATTGGGGGGGCGAGGGGGAGGAAGAAACAAGTTTTATTATTCTTCTTCTTAATGTGTCCTTTGGGGAGGAAAGAAAGAGGAAACCTTTCACCTGTCTTTCTAGCCTTGAGAAGAGGTGAGTTTAAACCTCACCTTTGTGGTCTCATGCTTGGGCTTAAGCACTAGTTTGGCAGTTTCGGGGGAGGAACTAGGCAATTTTTTTTTTTTTTTCCCTCTTGGTCCAGTGCCTGATAACTTGTGTATGTTAAGGATAAATGACCCAGGGGTGATGCACATTTAGCTGAGGGTTGTGAAGCTTCTGTGTCCTCTGCTAGAGTGCTGAAAGCTCTTCTGTGTGTATATAACAATTCCAGGAGTGGCTGGGACCCTGTCGGCCTATGAATCTAGCTGAGATTGTTTTCAGTGAGGAGGGATCCCTCTGCTCGCTCATTCATGTCTTCTCAATTTTGGTTTTGTTCCAGGACTAGTCAAGGATGCGTCCACATCATAGTGGCTCAGACCAAAGACAACAAGTACACCCTGAATCAGACAAGTGCTGTCTTTGGCAGCATCCCGGAAGTGGTACACTATTACTCCAGTGAGAAACTGCCCTTCAAGGGGGCAGAGCACATGACCTTGCTCTACCCTGTACACAGCAAGCTGCACCAAGGTTCAGCCTCCAGAAGCCCCAGCGGAGCCTCTCACACCTAGGAGGGCATCAGCACCCAACCAGATTCTCAGGGGATAAGGCTGGACTGCCCCATAATATTTGGGAGGAAGCAGGACTCTTCATACAGAAGTCAAGAAGTCTTTGGCCTTGAATCCATTCCATGACGCTTGGTTACTGACCTGTGCCTTTTCTCCTTGCTAAGCAGTTCTACAACGAGAAACCATAATTTACCAGTTGCCTCCACTCCCTGGAGTAGGGTTATCTATTTGGGGCGTGACCCTCAGGAAAGGTAAGTCAGGAGTCCAGAAATACTTAAGGTTCTCCAAAAATGCACTAGTTATTCCCTGGAATACCTAATTTCCAAATAAACCAACCAACTTGGCATTTATATAAAACAACAGAAAATGATAAAACGGACCCAAAGAGCATGTAATAAAAGACCCCTTCTTAGGGAAAAGCATGAACAGTGGAAAATGAGTAATAGTGGACACTTTGGAAAAAACTACCTTTCTCTCTTGAGGGTCCAGAGTCCATAAAAAGTCACAACGTTAGAGTCTGGCCAAAGGATTGTTTTGTCGGCCAGCCTTCTGTGTTTTCTCAATTTCTGTGGACTTTTTTTGACAATTCAGTTATATAAGCATAAATAAGAAGGAAGATGCCTGTGATTTAAGAATCACCAATATAATTAAGCATTGGCAGTATTGCCATCATTCTGAATTATAGAATTAAATTGCAGAATAAGATAAACAACGAAGATTTCATTTCTGAGTTTTAACAAATCTGAAAGTTTACAAAGCTCAACAATTATTATTGAATAATAGAACCTCTGGTCTCTTTTGTTTCATCTTTGTCCATTTTAGTAGTTATTGAAACAACTGAATTTTTCATAGTGATTTAAGAATCACCAATATAATTAAGCATTGGCAGTATTGCCATCATTCTGAATTATAGAATTAAATTGCAGAATAAGATAAACAACGAAGATTTCATTTCTGAGTTTTAACAAATCTGAAAGTTTACAAAGCTCAACAATTATTATTGAATAATAGAACCTCTGGTCTCTTTTGTTTCATCTTTGTCCATTTTAGTAGTTATTGAAACAACTGAATTTTTCATTTTTAGCCCTAAAATTAGATATACTTTGCATTTTAGAGTAACTATATGTATATATATATATATATATATGGGGTCCCCATATATATATATATATATGATATGATTGTGGGAACTGGGTCTCTAAAACCTGCAGTTTCTCTCATGGTGTACAAAGCAGACTGGTTTGCACTATATTAAAATATTTTAAGAGACTGATGTTTTCTCTAACCTCTACTGCTTAAAGATATTAAAATAATATTCATAGTATCATTATCTTTATGATTTATTATGAACTTATATCACCAATGTACTTACTGTGAAAAAAAAAAAAAAAAACAACTGTGGAAATGGCATACTGTGAGAAAGCTCCAGAGTGGCTCTGTAATGAAAACTGAGCAGATGTTTCTGTATTCTAGGGTTTGTAATTTGGTTCTTGAAACTGGTCCAGATACAAATGTGCTGACTGTCATCAATGAAAAGTTAACTTTTGTAACTAATGTTAAATACACAAAAAAATGTTGTTTCAGTTAACTTTTAGGAAAACATATCCTTCTGGTTATTCGCTATCATTTTACTATTAGGATTTAGAGATTAGTAAATATTCGCATCTTTATTCAGTTAAGAATGTACCCAGAGTTGTGTGATCTTTGTTTTTAAAAATTTGAAAAGAACTTTTCCTCACTGGATCTCAATGATTTTATTAGTTGAGAATGTTCTGTTTTTTAAGTACTGATATAATTTTTTTTAATGTACTGGTGTATGCACTTGTCTTTAGTACAGGATTTTTTTTTTTTAATGTTTAGCATCCATAGTTCCAGTTCCATTCACCAAATATTTATTTTCTTCCATATACAAATAATTCATTCTATTAAGCTTATTTTCAGTTCAGCATTCTAGAAATTAAATCCTGCTTTTTACTTATTCTACAAAGGAAGTTCAGCAGTTATCCCAATTTTACTAAATGCTGAAAACTTTGTAAAGTTTTTCTTCGTGCACTAAATGATTTCTGGCCCATACCCAGCAACTGTGATGAATGTAATAGTGAAGTAACGCTTTGAAAGCAGACCTGATGCATTAAGTATTTATTGAGCTTCTATCGTGGGCTCAGTATTGTGCTTCCTTTATGCTGTTTTCCTGTGACAGTCATGCTGTTTTCTTTATATAATTAAAAGTGGAGATGTGGCGTTCATATATAGTCCAGTTCCTGCACAACTGTACAGGAGGTTTTAGGAAGAAGAAGCATAGTAAATTAGTAGAAGCGGGGGATAAGCTACTGTTTTCTTCCTGAAGTTGTGACACAAGCTGACAAAAGCCAGGGAATTCACAGCTGGGTGGTGGCACAAAGTACCGTATGTTCTAAAAACAGTTGGGCCCAGCAGGGTGTCCCTCGTGGCCTCCTTGTTAAGCCTCGGGGCCAGTGGATCTGAAGCCTTGGGACAGGTCTCTGAGCTCTGAATGCTTGTGTTTTTTTGTCACCTTGTCCTGATACACGTGTTCTCCTGTGGTCTTCATTCTCTCGAGTTCATTCAGTCTCCTGAAATATTTTCTTATTCTTTCTGGAGGGAACAATGTCTTCTCACAAATTTGTACTCCTTTGCCTTAAATTTTAGCGTCCATGGAGCTTTTTACGACTTATCCTTTCCTCTTGATCACACTTTGTTTCTAAGAAATGCTTTGCTTGCTGCATGTTACAAGATGGGTTTATCTCATTGTCTCCTTTCAGGCCTCTAAGGACAGAGAGTGAAGGGATATTTCTGTTTGCTGCCACGGTTTTTGTTTTTGTTTTTGTATTTAAATCAGGATGAATTTCAACCACTGCAGTTGGTATATTTACTGCTGCTACTACTAAGTCACTTCAGTCATGTCCGACTGTGTGACCCCATAGACGGCAGCCCACCAGGCTCCCCCATCCCTGGGATTCTCCAGGCAAGAATACTGGAGTGGGTTGCCATTCCCTTCTCCAATGCATGAAAGAGAAAAGTGAAAGTGAAGTCACTCAGTCTGTCCCACTGTTAGCGACCCCATGGACTGTAGCCTACCAGGCTACTCCGTCCATTGGATTTCCAGGCAAGAGTACTGGGGTGGGGTGCCATTGCCTTCCCCGTGGTATATTTAAATAAATAGGAATAAAAGAGAAATGTTGATACATGTACAAAAAGGTAAATACAGATATGGCTACTCTGTTCTGGGGATGGAAGTGTCCTTTTTAGTTATCCAAAGTATTTTCTTAAGAAGTATATATCAAAAGAGCCTTTATTCTTTGCTGCTTTAAGTCTCCCTGTTTTGCTGAATAGTTACTCGTTTATTGACCTCTGCCACAGGGTGGGGAGTGTGGGCAGATAATTTATAGGGCCAGCCAGATGTTTTTGAGATACGTGGGGAAATAGTCCATATTTTTTAATTGGGTCATCTTAAATATATAATTACTCTGTTAATGGCCACTGTTAGTAAATCTTAATACTTAACTCAGAAAAACAGCTGAGCATTTGAGACATTCTTCAGTTGCTTTTTAAATGAGAGTAGCTTTTCTAGTCTATTAAAATGTCCTTTTTTAGTCAAAGGTTAATGGCTCATTTTTCCTTCAGTCTAGGGGGTATACATTTCATTTCCCTTCTCTCCTGGTCCTTTTAATACGATATTTAGCAGAATTTATTGGATACCTTTCTCACTGCTGCTACTGCTGCTAAGTCACTTCAGTCGTGTCCGACTCTGTGTGACCCCATAGACGGCAGCCCACCAGGCTCCCCCATCCCTGGGATTCTCCAGGCAAGAATACTGGAGTGGGTTGCCATTTCCTTCTCCAATGCATGAAAGATAAAAGTGAAAGTGAAGTCGCTCAGTCGTGTCCGACTGTTAGCGACCCCATGGACTGCAGCCCACCAGGCTACTCCGTCCATTGGATTTTCCAGGCAAGAGTACTGGGGTGAGGTGCCATTACCTTTCTCAGAGATGTCTTTTATCCATTAGCTGTCTCTTTCTTATTTCCCATAACCAGCACTATCTTGGCCTTGTGATATATTTAGAATCACTCTTCTTTATTGTCTTCTCAAATTTTTGTACCCCCTTAACTTGGAGAAACTTGGCCTGCAGTGAACCTTAATTTTTCCTACCTTAATTTCTGACCCTATAGGAAGAAAATGATGGTGTGTTGCTGCCATCTAATGGAGAGAAGGAAAACTGCAGTGGGAAAACAAAGCGCATTTAGGGCAGGGTTTTCTGAAGGATTTCTGATACGGTCCTTAGCAGGAAAATGATGACACAGCAGTTGCCATCTTGAAATCTGCCCTTTCCACAGGAAAGGTGATTTGCAACCTAATACAGCCATCGTCAGGAGGCCCCTGGACTATGGCTGGATCATGACCTTTAGAATCTGAAATTGTTTCATAATGAATATGCTGGCAAAAGATCATGGAGACAAGCATCTCATTTTTGTCACATTCTTAACCATTCAGTTACTTTGTCTGGGGCCTTAACGTTTTAAGTATCAACTAATACATGTTAAGTTTTGAAAATATCTGAAGATTGTATGTAATACAGGTGCCTATCTATAGTACTTTAGTAACTTATAGTATATCAGAAGGATTTATTAAAATTTCTGGATGTATTGCAGTAGCCAACATAAGCTGCATGCCCTCCTGAAGATGGTTTACTCTGAAATGTAACTTTAAATAAACATTATTCCAAGAAAGTCTGTGTTTCTGCTTGAGTCAATTAGTTTTGAGAATCACCTCCCTTCATTAAAAAACAAAAAACAACACTTTTCTGCCATAGCAGGGAGAGTCAGAAGTTTCATTTGCAGTCATTATTGATGAAATGTGTAAACCACAGGTCAACATAACTAGCCGGTGTGACCTTAATTTTTTTTCCCAGTTCGGCTTGAGCGCTCTGTATTTTCCTTCCTAAATAAACAGTCACACTTTTTGAAGCTTTCCCCTTCCATTTCCTCAGTCTTCTTCTGGAGTAGGCAGTTGTTAACATTTCTCCTTGCCCCTGACTAGGTATCTGAGTTGGGGCTTTGCTTTTGCTTTTTATCTTTGTTGGCATGCGTGCACCCAGTCCATCGGTGGGGCATGGCGCGATCATCTGTTGTGAATCTGTTTTTCAGCCTCTACCAGGTGATTTCCACACCCAGCCATGGCTGAGAGCTGCCATTGGAAGCAGCTCTTTAGAAACCCAAATTCACTTGAGATTCAAGAAGAAGGCTGTCAAAGCCTGCGGTCTCCATCGAACATTTATATAAATTGCCACCAGGTGGTATAAGTGCTCATTGTTTTTTCCCATCTGTGTCAACAGAAAAGGGAGTTTGCCTTGAGAAATGTTCACCTCCCCCAGTCAGCAGAGCAATTGAGTGCTTGTTTTCAGAAATCAAGTTGAACACATTGTTTCCAACAGCCCAGGATTTGGTCTGTTGAGCTTGGGTTCTGACCCTGTGAAAGGCCAAGATGGAAGCAATGAGAATAAAGTTGCTGTACACCAGGCATGCTCCTGAACAAATGGTTTCCATGCTATATTATTCCACTTTAATCCTCCACAAGGCAGTGAACCAGATGGTAGCCTCCTTTTTCAGATGAACACTGAATCAGTCACGAAGTAAGTGATAGCCTATACTATCACTTAATATCACGAAAATTGATGCTTTTGAACAGTGGTGTTGGAGAACTCTTGAGAGTCCCTTGGACTGCAAGGAGATCCAACCAGTCCATCCTAAAGGAAATCAGTCCCGGGTGTTCATTGGAAGGACTGATGTTGAAGCTGAAACAAACACTGGCCACCTGATGTGAAGAGCTGACTCATTTGAAAAGACCCTGATGCTGGGAGGGATTGGGGGCAGGAGGAGAAGGGGACGACAGAGGATGAGATGGCTGGATGGCATCACCGACTCAATGGACATGGGTTTGGGTAGACTCCGGGAGTTGGTGATGGACAGGGAGGCCTGGCGTGCTGCGGTTCATGGGGTCGGAAACAGTCGGACATGACTGAGCGACTGAACTGAGCTGGCCTTGCAGTCCAGGGCTAATTCTGGAGTGGCTCTGAATTGCTCTACCTAGACAGACATACCTCATATTACTGAGCTTCACAAATACTGCGATCTTTACAAGCCGAAGGTTTATGGCAATCTTGGTGCTATTTTTCCGACAGCATCCTCTCAACTCCTGTCTCTGTGTCACATTTTGGTGGTTCTCACAGTACTTCAAAGCTGTTCATTGTATTTGTTATGATGATCAGTAATGTTTGCCATTACAGTTGTGACTGTTTGCCGGTGCCAGGAACCATGCCTGTCTAAGACGGTGAACTTAATAAGTGTTGGACTTTCCTGGTGAGAAGTGGTTAAGAATCTGCCTGCCAAAGCAGGGAACACGGGTTCGGCCCCTGGTCCAGGAAAATTACACATGCCGTAGGTCAGCTGAGCCCAGGAACCACAATTACTGAAGCCCGGGCTCCTAGACCCCATGCTCCGCAACAGGAGAACCGCTGCACTGAGGCCTGTGCAGCCAGAGAGAAGCCCCTGCTCCCCGAAACTAGCAAAAGCCTTCACGCGGCAACCAAGACCCAGCGCTGCCAACGATTGTTTTTTCATATTTTTTAGAATAAATATGGTGTGTTCTGGGGCTTCCCTAGTGGCTGAGATGGCAAACAATCTGCCTGCAATGTGGGAGACCTGGGCTCAGTCCCTGGTTTGGTATTCTTGCCTGGAGAATTCCATGGACAGAGGAGCTTAGCATGCTATACATAGGGTCCCAAAGAGTCAGACATGACTGAGCAACTAACACTATGACATCACTGTGTGTTCTGACTGCTCCACTGGCTGGCCATTCCCCCATCACCCGTTCAGACCTCACTTTCCCCCCTAAATACAGCAATACTGAAATTAGGCCTAATAGTAAACTTACAATGAACTCTTAAGAACTGAAGTGAAAGGAAGAGTCTCTCACTTTAAGTCAAAAGCTAGAAATGATTAAGCTTAGTGAGGAAGGCACCCCTAAAGCTGAGATAGGCCAAAAGCTAGGCCTCTTGCACCAGTCAGCCAAGCTGTAAATGCAAAGGAAAAGTTCTTGAAAGAAAAGTGTTACTACAGTGAACAAACAAATGATAAAGTTAAACAGTCCTATTGTTGATACAGAGAAAGTTTGAGTGGTCTGGATAAAAGACCAAACCAGCCACCACATCCTCTTAAGTCAAAGCCTCATCCAGAGCTGTCTTCAGTTCTGTGAAGGTTGAGAGAGGTGCTGAAGCTGCGGAACACAGAAGAAAAATTTGAAGCTAGCAGAGATTGGCTTCTGGGGTTTAAGAAGAGAAGCTGTCTCTAGCACATCAAAGTACAAGATGAAGCAGCGAGTGCTGATGTAGAAGCTACAGAAAGTTATCCAGAAGATCTAGCTAAGATCTAATGAAGCTGCTACACTAAACAACCGTGTCGATAAAACAGCCTTCCATTGGAAGAAAATGCCATCTAGAACTTTCATAGCTAGAGAGGAGAAGTCAATGCCTCGATTAAGATCTTTGAAGGACAGGCTGACTCTTGCTGGGGGCTAATCCAGCTGGTAACTTGAAGCCGATGCTCATTTACCATTCCAGAAACCCTAAGGGCCTTAAGAATTATGCTAAATCCACTCTGCCGCTCCTCTATTTATATAGAACAACAAAGCCTGGATGACAGTACATCTGTTTACAACATTGTTTGCTCAATATTTTAAACCCACTGTTGAGACCTGCTCAGGAAAAGATACCTTTCAAAATATTACTGCCCATTGACAATGTACCTGGTCACCTAAGAGCTCTGATGGAGATGTGCAGTGAGATTAGTGTTGTTTTTACTCCTGAGAGCACAACACCCATTCTGCAGCCCATGGTTCCAGGAGTGATTTCAACTTTCAAGTCTGTCTTTAAGAAATACATTTCATAAGACTCTAGCTGTCATAGTGATTCCTCTGATGGATCTGAGCAAAGGAAATTGGAAACCTTCTGAAAAGGGTTCATCAATCTTGTTGCCAGTAAGGACATTCGTGGTTTGTGGGGAAGAGGTCAAAATATCAACATTAACAAGAGTTAGGAAGAAGTGAATTCAGACCCTCATGGATGGCTTTGAAGGGCTCAAGACTGCAGGGGAGAAAGTAACTGCAGATGCGGTAGAAATAGGAAGGGAACCAGACTTAGAAGTGGGGTCTGAATGTATGACTGAACTGCTACAATCTTATACAACTTCATAAAACTTTTTTTTAAACTTTGGTGGATGAGGAGATGCTTCTTACAAAATGAGCAGAGAAGTTAGTTTCTTCAGGTATAGATGTTTCTTCTACTCCTGGCAAGGAAGCTGCAATGACTGTTGAAATGACAGTAAAAAAATATATAATATTACATAAACTTAGTTAATAAGCCAATGGCAGGATTTGAAAGGACTGACTCCAGTTTTGCAAGAAGGTCTACTGTGGGTAAAAAGCTATCAAACAACACTGCATGCTACAGAGAAATCTTTCATGAAAGGATGAGTCAATCAATGTGGCAAACTTCACTGTTGTCTCATTTTAGGAAATTGCCACAACCAACCCAACCTTCAGCAACCACCACCCTAATCAGGTAGCACCATCAGCATCAAGCCAAGACCCTCCACTAGCAAAGACTGTACAACTCACTGAAGGCTCAGATAATGGTTAGCATTTTTCAGCAATAAAGTGTTTTTTAATTAATGTATGTACATTTTTAGACATAATGCTATTCCACACTTAAGAGACTACAGTATAGTATAAATGTAAGTTTTATATGCGCTGGTCAAACAAAAAATACACATGACTTGCTTTACTGTGATATTTGCTTTATTGCAGTGGTCTAGATCCAAACCTGCAATATCCCCAAGGTATGTATGTACTTCCCTTCCCTTTCAGAGATTATACCTGGAATTCTTCACCTTTGACTAACGAGGCAAAGAGTAACAAACTAGCCAACCGGTGTTGCTTAGCAAGTAAAAAATAAAGTTTAAAAAAAAAAACGGTCGCAAAAGCCAAGAAGAGGAAGCAACACAAACGTCCACAGGTGGATGAGCAGATAAACAAAACGCAGTGTATCTATGTACAATGAAATATTCCTGAGCCTTAAAAAGGAAGGAAATGTCAACACATGCTACAATATGAATGAACCCAGAGGACATTATGCTAAGCCAGACACAAGAACACAAATACAGTGTGACTCCAGTTATATGAGGTACCTGGCACCAAAGAATTGATGCTTTTGAACTGTGCTGTTGGAGAAGACTCTCGAGAGTCCCTCTGGACTGCAAGGAGGTCCCGCCAGTCCATCCTGAAGGAGATCAGTTCTGGGTGTTCATTGGAAGGACTGATGCTGAAGCTGAAACTCCAATACTTTGGCCACCTGATGAGAAGAGCTGACTCATTGGAAAAGACCCTGATGCTGGGAGGGATTGGGGGCAGGAGGAGAAGGGGACGACAGAGGATGAGATGGCTGGATGGCATCACCGACTCAATGGACATGAGTTTGAGTAAACTCCGGGAGTTGGCGATGGACAGGGAAGTCTGGCGTGCTGCAGTCCATGGGGTCACAAAGAGTCGGATACGACTAAGCGATTGAACTGAATTGAACTGAAAGTAGTCAAATTCATGGAAACAAAAAACAGAATGGTGATTGCCAAGGCCTGGGGGGAGGGGAGANATGCTGAAGCTGAAACTCCAATACTTTGGCCACCTGATGCGAAGAGCTGACTCATTGGAAAAGACCCTGATGCTGGGAGGGATTGGGGGCAGGAGGAGAAGGGGACGACAGAGGATGAGATGGCTGGATGGCATCACCAACTCAACGGACATGGGTTTGGGTAGACTCTGGGAGTTGGTGATGGACAGGGAGGCCTGGCGTGTTGTGATTCATGGGGTCGCAAAGAGTCAGACATGACTGAGCGACTGAACTGAACTGAACACTGCCTCCAACAAACAGTGGCTGTGTATCAGGCACTGTGCTGGGCTCTGAAAGTATGAAAAGCAATGAGACGTGGCCCTAACTTCAAGAGGCTTAGCACCTAGAGAGAGGCACAGATCATCACTGTAACAGTCATAATGTTGAGATGCTTTCATAGAGCTGGACAGACTGTATTATGAAGCCCCAGGGCAATACTTCTGAGCAATAGTCGGGGGAGGTTTACAGAGACAGGGGGCCTGGACCGTGAAGCATCCATTAGGAGTTACAGCTTTATTTGTTTATTTTCATCTCATTTATTTACTTGGCTCTGCTGGGTCGTCCCTGCTGCACAGGCTTTTCTCTGTTGTGTGAGGGCTTCTCACTGCAGTGGCTTCTCTTGTTGCAGAGCACAGGCTCCGGGGCACATGGGCTTCCGTAGCTGTGGCTCCTGGGCTCTGGAGCACAGGCTCGATAGGGACTGAGCCTGAGTTACCTGCATTCGTAGGCAGATTCCTTACCACTGAGCCACCAGGGAAGCCCCGGGAAGTCACAGCTTTAGGAAGACTATGGAGCACAGCTGTCACACTCAGAAATTGGATTCAAAAAGCAGGGTGAGGTTGGAGTTAAGAGGACATTGAAAAGTGGGTGAAGGCGTGTGGACAGCAGACCAGTGTGTCCCAAGCTTTCCCATGGAAGAGATGCGTGGCAGAGGGGACTGCGCATCCCTTTTGCAGGGTCTGGGGACACAGTCACAAATGTCTCAAGCAGCCCAACATGTTTGGAATATCCTTAAAGTCTTCTGTTTTGTCCTAAAAACACATGTGAATTTTGCATCTGACAGCCGAATATGGGCATATTTATGTAATGGAAAAACCCTTTTCTGGCCTAAACCCTGGGTAAAATCATGTCCTAGGAAGATGTCCTAGGAACACCCCAGAGCTCTGCATGCACCTTGGCACACTATGAGCACACTGGACTGACTTGGTGACATTGGTGGCAGACCTCAAAGGTTCTGGCATGAGATGTGGCATCAAGAAAGCAGGTGTTGTGGATGGAGCTCTGAGCTGTCAGTGGCATTCATGGTCCCAGGGGACAGTCATTGCCTTGGGAGGAACAGGGGAGATACTGCCTTTAAGTTCCAAAAGAAGTTGTTCCAACTCAGCAGACACAATGTTCTTAGAAGTCAAGGTGTTTGATTTGCTAAAAAGTATTTTGGAATACAGAAGGCCAGTACCTGAAAAGAAGCTTAGTGTAAAGCTGACACTAGAACTTCAAAGACCCAGGCCAGCCAGTCTGCAAACCAGATAAAAAGATGCCCTCCTGAGACAGGGAGTTTCTGGGCAGGAAAGGATGTGTTAGAATTTGGAGGGTCCCTGAGAAGGAGCCTGGTGCCCAGCTGAGAGGTGGAGAATGCCAGAGAGAACTCTGGATTTGTTGGGAATCCCCAGAGGCAAAGAGATTTTTGCTTCCTTCCAGAGTTTGGCAGACCCCAGAAATATGTGTCATGCTGCATGGAGTGGAGGGCGTGAGAGATGGCACTTGGGGACCAGGGGCAGAGAGGTCGCAGGGACAGGCCTGCTTTTTCCAGGGTCCCAGACAAGGATATTGGAAATCTAGAATCCAGCATTAGGACAGGACACCTAACTCCATCCCCATGACAGAATCTCCTTGCCAACCTCAGACCTGAAATATATCCAGGAGTGAAAGGGGAACAGAGATAACACTGTATTTAACTGAATGTAAACCTGAAATTTTGGAGAAGGCAATGGCACCCCACTCCAGTACTCTTGCCTGGAAAATCCCATGGGCGGAGGAGCCTTGTAGGCTGCAGTCCATGGGGTCGCAAAGAGTCGGACACAACTGAACGACTTCACTTTCGCTTTTCACTTTTGTGCATTGGAGAAGGAAATGGCAACCCACTCCAGTGTTCTTGCCTGGAGAATCCCAGGGACGGGGGAGCCTGGTGGGCTGCCTTCTATGGGGTCAAACAGAGTCGGACACGACTGAAGCAAACATGAAATTTAAACATAAAGAAATCTCTGTGTTTTGGCAATCAGGTGAAGATAGGAGCCTGAGGTAGACATTTGGTACTTTTATAGGAAAATTAAGTTGTCGTTTTTGCAGCGTGGTTGGCTTGGGATTTTCTTCCTCATTCCACAGAGGTTTTAAGAAGACTCTCTGACAGCAGAGCTCAGAATGGATGGAGGAGAGAGACAGGGAAAGCAGGTTCCCAGGGAAGATGGAAAGAAGTGAGCAGGAGGCTTCTCCCCACTCTGCAATTGGGGACTGAATGTTCCCTGGCACGGAGAAGAGAACTGAGCAGATGAAGCGGGAAAATAAACACTGGAAGTCATCCTTGCCCAGGTCTCATGTGCTTCAGAAGATGCTCGGGTTCTATCAACCAGCTGATGCTATCTTGCCTCCTTTCAGTCGTCCTTGAGTACAAGAGGGGGAGCCGTATTAATCACCGATGTGGTCCAAGAAGGGGCTGTGTGGGGGATGCTGTGCAAATCAGCGTAAGAGCCGGGGCTTTGGTTCCCAGCCCAGCCACGGCAGCTGGTGCCAGTTTAACGCAGTGACCCCATTTCTGCCATGGCTGAAACCCAAGCAGACATTACTCAGAGAGGCTGAAAGGCTTTCTGGCTGAGCAAAAGTCCACGTGACCTCTGCAAGCCAAGCCAGAGGCACTAACCTGGAAGGACCGGAGCCACTGCTTGGTTTGTGTGTGACAAATTAGCCATCAGACTTCCAGGCTATAACTCACTGCCTGATAGACCTCCCCTCTCCTGTGGCAGAAGACCAGGAGCCAGCATGGCCTGGAAGCACTCTTCCTTGAAGTCTTCCATGGGGGCCAGGAATGGAGCCGCAGGACCATGTTTTTTCTTGCATCTCAAATTGAACAAAGGGCAGTCCTTTTCATTTACTTTCCAAAGCAGCTCCTAGGAGATCTTACTTTTATTGATTGGAATCCCTTGGCTTCCACATGGACCTAAAGGAAGGAGGAGAATATGGAGCGGACTGAGAGGGATGGAGGTGGAGGGAACTAGGAAGGGGGTCCTTATCTCACAGACCTCTGAAGCTGAGAGTGACATCAATTAGAATGTTTCAGACAATGCATGGTGCCTGGCATAATCCTTTTCTACTGTGTTATCCTACTAAAATGTGATACATTTTAAGGAAAAAGATCTGATGCTGCTCCACGTCTAATCCAATATTATAGCTCCAGCATCGCTGCCAAATTCCAGAGCAGAATCCTAACATTGGGCTGATGCCGCCAATCTGAGTTTTGTTGTTTTTTTTTTTTTGGCCAGGTCTTCCTTGGCTCTGATGAGAACCACAACATTACCCCTTGGCTTCATCTATCCCCATTTCTTTCCCTGCCTGTAACTCAGTGACCGGCTACCTGCATACACAGCTGAAAAACACAGATCATGTGAAGGACAGGAGCATTACAAAAAGAAGCAGGCTTCATTCCAAGCAGTTTCATTTTCTTTTCTTCTGCCTTGTCTTTTCAAAAACACTCATTTTATTTATTTTCTCACTCAACTCCTATAAAAAGAAATATCGCTAGCCACTCACAGGGGCCGACATCCCCATTCAAGGGGATTGTATTACCGAAGGCTTTGGAGAGCAATCGTGAGACAAAAAGGTAGTCGGTGCATTCCAAGGAAATTAAATACTTTTATCTTGAAAAACTCAAGCTCACAATCAGGCTTCAAAGGAACATAAATACAACACCAGGCTGTGAAAATCAGGATCCCCTTTCAAGGATGGAATAGAGGCCAGTGGCACTGACTCACAAAATCCTTAGAGAGCAGGAAGGTTGCTGTCTGGCATGGCGGGAATGAAAGTGTGAGACATCTTAGCAAGAGTGGGGGCGAGTGATGAGAGGGGTAAGGGGAATTGTCGGGACTTTTTCCCTTCTCTTTCTTCCCTGGGGGCCCAGCTCTATTATGCTGGCTCTCTAGTTTCTCTGGAGAGAGCCAAGACTGGAAACCTGAATATGGGAGTTTAGATAGTGTCTCAAAGTGATGCTTGCAGAGAAAGCCTCTTCCTAAACAAATTGGATTGACTGCTCAGAGACAGGGAAACTCTGGGATTGGGGGTAGGGGGAGGGCGGAAAGCGTGATCAGGAACAGAGGCCCTGTGTGTCTGCATCAAAGGAGGTCAACAAGTGTAAAGACCCCAGCCACACTGTGTCTGCAAGGTGAGGCAAGTTAAGTCAATGGATCGTCAATCCAAACATTTGATGTACTGTTCCCAAGGAGAGAAGGGGTTTTTATAAGTGGAACTCACAGCCCATACATGGGCTTCCCTGGTGGCTCAGAGGTAAAGAATCCACCTGCAATGCAGGAGACACGAGTTGGATTCCTGGGTCAGGAAGAACCCCTGGAAAAGGAAATGGCAACCCATTCCAGTATTCTTGCCTGAGAAATCCCACGGATAGAGGAGCCTGCTGCTGCTGCTAAGTCGCTTCAGTCGTGTCCGACTCTGTGCGACCCCATAGACGGCAGCCCACCAGGCTCCGCCGTCCCTGGGATTCTCAGGCAAGAACACTGGAGTGGGTTGCCATTTCCTTCAGTGCATGAAAATGAAAAGTGAAAATGAAGTCGTTTCAGTCATGTCCGACTCGGTGCGACCCCATAGACAGCAGCCCACCAGGCTCCTCCGTCCATGGGGTTTTCCAAGCAAGAGTACTGGAGTGGGGTGCCCTTGCCTTCTCCGATAGAGGAGGCTGGCGGGCTGCAAATCCATGGGGTCGCGAAAGAGTCGGTCATGACTGGGTGACTAAACAACAGCACAGCCTCCCTCCCCAGTCACTTGGCACAGGGCTGGGGCAGCGGTCCTAGGAATGACTTCAGTCATGGGGAGCCAGGCTGCGTTCTGGAATCATGCTCCTGCAGCATGAGGGACAATGGGGGCCCCCAGTTTCCCGGAGAGGTGGTGTAGGGTAGGGATACAGGCTTAGACTCCAGCTTCCATTTGAATCAGGCACTTCCGCTTGCCAGCTGTGGGGTCCTGGGCAAGTTACCAGACTCCAGTACCTTGGTTTCCTTATCTGGAACATGGAGGCAAGGGTAGTGCCAATTTCACAGGGCAACTGTTAGGATTGGATTAAAACGTTTAGCCTAGTAAGCTGGCTCATAGTACACATTCATAAAGGTCAGCTTTATTTTTATAAACGTTAGCTGGGCAGCCAGACTTACCTGGATTTCACATCTTAGCTCTGAATACTTGGGCAAATTCTTGAAGTTCTCTGAATTTCTGTTTCTTTAACTGTAAAATGCCGACAGTGGACCTTCTTTATAGCATTTTTAATGAGAATTGAATGAGATCCGAGGTGCTCAAGCTTATACTTTGATAAATTGTAAAGTGCCCCTTCTATAATTTTCATTTCGATAAACTGCAAAATTTATCAGATGCGTTTCCCATCCCTCTTCTATTCTGTTGCTTTTCCTACCCTTATGCCATCACTGTCTCCAGAATCTGCTAAGGTCTAGTCAACAGATGTCATGATTGATGCAAGAAGAAATGGCAAACTTAGTTTCACAGTCCTCAGAGGTGCACACATGATATGCACACATGATGATTCACTTTGTATTTTCTGAAAAGGTTATGCAGGTCAGCTCATATATGGGCAAGTAAAGTTGCTATTTACAACAAATAAGTCCATAGAGATGGGGCTGTTTAATATATTTGCATGAATGTAGGTGAATGTGGCTCTGAATTGTTTTTATTTATTTAGTTGCTAAGTCATGGCTGACTCTTTGCGACCCCATGGACTGTAGCCCTCCAGGATCATCTGTCCGTGGGATTTCCCAGGCAAGAATACTGGAGTGGGTTGCCATTTCCTTCTCCAGGGGATCTTCCTGACCCAAGGATCAAACCCTGGTCTCCTGCATTAGCAGGTGGATTCTTTACCACTGAGCCGCCAGGGAGCTTCTAGACTCTGAATTAGTAACTGCTTGAAAATCATATTGGTCAAAGAATCCACGTTCTTATCAAATGTTGTCAATCTGGAAGATTGCACCAAGCTTCAGCACCTAGCATAGTGCTCAGCTCATGGGAGCTCCTCAAGAAGGATGTGTTGACTGATGTCAAAGACAAAATACACTGCCTCCTAAAGGGATTGTGGTACCAGTCTCTCATCTCTCTGCCCCTGCCACATGACCCCTGTTGCCTCTGCCTCTTTGCTTCCCAGGCTCCCATTCAAAAGGAATTGTCCTGCCTTGCATTTGCAGATTTCCACAGGACCATCTGGAGATATGCACGGGTTTTAAGGTCTGGGATATATGTGCACCTGAATCCAAGAGGTGACTATTTGCTAATCAGAACCAAAGGCAGAGCAGGTGGCTGGGTGGGTGGATGGTATCTCTCAAATCTATTCAGAGATACTCTCTTGCAGGTGGCCCATTCCCCTCTGTGGTTCTGGAGACAGCATTCTTCATTTGCATTTGTCAACTATAATTTGTGTTTGTGGGCAATCTGTGAATGACACCAAAGTTAGTCTTTAATCTACCAAAAGTTTATGGGGAGAGTTTGATTCCATTTTAGTTTAATAGTCTTACTTCTGGGACCCAACTGAGCCTCAGAAACTCATGTCAGGAAAATCTCAGTTTGAAAGCCATCTGTCTGAATGGCTTCTGTGTGGTCTTGTCTGAAGAAGGGAGGGGCGGGGATGACAAGATGACTCCAATACAGGTGTGGAGGCATCTATGGGTGCATCATGGGCCTTGGGGTCAGACTGGAGGGAGTCCACATGACAGGCTCCCCTGAGTGATGGCTGTGAGTCGGGGAAGGCATCTGACTTCTAGGAGAATGACTAATGACGATGTTAATGGAACCGCTGCTCCCTCCTAACTGCTTCCCGCTCGCTCCCCACTCCATCTGTTTCTCAACTGCAACTCTGCCAGCGAGCTATTCTTGCCTCCCCTTTCCAATAAGTTCCTAAAGGCACGAGCAGTATATAAGCCCCTCTCCAACGGGGAGGGGGCCACTCAGCCCAGAGTCAGCACGCTGGAGCTGACAGCCCTGATTAACATGCTGGTCTTGAAACACGAGAAGCTGGGAAAGAGAGGCTGTGGGGTGTTTCACTGAGTCATGGTTTCTACCAGAACCCTGTTTAAACCTAAGCTCCTCTAAGAAGCTTTCCCTCACCTGATCAAGATTTCCCAGCCCAGATCACCTGTTTGTTTATAACTCTCCCCCAGCCCCACCCCCCAGAGCTGCTCAGGACCACGTACGCTCAAGTCCACCTCGTGGATCATCCACGTCATGTTCAGCCCCTCTACAATCTGGACCATCTGCCTGTGTCACCAGGCGAGGAGGATTGAATGAAGGCTAGTGCTCAAACGCTCAGTCGTGTCTGACTCTTTGCAACCCCATGGGCTGCAGCCCCCACGCTCCTCTGCCCATGGGATTTCTCAGGCAAGAATACTGGAGTGGGCTGCCATTTCCTTCTCCAGGGAATCTTCCCGACCCAGGGGACAAACCCACGTTGTCTCTTACATCTCNAACTCGATGGACATGAGTCTGAGTGAACTCCGGGAATTGGTGATGGACAGGGAGGCCTGGAGTGCTGTGATTCATGGGGTCGCAGAGTCGGACATGACTGAGTGACTGAACTGAATTGATGGGCACCTTTAAGAATGAAATAGAGGTGGAACTATGAGGTAATGAGAACACTGGGGATTTTTCATTTTTTTATGTTGATGATATTCTTTCACAAATGGAATGATTTGTTTCTGTTTCAAGAAGACTTCTGTGCTGATGGACCATGACCAGGTTCATGGGTTACACAGCATCACACCGAGTAAGAAGACAGGGGCCACGTCAGCCAACATTTCTAGAATTTAGCTTCATCATCTGTAAAACAAGGTGACACACACAGGATACTCGATATCCTGCCTTCTCCCTATATGAGGACTCATTACACAGGCACATGAGCACAGTTCTTCTGAGATTATCCAGTTAGTATGTTGGTTTCCTTAAAAATTTAGGAAAGACTCAAGAAATTTCCTTAGAGCCAGTGGGCTGATCAAAAGAAAGTTCACATTTTGGAAAACACAGGATGTGATACTGACTCAGCTGTTGAAAGGGATGAAATCATGTCATTTGCACTCTGTAATACAGAGTGAAGTAAGTCAGAAAGAGACAAATATTGTCTATTAACACATATATGGGGAGTCTTGAAAGAAGGTACAGGTGAAACTATTTGCAAAGCGGAAATAGAAACACAGACATGGAAAATAAACGTATGAACACTAAGGGAGGAAGGGAGGGGTGGGATAAATTGGGAGATTGGGATTAATATATTGACAGTATTGATACTATGTATAAAATAAATAACTGAGAATCTACTGTAGAGCACAGGGAACTTTACTCAGGGCTCTTGGTGACCTAAATGGGAAGGAAATCCAAACAAGAGGGGATATATACACATGTAGCTGTTACACTGCTGTACAGCAGAGACTAACACATCATTTTAAAGCAAATATACCGCAATTAAAAAAGAGACACTGTGAGACTGTGTACTATAATGTTCTTCAGCTACACATTTTTGTGTGGCTGTGACTATATTTTGTTTTGATGATTTTATAGCCAGAAGGTAAGTTAAGAATCCAAAACCCTAATACTGAAAAATATGTTTTCTAACCAATCTGTGAAATGAAAAAAAAAAAAAAGTCCAGTCTATATTACCTTACAGTGAAAATGCACCACATCCAGGTTGTCATGGGTGATCAGTGAGTTCTCTCCCCACAGGTGAGCCACATGGACACAGCAGGGAAATAGGAATTAGGTCCACCTCCTGGACCACCCTGTGCTGGGTCTGGCGGGTCACGTCCTGGGCTTGGGCATTCTTTGCCTGCTTAAGAGAGGCTCCATCTGTGGATCTGGTAGCCGGAAGTCCTTCAGGACAATTAAGGAGACTCTGAGCATGGAGATCATCATTCCCAGAATCCACAAGTAGCACCAGGATGACTTCCCCCTTATTGTGAATCATTTGTTGTGAGTCACGGTTATCATCTCAATTCAAACTTAAAGCACTTCCTACATGGCATTTTGTCAATGATTCCTATTGGCTTCTTTAAGCCATTCTGAGTTTATTTTGGTGTATGATGTGAAGGTGCATTCTAACTTCACTGATTTATATGGTTCCTACTGCTTTCTGATTTGTGTGTATAAATAAACAAGATTACCAGTTTGGATGAACTGAAGGGAAGAGATTGTACCTGTGCACATGAGAGCCAACGGGGTGAGTAGAGGGGTAGATTAAGAGTTGAGGATGTTAATATCTATCTTATATATAATAGTCATACACACTGCTATATATAAAAGAGATAAACAATAAGGACCTACTATATAGCATAAGACATTATATTCAATATCTTATAATAATCTATAATGGAAAAGAAAATATATATATATATATAAAACTGAGTCACTTTGCTGAATATCTGAAACTAACACAACATTGTAAATCAAATAGACTTCAATTTAAAAAAAAAAAAAGCCAAGCCAAGTAGTTAGTCAAAGTGTCAAGCAGTATACTGTGAACAAGTGAGAACTGTGGTTTACATTAAAAGATAGTTAAGGAAGACGTGTTCGTATTCATTTTTGATTTTTTTTTTTTTTTTGGTTGCTCTGGGTCTCTGTTGTTGCATGCACGAGGGTTTTCTCTCACTGCTGAGCACAGGCTCTTTAGGCATATCGGCTTCAGCAGCTGTGGAGCGTGGGGGCCTCATTAGTTTTGGCTTGCTCGCTCTGGAATGGGGGCTCAGTAGTTGTAGCACACAGGCTTAGTTGCTCTGAGGCATGTGGTATCTTCCCTGACCAGGGGTCAAACCCATGTCCCCTGCGTTGGCGGGTGGACTCATTCACTGCACCAGCAGGGAAGTCCCTATTTGCATTATTTTAAATGGTACGTTTGCAAGTGAAGCATTCCCCCTAAAGTCCTTGCACATTTAAAATGGAGAATGTGAATGCTTTTAAAAGGTTTACTCAGCTTCAACAGTTACTGTCATCTCATAGTCAGTTTTGCTTTATCTATGATCCCCACCTACTTCTTGCACTTTTTAATTAACAATTTTTTATAGGCAGTCCAACCTGGTTGCACTATTCCAAAATAGAGAGATTATAACAGTTTAATGAAAAGCTTTCTAACTGTAAAAACATATAGGCTCATGAAAAAAAAAACTTAATATGCATAAAAGAAAAAGAAGGAGCAAATCTGGTCTTCAGCAGCTTCCTAATGCTCTTAGAATGTCGAAAAATTGCTCTGCACATTGCATGTCCAAGGCAGGTCTCACCTCAGGCCCTGCACTGTCAGCCTCCCTAGGCCACCCCTTCCCCCTGGAACCCTCCTCTGTTTTCACTTTCCCTGTCCCTTCCTTCCCTGACTCCCTAGACCGGATTAGTCACTTGGCTCTTGGAGACAGCAAGAGCATTTGCTCCCTAATTGCCTGGCTCAGTGAGTGAACTGACAGCATCTTTGGGAAGGGATTGGTTCCTCTTACATCCTGGCATGGTGATGGAGTAAACATCCCCTGAAGGACTCAGCCCAGAGAGAGCCACCTCTTCCAGCATGGTGATCATTCACCCTTTCAGACACAGTGGACCTAAGAAAGTTCTCATGCCATAAATAAAGCACAGTTTGGGGATTTCAAGGTAGTTCATTCAAGTATTGGTGGCACAGTAGTAAAGAGTCTGCCAGCCAATGCAGGAGATGCAAGAGAAGAGGGTTTGGTCCCTAGATCCAGAAGATTTGCTGGAGAAGCAAATGGCAACCCGTTCTAGTATTCTTGCCTGGGAAATCCCATGGACAGAGGAGCCTGGTGGGCTAGAGTCCAGGACTCTTAAAGAGTTAGCCAGGATTTAGCAATTGAACAACAAACAACATTAAAATATACACCAAGGAAGCAACAGAACACCAGATCAATCACTCAGAGTTCAGAGGAATAGATACGGGACTGATACAGGAGGGGAAGTGGTTTGGTTTCTGATGAAGGATCATTAACCGTAAGGAGCTACTTGCTGCCCCCGCCTCTGCGGCCCATCGCCTATGCGGCTCCTATTTTGTGAGCATCGCTGAGGTCTGGTGGCCTCAGGGACACACCTTCATAGCTCAGACTCTTGGCTTCCGCAATGATACATGTGATAAACCAGATGAAGACTCCAGGGCCATCTCCCCATGAGGGTGAGCGGGCCAGGCCCCCACCCAGCACAGAGCAGAGCACCTAGCCTGGGGAAGGGGGTGGAAAGGTAGGCCCACCCCGGTTGTCACCAGGGGCTGAGGGGCCACACAGCAAGGGAAAGAGCACTGGCTTGGGGTCAAGCAGACCCAGGTTTAGGGTCTAGTTCAGCCTCTTACCCAGCTCAGGAGTCTTAGACCACTATCTTCGCCAATATGAGCCTCTGTGGTTGCATCTGTAAACTGGTGAAAACACTTACCTCTCATTAGGATGAGAAAGAAAATCCTATTTGTGAAGCACATGGGGAGGGTCCATAAACGGCTGTCATTATTATTAGGTAATCTTAATATGCCATCTCGACCAAAAAGGGACAGTGACCTTCTGGACAACCAGCAGGGCCAGTGGTGTAGCTCTTTGCTGTCCACAGGTTTTGTCACCTGCTTAGGCCCCCAGTAACGTGTTACCATAGAACCTCGCCTCCCACGCTGCAGTCTCCCTCACAGAGACCCTCAGAGCTGGCGGCACGGCAGGAGAAACTGAGCGTCTTGCACCCATGTAAACAGACACCCACTTTTGTGATCTGGAGGGTCTGGGGTTGAAGCCTGGGTGTCTTGTAATTCCTGGAGCCATCCACAGACATGATCGACTGAAATCTGAGGCCCCAGAGCACCCACCTCCTCATAGAAAGAATCAGGGTCCACAGTCACCCTCGGGGTCCGTCACCACCTTCTCCAGACCGATCTGGAATCCCTGCTGGTTGTGGTGACTCCAGTGTACACCACATGTACCTGTGCCCTGCAGGGTAATGAACACGCTGTCCACACGAGCAGGTGCTGCTGACACAGTCCTCCTCCACCTTTCCCCCCTCCCTTCATCAGTCACTGGGGACAGACCCTAGAATGTCCCAGTTACACTGAATGGGACATTTCATCATTTCAGAACCCTCATTGTTCAGCACATGCATTTAAAAACCAAAATAGGGGACTCCCCTGTTACCCCTGTGGTTAAGACTGTGTGCTGCTGCCAATGTAGGGTTCAACCCCTGTCAGGGCCCTGAGATCTTACATGCTGCTCAGCATGGCCCCCAAAATTAATTAAATAAAAAACAAAATAGAATTCAACTGTCTTCCCGATAAATTTCATTCTTTAAAAAAATCATGAAGAAGTCGCGTCGCTCAGTCGTGTCTGACTCTTTGCGACCCCATGGACTGTAGCCCACCAGGCTTCTCCATCTATGGGATGCTGCAGGCAAGAGTACTGGAGTAGGTTGCCACTTCCTTCTCCAGGGGATCTTCCCGACCCAGGGATCGAACCCAGGTCTCCCACATTGTAGGCAGACGCTTTACCAAAATGGACTTGTGGTTGCCAAAGGGGAAGGTTGTAGGGGAAGGAAGGATTGGGAGTTTGGAATAAGCATCTTAGTTCCCCAACCTGGGTCCTCCACAGTGAAATCAGAGTTCTAACCACGGGACCATCAGGGAATTCCCAGAAGCAAACTATTATTAATATATATATAGAATAGATAAACAACAAGGTCCTACTGTACAGCACAGGGAACTATATTCAATATTCTGTATAAACCATAATGGAAAAGAAAAGGTATGTGTATATATATAACTGAGTCACTTTGCTGTACAGTAAAAATTAATACATCATTGCAAATCAACTATACTTCAATAAAATAAATTTTTCAAAAAACAATGCAGCTTCTCATCACACGATAAGCTATTTTCTTTATGAGACATTCAGAAGCCTTACTAAGCATTTTGAAGTTACCTGAGAAAAAGAAACAGCCTAGTTGAATACTGCATATTCCCATAGTGCAAGTGTTTCGGGATCTTACTGAAAAATCTCATTGTACTCATGTTTTGGATAGTCACTGAAAATTGCTGGTGTGAAATAAGATGTGGCTGAGGCTGTTCTAAGGTTGTTTTAAGTAACACACATCAGCAAGAAGACGAGAAGTTTCTCGGAGAGACCAGGGGGTGGCCAGGATTTCAAGGGTCGTGTAGGGCTGGCTCTCCTGCTCAGGACTGTTTACATGATATGACCACTCGGTCAGCTCACCCAGCCAGCCCACCTGGCCACCACCCTGCCTGAGAGGCCGCCAGGCCCAGCCCGGCCCTTGGCTGCTCAGACCAGCTTCAGGCCTTGCAACAGCACGCTTCTGCTATGCAGGAAGGCACCATATTTCGGGCCTCTGGCCTGTGCTTCTCACAGACATGGGGGAAGGTTTGGTGTCCTTCTGCATCAAAAAATAAGGAAAGCGCTTTCCTTGGTGGTCGTTCCAGTAGCTGAGTGATCCTTGCCATCCTCTACAGGATCCCCCATCTGCTCTCTCATTCTCTCTTCTGGAAAGAGCATCATAGCCTTACCAACCCAAGAGTGATGTGGTGAAGAAGGGGGCCACCCTCTTCCATTTCCTGCTCCTTACACTCACTCCCACACCCTCTGTGGGGCCCACACAGCCAAGCCACCATGGGACATCTGTTTCCCGTGTCACTTTCTGCAACACAGGGACCAGCCTCAAAAGAAACCGTGGCATCCTCGAGGATGGGCCCCAGAGGTGTGGTCGGTCACATGGCTTTCTTTTGATTCCCCGGAGGTTGGGGGGCCGCGCAGCGGGGCCTGGCACTTCAGCTTTCGGACCGAATTACACAATTTCCAGGTTTCCATGCAGTTTCCTCCTCCCCAGCCCTGAGCTGTTTACACAGCAACTCTTATCCACAGAGCATCCACATGAAGGCTTTCCTCTGTTTGGAAGATTTGGGATGGCAGTGTCCCAAGGTTTATGGAAGCTCCTTTTCAACAGGGTACAGATGCTGCCTGATGATGGAGAGGTCCAGGGTTGACTTGTGATTCCGTTAACAACCCCTGTTCAATAAACAGTCTTCTGATGAATAAAGGTCCTTCCTTTTCCTTCCCCCCAGCTCCATCACCTGATAATGATGTAAAAAAGGCCGAAGCACCTACGCCCTTTCCAGAAAGCCCAGGGCTCGTTTGGGGAAATAACTTTCCAAATGAAAGTCTTTGAGAAATTGCAACTTATTTCTTAAACTCACCTGATTTTTTTTCCAGAGGTAATTTAATCCTGCATTAAGGAAAAGTTCACCCCCCAAATGGTTCTCCTTGACTTTAAACTCATGTTTCTTCACCCCTTTCCCCGAGTAACCATGCAAGTCTTTCCTTGAAAAGACCCAGGCGCCAAAGGATCATTATCTCCTAGGTATATTTTTTAGAACTTATTTATTTCAAACATTTACAATTTTCATTTTAAATGCAAAATAGCTGATAATAAGAAAAAAACACTGAAAAAAATTATACTGACCCTTTGCCCCATATACAGACATCACCAGCCTTTGGTATTTGCTTTCAGATAATTAGGTTAAAAAAAAAAAAAAAACCAAACTTAAAACTATTATTTCTCTCCAGAAAAAAATAAAGTTGAGGTATTCTATTTAACAGATGTGTGCTCTCTATCCAAATACGGTTTCTCTGTTAATTAATAGCCTTGCTACACACTGTTCCAATCCTTTCCTTCTGAAGTAGATCTGCATTTGAGCATATGTTCATACATCTGACAATGTTCCTTAATCATCATTAAGGTTGCCATAGAAACTTGCTGGCGCTGGAACCAGGCTACACGGAGGACACGATGCTAGAAGGACCTTTCGGGGATGCTCGGGAGTGTCTGGCACAGAAGTGGAGCCAGCCTGGCAAAAGCCCCGCTGCCAACTGCTGCATGGGAGGCTGGGATCCAGGCTCATGCTCCCAGGGACCACCAGTTGCCCCTGCTTCTCCAAATTAAGATAAATTCTTACCAACTCAGTCTGGAGCTGGGTGTCAGACTCCTCCCCAGCTGGGGCAATCTTATAGCCCAGGACCAAAGCAGCCAGGCAAGACATTCCTGAACATTCTACAGGAAACCCACAAACCATGATCACCCCCAGTCTGTCCCACTGAGCCCTGCTGAGCTGAGCTCTGCTCCCCACCAGGTGGGCTCCCAGTCCGTTCCAGGAGCAGATTCCACCCCTTGTAATGGTGTTTCCTTCCCTCGGGGACAGCAGACAAATGACAGAGACTGAGGGAGCCCAGAGCCTGGCAAGCAAACTGCCGAGGGCAAGGTTCCATCAGGGCAAAGGGCTTTCAGGGTTACCGGAGGCTTTGCAGAAACAGTCAACGCTACTTCCTCGGCACTTAAAAACAACATTTGTTCTTCTTTTTTCATTAATGCTACAAGAATTAATGACCACTTTAACTGAAACCCTGAACTAGCATATTGTCAATGTTTCCCACCCAGCAGGATAAGCTGTCCATCTGTAATAAAAAATTGTCGCTGGGCTAACATTTCCTTCTGGCTGTGTAGCAGATTGCTACAGGTATTAGGTGAGTAGCATCACACATGTGCTGCAGAAACACAGGTAAGAATGACTTGTGAATTGAAACACACATTCACCGACCATAGATTCAAAGACAGAGAGCGCGTGGGGTGTATACCTAGGTACACCGAGCAAGAGAAGACAAATATTTTTCCTTCATCTATACTAGCTTATAAAAAAATAAAGGAGGGGGGGAGGCAGTTCCGTTCAAATAATAATGAAAGCAATAACAATTTGGAGATCAAAGCTGCCTAGCTCTCAGCAATCATGAGCTATCTGGATTTCACATCTCCCACCAGCACCGCTGCCTGGCTCTGCTAATATTACACGTGGGTAAAACTTTGTCAAGAGTTAACTGTGGGCAGAGAATCATCCTGTCTCATGCAGATTCTCATTTTCTATATTTCCCTTTGACAGCATTTTTGCTGGTCTCAGTCACGAAAACTTGAGAGAAAAAAACAAAACAAAACAAAACCACCTGCCTCACTTTTGTCAACTTCAGATTAGTTGCCAAAGGCAGCAACAGAGTCTGAAATTTACAGCCAAAGCCAGCAATGAAAGTCACCATGTAGCCCAACGTCATAACAGTTTGAGCCTGGCAAACAGTAAACAAAACACCATCATTTCTGTCTTTTTCCCACCCGTCTGGCGCTGGTGGTGGTTCTTCTAAAACAGGAGACTACTAGAAAAGTGTTGTGGTCTGGTACATTTTTAGTGGTGGGTTACACGACTGATTTTAATCACAGCTTCTTTCTGGGACTTCCCAGGATACTTGAGGGTGCTTGTCTGGGTAACCACTAACTTCACTGAATTTTCAAAGCCTAGACAGAAAAGTACACTGCAGTGGTTAGTGCAGCGTCACGCCCAGGCGTTCAGTCGGTGCCCCAATGCTAGCTGAACTCAATCACATTCAAGGAACTAACTAAAAAGAGGAAGGCATCAAGGTTAGGATTTTTTTTTTTTTATTGAACCTCGTCTGATACTGGAGGATTCGTGGCTTTCAGTGGTGGGGATTTTCAGCTGACCTGCTGAGTAATCGTGGGAGGCTGGCTTCCCAGCACTGTGACCTGGGAGCTGGACACCATTTCCTTCTCGACCGCCTGGGGGAGTAGTTACAAGCTGCCTTTTCCACTAAATTAGAAGAGAGGCAGAGTTGTTTTCTCTCTTTTTTTTTTTTTCGCTTTTTAAGACAAAAACAAAATTTAGAAAAGAGTCTCTTCTCTTATAGGGGAAAATCTTTTCTCGTCCTTCGTCACTTGATTCAGTTTTGTGCTGAACAAAGTCACTGTGCCTTTCCCCTGTTATTCATATACTGACTCTCAACTAATACTGGATGCTCTACCCTCTGAAGATAAAAGAGTCAGCAGTTTTTTAAAAACCAAATTAAAGTCCATTCTTGCCAGGTTCTTTTGTCTTTTTGCATAAATATTATCTTCCCTGGTTACTCAGGCTCAGTTGAAAACAAAATAAACAAAGCTGGAGCAAGGCAATGTTGATTTCACAACTGGCAGATGCCTTCCTGATGCCAGTTCTCCTTTAGGGGAGCTGGGGAAAGGGCGGAATGGTGTGCAGAGGCCTCCATCCCCCTCAGCGATGCTACTACAGATAAGCTTGGAGACCCTGCCCCACTCCCCTCCTTCCTCTCCTGAAGTCCTGGGATCCAAAAAGGGAAATCGCGCCAGTGCACTTGATTCTGGATTCACCAAGTGCCTAGGACGACCATTCACATTCAGAAAATGCTGATGAGGAACTACTTATAATTCCATTTCAAACCATCAGGCCCTGAGATACTATCTGCCCCCACCTCAGCTGCGGGGAAAGAAAAGCACAAGAGATCTTCCCCCATACTTAGGCCTAGAAAAAAGGGAATTTCGAAGGCACTTGGGTTTCTAGAGTTTGCGGTGGGTCAAGACATAAGTGACTTGGGAAGTCTGGGTGGAAATCCACCCCACCCACCTGAGGTTGCAGCTCCTGGTGGTGGGCAGGAGTGCGCCGGTGGCCAGCGGCTCATCCACACCAAAGCCAGGGGCAGTCCCAAACCTCCCCAGTTACCCAGCTCTGCCCACCTGAGTGGCCAGTAGAGTCTTGACACCCGTCTCTTCACGGGGGCCTGAGTTCACTCTCACCCTGTAATCAGGGCATTGGGGTCAGAGTGATTCAAAACTAAACAAACACAGCAAATCTTTTTTTTCACCCAGCGTAGAATTTTCTGTGAGGCGCTTCTGTAAAGGTAAAGCCAGAGGCCCCGAGTACCTGAGATAAGCTGGCACGGCAGTGAGGATCGACTTGTGCTAAGCATCCACACAGTCCAGGGGCCTGACACCCCAGGCTGCTAGGCCTACCCATTATCTGGGGAAGAAGTAGCCTCTGTTGCTGACGTCATAAGGGCTCCCAGGGCCCTTAGCATCCGGTCGGCTGTTCCTCGATGTGTTGTCAGATTCAAGGCTGCTGGGGGACACCGGTGGGGAGATGAGGGGGACAAGCGCTGTGGTGGGCTTGGGCCTCTCAGGGACCAGCTGGCCCAAAGAATACGGCGGGTGTGCACTCGTCTTGCCTTCTTTCAGAGCCTGCAGTTTTCCCGTCTTGTTGAACCTTCACACAGACACACAAAGACAAACCACGCAAATGTTGAGTTCCTGCTGTGGTAAACCCAAGAGAAAAACACCAACAGCTGGCTGCCCTGGTGGGCTGGCACTCCTGGGTCTCACCTCTAAGGACTGATAACTATTTATTCATTGGCTGCTTTCTGTCACCAGGAACTACATAATCCTCTGAAGAGCTATCAAAAATACCCCAAGGGAATAGGTATGCATGGTGGGTCCAGTTTACCAATGGGGAAACTGAGGTTTTCAGTGCCTCTTTTATAGCACCTGAGAACCTAATTTGTTCTCTGTTCTGCTCCACTCAGACGGTAAAGAATCCATCTACAATGAAGGAGACCTGGATTCGATTCCTGGGTATGTAAGACTCCCCTGAAGAAGGGCATGGCAACCCACTCCAGTACTCTTGCCTGGAGAATCCCATGGACAGAGGAGCCTGGCAGGCTACAGCCCATGGGGTCGCAAAGAGTCAGACACGGCATGACTGAAAGACTAACACAACCACAGAGGCGGCCCAGAGGGACACGCTCTCAGTCTCAAATCCATTTACTCAAAGAAAAGAGAGACAGTCTTCTTTCAGTGGGGAAGGAAAAGGACTGTCCCGCTCCCTCAACAGCCCTCCTTCGCTTCTGGCTTCCAATATGCTCATAGTCCCCAGTTCTCCCTGCACCCCTGGGTCCCCTCCCGCCACACTGGCACATGCACACGGCCTCGGCCATGGGCACCACTTGGGCACGAGTGACTCATTTGACAGGAAAGTCGATGTTAAACAGGAAGGAGATAGACATCTCTCTGATCACAGCTTCGTTCACCCTGCTCCACTCTGGGCCCAAAGCCAGGGCTCAGTAACCGAGAAAAGTCACTTGACAGGCCAAAGAAAGATGAGATGGTGATAGCAATCTTCAAAGGTACAGTCAGGTCTCCTCCCTGCGTCGAGCGGGGCAGCCCATCTTCCCCGCTTCCCACTTTGTCACCTACTAACTTACTGCCCACTGACCCCAAGGCGGGAGGAAGGTGGTCTCTCTCAATTCTACCAAATGTCAGCCACTTCAGGAAGGGCTGGGAGGGGAAAGGGGAAACCAACATCAAAAACAAGGTTTGGGGATTTTCCTTAGGTTTCTTTTTATATCGACAGGCTATTCCTGTCCTTGTTATGATAATTGATAGTTGGCTCCAAACATGCCATTGGCTCTTAGGCTGTTATCCAAATGGAACAAACAATCTGCAGAATGTGACTTAGGCTTCGCCATTCAGGCACTGCACAGGAAGAGAACACAGCAGGGGCGCTTACTGGAGCTATGCAGGGTTCTTGGGTGGAATCCTCCTCTCTCATGAGGGAACTCAAGACAAAATCATTACACTCTGGATTTCAAAATATTCAGACCCTCTGATCCGAGATTCCCACTTCTGGGAATATATATATCCTCAGGAAAGCACATAGCTATGGAGAAAGCTTTATGCACAAAGATGTTCAACACAGTCTTGTTTATAGAAGCAAAGCAACAGTCCAACTACCCAATAATAGGAGGTTGGTTAAGTGATCTTGGGTATATCCATCTAAGGGAGAAGTGATGAAAGTGAGGTTTACAGAAAATTTTAAGAAGTGCTTATGTTATATAACTAATGCTACATTTAAAAGGCAGGATTCAGAGTTATGGATACAGAATAATCATGGCTCTGAAAAACAAACCCTGGTAGTCCAGTAGCTAAGACTCCTTGCTTCTTATGCAGGGGGTATGGGTTCAGCCCCTGATTGGGTAACCATCATGTCACATAGCCAAAAAAAAGGTATGTGTTCAACCCCTGATTGGGTAACCATCATGTCACATAGCCAAAAAAAAATAAAAACAACCAACCAAACAAGGGACTATGCAGAGGGAAAAGACTTGGAGAAAATTCATCTAAATGTAAAGTCCCCTTGATCCGGGTGTCAACTGCATGGGTGTCTTTGTGGAAATGCGTGGGACTGTACACTTATGACATCTGCACTTTCCTGCATGTTTGTCAGACTTTTCCATTTTAAAAATTAACAGTAGCTGTCTTTGCTTAATGTGTGATTTTTCTCCCTTCTCGCTTTGTTGTTATTCAGTCCCCAGATCGTGTCCGACTCTTCGCAACCCCATGCAATACACCAGGCTTCCCTGTCCCTCACCATCTCCTGGAATTTGCTCAGTTCATGTCCACTGAATCAGGGATGCCATCCAACCATCTCATCCTCTGTCACCCTCTTCTCCTGCCCTCAATCTTTCCCAGCATCAGGGTCTTTTTGAATGAGTCAGCTCTTCGCATCAGGTGGCCAAAGTATTGGAGCTTCAGCTTCCGCATTAGTCCTTCTTTGTTATTTGTCAGTATTCAGCAAACTGCTGATATTTAGGAAATCATCCTGTGCCACATTTTTTTTTAAGTTTCTATTGATGTTACTTAACCCATATGGAAAGCAGTCTCTGTCCTCAGATTTTTTTCAACAACTGGATGGGTAACTGAGAAAGATGAGCTGTTCTTCTTTTGAAATATTTTGAGGAGTGACTGAGACTTTTTCTGCAAATCACTAAGCTCAAAGGGGACTTAGAAACCTCTGGGCCTGTGGTCCGTCCAAACCTGGCACTGCCCTGCCCTTGGCAGGTGTCTGAGCACTGCCTGGAAAATTTCATGGACAGAGGAACCTGGCAGGCTACAGTCCATGGGGTCACAAAGAATCGAACACAACTGAAGTAACTGAACATGTACGCAGCAATATTTTAAGAAAAGATTCTACAACTTAAAGAAATTTTTAAAAAACACTTATAATTAACCACGGAGATGGGAGAGTGTGATTTTAAAATATTGAAATGAGACAATACACTCAATACAAAATGATTTAAATCACAGGCATATACATAGGAAGTCCTCATCTAATGGTGTTATCCATTCTAAATAAATGTGCAGAAAAGTAACTCTCTGCTATGAAAATCCTATTTTCCCAGTGCCTGATGGCATGAAGTAGAGAGATATAAATGGGGGGCACTCAGCGGCACAGGAAGTACAGTGGGGAGAATGGCCCTTTTAAGTTACAACATCCATTTAAAAAGATAGTACCCCTTTTTCAACAGCACACTTAAATTTTTAAAAATTGTCACTGATATTGATGGAAAAATACTTAGGAAAATACTGTGCTTTGCTTGAGACACAAAATAAATGTACTAAAAATAAAAAGGTGGTGTCACAGGTTGGCGGGCTTTGCTTCCTCCATCTGCCTCTCCTTGTATCCACTGTAAGAACCTGGCCAGCCCAGTGGTCACGGCGGCCCACCCATTCGGGCACCCCAGGCTCCCACAGCATCTCTTGAAACTCATTTTTTCTTTAGCTGCGCTGGGTCTTCGTTGCTGTGCGTGAGCTTTTCTCTAGTTGCAGGGAGCAGGGGCTACTCTTTATTGCCAGGCACAGGTTTCTTACTGTGGCGGCTTCTCTGTTGCAGAGTACAGGATCTAGGGCTCGCAGGCTTCGACAGTTGCAGCACCTGGGCTCAACAGCTGCAGTTTCCGAGCTCTAGAGCACGGGGTCAACGGTATGGTACACAGGCTTAGTTACTCTGTGGCCTGTAGGGTCTTCCCGGACCAGGGATCGAACCCATATCTCCTACTGGCAGGGGGGTTCTTTACCACTGAGCCACCAGGAAAACCCCGACTTGATACTCTTTTCTTGACATGGGGGACTTTGGAAAGAGTGCGATTTTTCATTGTTTTGAAATTAACTGGCCTCTTTCCAAATAAATTAGCCTTATATGGGAGGATGGAAACTCATCAGGCTAGGAAATAAATAACTGCTATGTTCTCTGCACAGGGACTCTGTGCCTTCAGGGACTCTGGTTGTGTAGCAACCAGCCAGTGTACAAGCACCATCAGCACATTAGCAAACTAGGTCTGTGATGAGCACTGTGGCCGATACCCAGCCTAACACTTCTCTCCTAGTGGTTAACAGCACAGCAAGAGAGCACCGCTTGTTAGGGGGGCCACTGGCCAGCAGTGGACATATAGGCCCACTTCTGAGCTGACTGCAGGCTGGTGCAGTTGGGCAGGCACCCTTGGGACATGAGTCCTTGTCCTGTCTCTGCTATTAACAAAGTATGTGTTCCTGGGCAAGTCAGCTCACTGCTGTTGTCTCATTTGTAAAATTCAAGAGTTTGACTAAATGACCCCTAAGGCCCTATCCAAGAAGTAAAAGCTGTGAGTCTGAAGCTTAGCCTCCTCACCCTTACTAGCTATAATCACCCTTCTTTCTTTCAGCTTTAATTTCCTCACCTGTCAAGGGGAAATCATAATCATGATATTTACCCTACAGGGCCTGTGGTGGGTTATGATTAAGACCCTTTGAAGCCCTAATGATAAAGAAATAAAAAGAGAACACAGAAGGACGTGTCTGAGGTAAGGCAAGGAATCCCTTAGAACAGGCGTCTCCAACCTCCTTAATCTAACGTCTGATGATATGAGGTCAAGCTGATGTAATAGTAATAGAAACAGTGCACATAAATGCTACGCACTTGAGTCACCCTGAAACCACCCCCCACCCTCTGGTCCATGACTGTCTTCCACAAAACTGGTCCCTGGTGCCAGAAAGGTGAGGGACCACTGCTCCATAGGGTCTCTGGTGGATTATGAGAAAGTCCATTTGAAACCCAGATGCTATAGATACAGAGAGAAGAGGTGTCTGAGGTGAGGCAAAGAACCCCTTAGAAGGGAGTAGGAAGACCTCTGAAAGCTGGCAGGGCCCCTCTCCGGCCCGAAGATATAAAAGACAGTGAGTTCTTGGCTCCTCCAGGGAGTTACTCTTTAAGAACCTTATCTTCTGCACACCCTTGGAACAGCTTGCGTGCTACGTCATTGAAAAATCAAAGCAAAAACAACCCCAAACACAGTTTGAGTTGTTATCTTCCTCATCTTCCAACCCAGACCACGTTGGTGGCTGAGCTATTCTGGAGTCACTGTGAGACTCCAATGAGCTAGCACGTGGAAAGCTGTCTGCCAAAGTCTTACCCCTCCTTCCCAAACACCTCAAAGACCACCTCTCATAATCACGGGGTAGAATCCTTACAAGTTACAAACAAGGGAAAAGACAGGAAAAACAAAAAGAAATAGGATGCAATTTCTCCTCTCCTTATATCATCATTGGAATTTACCACCATCTGAAGCCAGAGCCCAGCCTCATTTCCTTTAGGGCTTCAAAATATGCAAAATTGCCAGTTCCTGCAGTAAAACCGTGAACACTGGAAGTTTTCTTTATTGCCCATTCATTGGGAGCACTGTTAGGGGACTTCTCTGCAAGCTTGGGAATGAGTGGAGAGAGACTGGGATGATTAGGCATGGCACTACGGTGACCAGACTGCCAACCAAGCCCTCACCACGACTGCAGAGGGCCACCAGGATGGGACATGTAAGGGTGACCCAATAGGTCTGCTTATTCTGAAACACAGAATATCCGCAAGGAGGTAGTCTAGCCAGGCCTCCAGAGTTACCCGTGCACTTCTGCTGCGGTGCTCCTCAAGCGGCACTTGACTCATTGTGGTCTGTGGCTCTTAGGAGAGGCAGGGCGTGTTCATATTGCAATCCCAGAGCCTAAGGTGTTTCTTCCGTGTCTAACACATGCTTTCACAACCAGGCTTCCCTGCCTCTTCTGCTCCCGCAGGCCACTCCTTCTCAGTCCCTTTCTCAGCTCCCCCTCTTCACAATATCCCGGTCGTACCCCACATAGATGACATTTTTGGCCCCATCTTCTCCTATAGCTCCAACTACCATCTGCCTGGTGGCAGTGATCTGAATGGCCTCCCAAACTTGGGGTTTCCCCAGTGGTACCAACATGTAAGCATTGTTTTTCTACTTGGTTGTTCTGCTTAAGCCAGAAACTTGAGGGTCCAACTTGATTCCTTCCTCTCCTTCATCCTTCCCATCTAAGCTGTCATCAGATCTTGTCCATTCTGCCTCTCAAATATATCTGGACTCCACTCAGGGCTCTCCAGCCCAAGGCCACCCTCCTAGCACTGGCAAGGCTGAATGTGAGACCTGAGAACACCGCAGGGCCGCCGCGGGGCCCTTCTCACCTCAGGATGAGGCAGATGCAGAGCAGGATCCCGAAGACCAGGCTTCCTCCAGCCACCAGGAACGCAGGCAGTGGTACCCAAGTAGAATCTGGCACTAGGGAAAAAAAAAAAAAAAAGTAAGAGGGAGAGAAAGAAGAGGAGGAGGAGGAGCAGAGGAAAGGGGGGGGCGGGGGGACCAAACCACTCAGCAGGTGCTGTCAAAACCTCAAAAGAACCTCACCCCTAGAGGAGGAAACAGCCCTGCCTGACAAACCTGCCAGTGTTCTGGCCAAAGCCAAGTCTAGAAGGCCTCCCCCAGCACAGTCTGACAGACCCCAGGATGCCACCACTTGGCAAGAGACACACCTCCCGCTGAGAGCTTCTGAGTGCCTGCGGCCAGCCACAGACTCCCACTTACTTTCAGAGCAGCTTTTCTGGTGGCACTCAGCTGGCCCCACAAGGTACAGGGAAGTGCAAGGAGCAGAGCCTTAGGGGACCTCATTGAAAGCAGCTCCTGGAGGCTCAGACGCTTTAAATCAAGCATTTGGGTGCAGCTGCTCCCACTGGATCATCACTTCTCACCTGTCTCCCCAGTTGGTACGCAAGCCCCAGCCATCTGAATTTCAATCCATCTTTCTCACGCATATTCCCTCTCCTGTCCACGCGTTCTCTTCTCCCCCAGAATGCTCGTCCACCCTTGCTGCACCCCTTTCCCTTTGCTGGCAAGTCCCCCTACTTGGCCTTTGAATCTCACATGAGATGATGGCACTCCCTTTGAGAAGTGATCCTGCTCCACGCTGGCCCGCCTTGCTTATTCCCCCAGCTCCACCTCTAGCCTAAACTCCCTGAAAGCAGGGACCATGTGTGTCTTTTTCACTTTTAACATTCCAACTCCTCACGTGGTACCTTGCACAAAGCAGGCCCACCAAAATATTTCATTGAATGAATGCGAAAACAAACTAGCTTCACAAACAACCATGTCCTTCCAGAGAAAGCTCCTTCCCAAGGCCACCAGAGACAGATCCTGGACTAGACAGAGAGTAGTCTAAGCAAAATCATCATTCCCTTCTGCTGAAAATGCAGATACTTACAGTCCATGGACTTCGGATTCAGGCTCTTCCACCCTAAATGGAACCCACTGCTGATAAAGATGTGATGCCAGTCATCACTCTGGGTGTCTAGTAGGTGCAGGCTTTGCCTTGAGCCCAAACTGGTGGTGGGCACTGACCACCAGGACAGGCGTCTCCCAGTGTGTCCCACGTCTCTTGGCAGAGACAGCCGTTTTGTGTATGCCCGGCTTACTCTTTCACTAACACTTCCTCATCTTTGGTATTTGTTCCTTCCTTCATTCAACAAACATTTACTGAGTGTCTGTCACGTGCCAGGCTTTGTTCTAAGCCTCAGGGATACAGATAGTTGGATGACAGAAAGACTCCTGGCTTCCTGGATCTTACAGTCTGATCAAGGGAGACAGACAGACAAACACGTATCTAATAAGATGTCAGCACTGACACAGGCAATGATGGAAAACAAAGCGTAGAAAGGGGAGCGTGACGGTAGAGGGTTCTGTCAAACTGGGTGACCAGGAACGGCCTCCCTGGGCCGGGGGGCATTTGAGCAGAGGCCTGGATGTATGAAAGGGCTGTCCAAGGGGAGGCCGGGGGAAGAGCATCCAGGCAGAGCAAGCAGTGGGTGCAAAGGCCATGCGGTGAGTGCGTGTGGAGGTGAGTGCGGGTGGAGGTGGGCGCGGGTGGAGGTGGGCGCGGGTGGAGGTGGGCCCGGGTGGAGGTGAGGAAGGCAGAGCAGATGAGCGAGAGAAAGGAGGGGCTGAGACCTAAGATCAGGGCCTGACTTCAGGGGGACTAGGGCCTTTGTTAGGTCTTTGGCTTTTCCTCTGGGAGACAAGATGGTGTTGAGCCAAGAAGAGCTTAAATTTGTGTTTTAAGAGTCATTCTGGCTTTTGGCTGGAAAAGAGTCAGTTGGGGGTTAAGACAAAAGCCAGGAGGGACATCCAATGGGTTAGTGGCTGACTCCACGCCCCCCAGTACAGGGAGTCTGAGTTCAAGCCCTGGTCAGGGAACCAAATTCCACATGCCACAGCTAGAAAGAATCCAGGTGCCACAGCTAAAACCCAGCATAGCCAGATAAATACATAAATAAATATAAACATTAAAACAGAAGACTAAAAGCCAACAGACCAGCAGGCAGACCCTAAAGTCGTACTGGAGGAAAGGTAGCAAAGGCTGGGCCAGGTGTTGGCAGTGGAGGGGGTGAGAAGTGGTCAGCTCCTGGACAAACCTTAGGATACAACTGGCAGGACCTGCTGAAGGACTGGACACGGGATGAAGCATAGGAGAGGAAGCCTGTCCTACCTCCCAGCCCCGGCAGCCCAGAGGGTGTGTTGTCTTTACTGAAATGAGGAAGAAGGATGAGAACAGACTTGGGTTGAAGAGGCGGGGAGGCATCAAGCATTCTCTTTGAGACACGTTAGGTCTGAGATTTTTGGTAGGTATCAGGTGGACACGTCACCTAGGTAGTTGGATACGCCAGTCTGGCTGGATCTCCGTGGGAAGGTCAGAGACGGGGCTGTACATTTGGGAGTCATCAGCCCATAGACGGTCTTTAAAGACACAGGGCTGGATTAGACAGATCCTCGGTGAGAGTGGCTAGAGAAGACTCAAGGGTCCTTCCTCCACAGTATCCCCTGAACTGCCTGTTGCCCCAACCTCCTGCTGTCCCACCCACATCATTCAAGGTCCATTCAAATGGCACCTCCTCTGTGAACTTTCTGTGATTCCCTCAGGACTCTCAATCCCACTTTGCTTTACCCACGGCTCCCTTTTGGCCACATTCCATTCTCTTCTAGTTACTGCTTTACTCTTTCCCAGAGCCTGCCGCCTGGGTGGTAGACTCCGGGAGAGCAGGGATGGGCTCGACTCCAGGTTCCCAGCTGCGCAAGCAGAGCTCAGCCCCAGGTGTTTGGCAGGCCCCCTAGATGCACTGCATCAGGCAGGGCTTTGCAATAGAATGGCAGGGCATGGGCAGCCAGGTATGGCAGGAATCTGCCCAGTTAAAGGCATGGAGGCCAAGGACTCCCTCAGAAAGCCCAAGAGCCATCAGGTGAATGCATCCAGCTACTGGGCCTCCAGAGTCTGGATTCCATGAGTCCCATCCATTCATTAACAGTAAAGCAAACACAGGAGCTGGGATCTTTTCCTTTTCTTTTTCTTTTTTGTCTGTGCTAGGTCTTGGTTCGGGGAAGGCAATGGCACCCCACCTCAGTACTCTTGCCTGGAAAATCCAGTGGACGGAGTAGCCTGGTGGGCTGCAGTCCATGGGGTTGCTAACAGTCGGACAGACTGAGTGACTTCACTTTCACTTTTCTCTTTCATGCATTGGAGAAGGAAATGGCAACCCACTCCAGTATTCTTGCCTGGAGAATCCCAGGGACGGGGGAGCCTGGTGGGCTGCCGTCTATGGGGTCACACAGAGTCGGACACGACTGAAGTGACTTAGCAGCAGCAGCAGCAGATCTTGGTTGCTGTGTGAGCTCTTCTGCAGGTGTGGCAAGTGGGGGCTACTCTCTAGCTGCGGTGTGCAGGCCACTCGTGGCAGTAGCTTCTCTTGGTGTGGAGCACGGGTTCCGGGGCCCTTGGGCTTCAGGAGCTGCAGCACGCGGGCTCAGGAGCTGTGGCTCCCAGACCCTCGAGCACAGACTCAATATCTGTGGTGTCCAGGTTCAGTTTCTCTGCAGCATGGGGGTTCCTCTAGGATCAGGGATCAAACTCGGGTCTCCCCAGTTGACTGGCAGGGGGATTCTTTATCAGTGAGCCACCAGGGAAGCCCTGGCTGGGATCTTTCTTGATGCAAATGTTACTAAGTTTCCCTAGTCTTGCAGGTATAGGGAATCAGAAGCATTGGAATGAAGGCCTTCCCAAAGATGTATTTCATTCCTCAAAAGTGTATTTCATTACAGACTCTAGTAATTTTGTTTGTAGCACATTCATTTGTATTCTGGGCCAAATGTGATGTAGTTTACTGATTTATCTTACTCTACTTACGGTCCCTTCACTATATCTTAGCTAACGATATCAAACTTGGAAGTATAAAGTAATAAAAGACTATTTCTGCCATCGATCCTTTTCATTAAGCAGACCAGCCCTCTGCCAGCACTTCCAAAAAGAAAGGACTTTCTGCTGAGACAAGTTCTTTCGTGCCCCATAAGCAACAGAAACACAAAAATATCCAGTCCTTACCTGGAAAACTGGTTGTTTTTGCAGAATCTTTGGAGAAAAATTTTTCATTATCTTCAGTAGTCGTAGGTGCCTAAAAGAAACATTCCTCACTGTGAGCCTCTTTCTGCAGATTCCACCGTCATTCAGGACCCAGCTCAGGGACTAGTGCCCCATAAGCAACAGAAACACAAAAATATCCAGTCCTTACCTGGAAAACTGGTTGTTTTTGCAGAATCTTTGGAGAAAAATTTTTCATTATCTTCAGTAGTCGTAGGTGCCTAAAAGAAACATTCCTCACTGTGAGCCTCTTTCTGCAGATTCCACCGTCATTCAGGACCCAGCTCAGGGACTGTCTCCTCCTTCACCTCCTGCCTGATCCACCCATGGCAATCCTTTCTCTAGCTCATGCACCTCTTCTTGTTTGACCCATCACTCTCAACTTACTTGTATCTATAGCTCACCTACTCAGGGTGGGGATTTCTTCCCACATGTCTCTCCACCAGGAGCTTAAAGGCACACCCCTTCCACGGAGGAGATACTCAATAAATAACCTGAAATAGCAGATGTATTATAGGTCTGGTGCCAGGGCGTGGGTACTACCACTTGCTGGGAAAAGCTCAAGCTAGAATCTTGGATCCACCACTTACTAGTTATGGAAGGCAGGGGAAATTTCTTAATCCACGTGGGCATCAGTTTTCCTCCCTTGTAGGCAGGACCATGGGCTTCCCAGGTGGTGCTAGTGATAAAGAACCCACCTGCCAGTGCAGGACACATAAGAGATATGGGTTCGATTCCTGGATTGGGAAGAGCCCCTGGAGGAGGGCATGGCAACCCACTCCAGTATTCTTGCCTGGAAAATCCCATGGACAGAGGAGCCTGGTGGGCTATAGTCCTTGGGGCCACAAAGAGTCAGACATGACTGATCAGTACAGGCATGATCATTCGGGCACCCAAATCTTGGTGACCATAAGGGTCAAATGAGGAAGGAGATGCCAGGCTTAGAGCCTAGTGAGGCGTGGCAAGTTCTCAACGTCAGTTCCCACCACCCCCCAGCCCCGTGAGTGTGGGCTTCACCCTGGAGCTGTTTCCGCTGGTGCCTGGACAGTCCTGAATCCAATATGGCCAAGATGCAAGACCCTGGCTCCTTCCCCATGCTGCCCAGCTCCAGGCGTGGCTGAGCCTCCCCGCTTAGCATTGAGGGAATTAAGGACCAGGAGAGGAGATGTATTTGAATGGGAAATTGGATTACACAAGGATTTGTTAAGCAGCTTCAGAGGTAATCCTCTTTTCAGAAAATTATGACACCAGGAGTCCACAGGGGAAGAGCACAGATACACAAGCTAAGCTATCGGGATGCCCAGAGGTTCAGCAATGAAACAGCAGCTGCCAGGCACATAGCTGCCCAGTGAGCCGGGCCAGAACCAATCCACACTCTCCGTGGCCTACATCACTGGGACGCGAGAACCGTTCTTCTCCTGCTTTACAGAGGTGTGCTTCACAGAGCCCCTGTGTTCAGGCTAGTTGCTCACAGCCACGTTTTTGGTAAGTGGTGAAGGTGCAGTTGGAGTCAACTTCTGCCTGACGCCAGCCCACAACCCTTAACTCTAGGTGCTGTTGCCATGACCCTTTTATAAGAACATCAGCTCACCTGTGTGGAGGTGGGCAGCTCGGTCGTAGTAGAACTCCTGGGCTCTGTGGATAGAAAAGTCATTATTAATGATTCATGAACCCTGAAGTCCCGACTGATAGAATAAAATTAACCGTAATGAATCTTACGGGGAAAACGAGCAACTATCCAACCCTAAAGGACTAGCCGTATAAATTCTGATATAATCATACATTGCCATAGTCTTTAAAAATATCTCAGAGAATAACTAAGAATATGATATAATGTTAAATAAAAAATGTGAGACAAGGAAAAGTCCATATAGTGTGATCCAAAGTTTTCCATGTGGTGTGCTAAGTTGCTTTAGTCGTGTCCGACTCTTTGCGCCCTCATGGACTGTAGCCTGCCAGGTTCCTCTGACCATGGGATTATCCAGGCAAGAATACTGGAGTGAGTTGCCATTTCCTTCTCCACGGGGATCTTCCTGACCCAGGGATCAAACCCATGTCTCCTGCGACTCCTGCATTGCAAGCAGACTCTTCACCACAGAGACACCTGGGAAGCCCATGTTATATGATATACCATAATATATATTCTGAATACTCGTTGGAAGGACTAAGGCTGAAGCTGAAGCTCCAATAATTTGGCCACCTGTTGCAAACAGTCAACTCATTGGAAAAGACTGTGATGCTGGGAAAGATTGAGGGCAGAAGAAGAGGGTGACAGAGAATGAGATGGCTGAATGGCATCACCAACTCAATGGACATAATCTTGGGCAAACTCCGCGAGATGGTGAGGGACAGGAAAGTCTGTTGCGCTGCAGTCCATGGGATCGCAAAGAGTCAGACTTGACTTGGCAACGGAACAACAACAACAAATATATATTCACACACAGAAAGAAACAAAAGGAAGGATATACAGCGCCAGATAGAAGCACCATTAACATTTTAATCTCCTTTATGCCCCTTTTTCAGAGAAGGCAATGGCAACCCACTCCAGTACTCTTGCCTGGAAAATCTCATGGATGGAGGAGCCTGGTGGGCTGTAGTTCATGGGGTCGCTAAGAGTCGGATATGACTGAGCAACTTCACTTTCACTTTCCACTTTCATGCACTGGAGAAGGAAATGGCAACCCACTCCAGTGTTCTTGCCTGGAGAATCCCAGGGACAGGGGAGCCTGGTGGGCTGCCGTCTATGGGGTCGCACAGAGTCGGACATGACTGAAGTGACTTAGCAGCAGCATGCCCCTTTTTGCAATAAAAATATTTATCTAAACAACAGATTCTCTAGGACTTTGCTGGTGGTCCAGTAGCTAAAACTGCACACTCCCAATGCAGGGGCTCAGGTTCTATCCCTGGTCAGGGAACTAGATCTCCTATGCTGCAACTTAAGATCCCACCTGCTGCAACTAAGACCCGGCTCAGCCAAATAAATAAATATATGTTTTCAAATTATGTAACAACAGACTCTTACAGCCTGGACGGATTTAATATACTGTGCCCGAGAAGGGAGGTGGACTGGGCACCCTCCTGGGCCCCTCCCCCTCCATGGGAACCACGTTGCTGCAGAAACCCCCAAGGCTGCAGAAGGGCAAGTATCAAAGCGAGAACACTGACACGAGGCCTGACTCAGCTGCAAACGTGGGCCCAAGGGACCAGGCACTGAACGCTCTGGAGTTTAAAATATTTTCTTTTCAGTTCATCATTTTTCCATCAAGAAATTAAAAATACCACAGAACCAGTTTTTATACAAAGATGTCGAGCCTCCCTGAGTCAGGAGTAGAAAGACTAGCAAGGGGTTGGAGAGAGGGTGACCCTTCTCCTGCTCAGGACAGAAATTTCCAGAAGGGGCTTGCCTTCCCCAGGAGGGGAAAAACACCACACACCAGCAGCACTGGAAGGGACGCAAGAGCGTGTTCACCCTCCGTACTGTATGGAGGGCCCAGAGAGAGAAAGCAACTTGTCCAAGGTCACAGGGCAACTTAGCCCCAGATCAACCTTGGATAAATGGGAGGGACACAGTCTCTTGTTCTTTTGTGTTCTTCCCAGCCCAACCTAACAGGGAACAATTAGACTCATAGCAGGGGGTGACTGAAGGATTAAAGGAGGGTGTGGGGACACTAGAATGCAAGCTAAAACCTGGAGACAGGGACAACTCTACACAGGAAATGTGGTTGACCATGGATGGTCATGAATTCAGCCCAGTGGTTCTTAAACCCAGACATGTTCAGATTCATCAGTGGTCTTTTAGGTCCAATCCCTGACCTATAGCCTCAGAATCTCCATGGTAAGCTTCGGCCATCAGGGTCTTTAAAAGATCCCTCAAACTCAGAAAGACATTTCAGGAAGAAAAGGAGACCAGTATACTTTTGACCCTCAGCTCTGACCCCCAACATGATATGAGGTCCAGAAAAAGGATATGTAAACCTTTGGTGGCTCAGATTTCCAGAGATAAATTAGGAATTTTCTCTCAAATAACCCAGGAATGCTACCAGACTGAACAAAATTTTTCCAACACATAGTTAAGATTGTCTTACATAACAAGACTTTTTAAAAACCTCCCTAGATGACACTAATGTTAGTCTCTCAGTCGTGTCCAACTCTATGCGACGCTATGGACTACAACCTCCCAGCCTCCTCTCTTCATGGGATTCTCAGGTAAGAATGCTGGAGTGAGCTGCCGTTTTCTACTTCAGGAGAGATGACAGTGGGAACCCTTGACTCAGACCATTTGTCCCCTGAGATGGAAGGTGTATTGCTATTACTAATAAACATTTCCATTTTACAGAAGAAACTAGGGCTCAGGGGAAAATGAGTGTAATAATAATATTATTAATACTGCTGCTGCTGCTGCTAAGTCGCTTCAGTCGTGTCCGATTCTGTGCGACCCCACAGACGGCAGCCCACCAGGCTCCCCCAGCCCTGGGATTCTCCAGGCAAGAATACTGGAGTGGGTTGCCATTTCCTTCTCCAATGCATGAAAGAGAAAAGTGAAAGTGAAGTCGCTCAGTCTGTCCGACCCCATGGACTGCAGCCCACCAGGCTCCTCCGTCCATTGGATTTTCCAGGCAAGAGTACTGGGGTGGGGTGCCATACTGCATACTAATAAAATATTGCTAGTACTTCTACCATTGACCTCGGTGGACGCTCACTCTATTCCAGCTCCAGGTGGTTCTTTGCCTACGTGATGTTCATAGTATCTCACAAGGCAGGTACTATTATCACAGGTTTACAGATGCAGAGGCTCAGGAAGGCTATAAAACATTAGCAACAAGAGAGAACACATTTTTTCCATTTAGACCAAAGTATTTTATATTTCCTAGTGTTTCACTGCAGCTAGCAAGTGGAATNGGTTCAATCCCTGGGTTGGGAAGATCTCCTGGAGAAGGGAATGGCAACCCACTCCAGTACTCTTGCCTGGAAAATCCCATGGACAGAGGAACCTGGGCTACAGTCCATGAGGTTGAAAAGAGTCGGACAGGACTGAGCGACTTCACTTTCATTTTTCCCCATTCGTTCAGAAAAACAAAAAAGCCCAAAACCTCACACTGAGGAGCGGACAGTCTCCTGAGGAGAAAGAAATCACCTCTGTCTGGGCCCCAGCACCACCCAGGACGGTCTGTGAAGTTCACTAGTCTGAGGCCAAATGAGAAAAACAAAGTGGATAGCTCCATAGCTTGAGTGTCTTCCTTCTGAGATTAAGCCTTTGTTTCATCCTCTTATGAAATGAGTGACAGTCAGTGGCAATGGCTACTTTTTACTTGGGCTTCCCTGATGCTTAGACAGTAAAGAATCTGCCTGCAATGCAGGAAACTTGGGTTGGATCCCTGGGTTGGGAAGAGTCCCCTGGAGAAGGGAAGGAAAACCCACTCCGGTGTTCTTGCCTGGAGAATTCCATGGACAGGGGAGCCTAGCAGTCGAACATGACTGAGAGACCAAGCACAGCAGAGCACTTTTTACTTAGCCATTTAACTTTAGGTCCTTACTTAGCAAACTGAAAAGCTGGTGACCTTCTTGCTGCTGCTGCTGCTAAGTCACTTCAGTCGTGTCCGACTCTGTGTGACCCCATAGACGGCAGCCCACCAGGCTCCCCCGTCCCTGGGATTCTCCAGGCAAGAACACTGGAGTGGGTTGCCATTTCCTTCTCCAATGCATGAAAGAGAAAAGTGAAAGTGAAGTCGCTCAGTCTGTCCGACTGTTAGCGACCCCATGGACTGCAGCCCACCAGGCTACTCCGTCCACTGGATTTTCCAGGCAAGAGTACTGGGGTGGGGTGCCATTGCCTTCCCCCGGTGACCTTCTTGGGTACCCAAAATTCTTTTTGAAATTTTATAGAAATCCCAGGAAACTGTCAGCTATGCACAGAAATGGAGCAGGTAGGGAGGGTGTGGAAGGAAGTGATGCAGCGGCGGGCCCAGAAAGAAGGTGGATGAAGAGGCAGACATGAGTGCCATAGCGCTTGTCCCACTGGAGGGGAAGAGGCGGGTGAGGGCCAGGCACGAGGGATGGTGGGCAGGCAGCCGGAGAAGGCCCTCTGCTCCAAGCTCAGGAGTTTGAGCTTCACCTGGAAGTTAAGTGGAGTCATGTCTGCAGGCCAGGGAGCAACATTCAGGCTTGTGATCTAGAAAGAGGCCCATAGCAGTGGCGTGGAGGACACCCGGTGCTCTCCCACCAGAGACAGAAATCAGTCTCAGGGATCCTCGTAGGAATTCTGTTGAGGGACATCCCTCGGTCCAGTGGCTAAGATTCTGCACTCCCAATGCAAGGGGCCCACAGGCGGCAACTAAGGCCCAGGCACAGCTAAATAAATAACAAAAAGAATCCTGCCAACATGGGACAAGAACTGGAGCCAAGGGAGAGGGTGGTCTGGCCTGCTGTCCTGGGCATGTCCTGGCTCAGAGAGCGGGCTGGATGGTAGTGTCCAACGCCGGACAAAGAACACAGGGAGGTCTGCGGGCCAAGCTCTGGGCAAAGTGGAGACAAGAATCCAGAGTTCAAGGGACAGATGTGGCCTGAAACACAGGTGAATTGCTAGCATCTGGTATATACCCATATGTGCCAGGCTGGGTGTGGACTGCTGTGCAGCTTGGTTAGTCCTCTCAGCCCAGTGAGGCAGATGTTTGGTTTGGAAGTTCTGAAGCAGGCCTATCATTCCCATCTGGAAACCAAGCAAACCTGGGCACTTCCCTACGGTCCTGCGGGGACGGGCAGTGCCAGCGACCAGAGCCCAGTCCGCTCAGTGACAACACTGCACCCAGGGGACGCGACAAGGCCGCCCCGCGGAAGCGGCACATGGAGTCGCCACGGAAAACGGCACCGCAGCCAAGTCAGGCGATGCCCAGGGACGGGTGGAGGGGCACGGCCTCTTCAGAAACGTGTCCGCAAGTACCCTCTAACCTGCACAACTTCCGCTCGGGCCGTGCCGAGGGGAGGAATGCAGTGAAGTCCCCCAGAATGGGACGACTGCAGGGTTTGAGGCGACAGTATGTGGCTGAAGGGATTGGGCCAGGGAGGCCCACGTGCCCGGACAGCGTGCAGCCAAGCCTCTGGGTCCCCCGAAGGCCATGTGGACGCAAACCTCTAGCACCTCCTCAGCGGTGTGACTCCCAAGAACGGGTCCCTGCTGCTCACTACCTGTCACAGGTGGTTCTTAATATTTTCCAGGTGTCAGTGAGCTGGGTGTGAGAGGGAGTCAAAGGGATTCATGAGAGCAAGAAACAACCCTCTTATGCCTAACGGGCTTTTCCGGAGCATTCTGCCCCAGCTCGCTGTGCAAAGGGCCCACAGGCTTGCTGGATGCCAGCCCTGCCAGTGCTGTCGGAGAAACGTGAGGAACTCCCAGCCTGCAAAGAGCGGCTGACCAGCCGCCTGTCAATGTGCAACCTCTCCTTCCTGGCCTGACATCAGAGTGACATCAGCCCTGACAGGCAGGGACTCCATGAGTCACTGCGGCAGGTGCTGTTGGCAGTCACCTGGCCTTCCTGGCCAGAGCAGGGCCCCCAGAACTGTGTGACTCAGTGCCCCGCCCTCAGGCTGGGAACCTCGCTGCCTCCACAAGACTGCGTGCAGCCAGGTCTCGGCCTCAAGGGGGCAGCGCTCGCTGCAGCCCAGGCGCCTGACTCCCCTCCCCCACACCTCTACCCCGCACCCCCCACTTCAGGCCTTCCCGCGTGCCCCACTCGGGCCTCCCACCCACACAGCTGTGCTCCCCTCCAGCCAAACAGCCCTGCGTTGGTTCACAGTCCATGTCCTTGCACGTGCTGTTTCCGCAGCCTATAATCCCCATTCTCTACTTGGGAAACCCCTACAACACCCTCCAAGACATAATGCAAATGTCACCTCCTCCGTGAAGCCCTTCTTGCTCTTTCTAAACCTGTCTCTTATACACATCTTCGTTCAGAAAAACAAAAAAGCCCAAAACCTCACACTGAGGAGCGGACAGTCTCCTGAGGAGAAAGAAATCACCTCTGTCTGGGCCCCAGCACCACCCAGGACGGTCTGTGAAGTTCACTAGTCTGAGGCCAAATGAGAAAAACAAAGTGGATAGCTCCATAGCTTGAGTGTCTTCCTTCTGAGATTAAGCCTTTGTTTCATCCTCTTATGAAATGAGTGACAGTCAGTGGCAATGGCTACTTTTTACTTGGGCTTCCCTGATGCTTAGACAGTAAAGAATCTGCCTGCAATGCAGGAAACTTGGGTTGGATCCCTGGGTTGGGAAGAGTCCCCTGGAGAAGGGAAGGAAAACCCACTCCGGTGTTCTTGCCTGGAGAATTCCATGGACAGGGGAGCCTAGCAGTCGAACATGACTGAGAGACCAAGCACAGCAGAGCACTTTTTACTTAGCCATTTAACTTTAGGTCCTTACTTAGCAAACTGAAAAGCTGGTGACCTTCTTGCTGCTGCTGCTGCTAAGTCACTTCAGTCGTGTCCGACTCTGTGTGACCCATACTACCAGCCAGTCAGAAGACGGTCCACTCACAACCCTCACCCCTTCCTGGAAAACTATTCAGGATTTGAGTCTTTTGAGTAGTTATTGCCTGGCAGTAAATGCTGGACTTTCCTTCACCACAACCCGGTGTCAGCAGACTGGCTTTGCTGCATGCTGGGTAAGTTTGGTTCAGTAACAATGATAGCCGATTATCAAAAGGATGAGATGGATTTACCCTTAGAGAAGGGAGCTGGAAGACAGATGAATATTTTGGTATTTCTACTAGTCAGTGAAACTAGTTACCAACCATGTAAAAGGATTCATTTTATTAAGGGTGGGGTGCCCTATGTGGCTTAGACGGTAAAGCATCTGGTGCAATGCAGGAGACCTGGGTTCGATCCCTGGGTCAGGAAGATTCCCCTGGAGAAGCGAATGGCCACCCACTCCAGTATTCTGGGTCTTACCAGGTGGCACAAGCAGTAAAGAACCCGCCTGCCAATGCAGGAGACATGAGACATGGGTTCGATCCCTGGGTGGGAAGATCCCCTGGAGAAGGGCATGGCAACCCACTCCAGTAGTCCTGCCTGGAGAATCCCATGGAGAGAGGAGCCTGGTGGGCTATAATGGGGTCGCACAGAGTCGGGCACGACTGAAGGGACTTAGCATGTACATATACACTGCCTCTTAAGGGCAACATGGATGCTCTTAAGTCAAGGTCAAAGTGAGCTGGTGCTGGTTGTTTCCTGGAGCTCCAGAGCACAACAGGAAGAGATAAGAAAAACAAGGACGCCCTGATCTCTGGCTAGCCTCTATTTTTCATAGTTTCTTAATGATCTGACTTCTGGGTAATAAACCAAGTGGGCGGATGGTTGGTTTCAACTTCTCTCATAAATAGAAGTAAGTGCTAAGAGATCTAAGGAGAGAGAGAAAGGAAGAATGAGATAGAGACTTAAAAATGACTTCTACTTACAGTGTCATAATTTTGTTCTAAGAAGTCTGCTACCAACACTTTATGTCTGGTTAGTAAATCCTAGAAAAAGAACAGTCAATGAAACAAAATTATTATAGGTAATAAATTTTACAAATCTACTCTTTTCTTCTAAGATTTTCCAAGTCAATGAATTTGAAGCACAACAATTTCAGAATATTTTCATTTACATCCCAGAATTATTTCCATTTCTTAGTTTAAGGTGTGAAATACAATTCGTTTCATGGTAAAAACAACAAAGAGTGCTTTAAATTCGTATCATTGTTAGATTACAGAAATAATTTAACTAGTGAAACAAATGTCACCAGAGACAAGCTTACATTATATTTCTTCAAGCCCATAACTATACATTGTAAATATGATACAATAAATGTTCAAATAAAGCTTATGATGATCTTTTAAAATGTCATTAATAACTATTAAAAGCAAAAAACTCTGAAGGGACTAAAACTATATCTCATAAGGTAACAGATTTTCAATGATTGACCTTTAGTTTTCCTCTTAATCACTTTTGAAATGGAGGTGCCTAGTATTCTCGGAAGCACAAGAACGACATTTTAAAAAGTATGTTTATTTTGCTTATTTATTTGGCTGCACTGGGTCTTAGTTGTGACACGTGGGATCTCTAGTTGCAGCATTCAAACTCTTAGTTATGGCAGGTGGGATCTATTTCCTTGACCAGGGATGGAATCTGGGCCCCTACATTGGGAGCGTGGAGTCTCAGCCACTGGACCGCCAGGTAAGTCCCACAAGAATGATATTTATCTCAGCATTGTCCTAGTCCTGCGCCTCGGTTAGTGGCCTGTGTTATGCAGTTACTAAGTAGCACAATGTACCCTTTCAAAGTTGAGGACAAGTAGCCTGATCTAATTATAGACCTAACTCCCAGGAAACTGAACAAAAGCATAAAGGAACGTTTGATTGGAAATTCACACCTAAATTATAACCTTAAGTCACCTTGATGTCAAAGGAAAACAAGCCCCAGCTAATCCTCTTAATATGCTTAAAGGCTAAATGCCTTGCCTAGGTACTATGCAGAATTTAATTAAAAACAACATGAATTTTCAAGTGTTCCAAAATAAACTCTTATACTTTAATACATATTTAATTAAAACTTTTAATTTAATTAAAAGTATATACAAGATATACAACATAACCTCACAGAGAAAAAGAAGGCAGCTGCAACAGTAAAACTCACTTCTTTTTAAAACAATTCTTTAAATTGGAGGATAATGGCTCTACAATATTGTGCTGATTTCTGCCATACATCAACATGAATCAGTCATAGGCATGCATATGTCCCCTCTCTCCTGAACCTCCCTCCCATTTTCCCATCCCATTCCATCCCACCCCTCCAGGTTGCCACTGAGTCCTGGGTTGTAAAACCCACTTATTTTTACTTCAATAAAAGGTAAAATATTTAAAGTACTTTGCACCACAGTTTTATTTTTTAAAATTTTTATTGGCATATAATTATATCAGTTTCTGCTGTACAGCAGAGTGAATCAGTTATATATATGTACACATATATCCACTCTCTGATTCTCTTCCCACATAGGTCATTACAGAGTATTGAGTAGAGTTCCCTGTGATATACGGTAGGTCCTCATCAGTTTGCACTATAATTTTCAAACCCCAAAATAATGAAACTGGCTATTAACTTCATTTCCTATTAATCGTCACAACTTGTTTGACCACTAGACCTATCAATGGAGACATGTACTTGTTTCCCCAGGAGAACAGAACAGTACAGTTCTGGAACTGGGATTTTAAAATGGGAAAACCCTCTAAGAAACTCATCCCAGTCAAAATTCAAACTAGTTGCTACATCAGGGACCCCCTGGTTCCACAGCATCCTTTTGGAGTTCCTAGTCTTTTTCTAAGTGGATCTTTGGAATGCCCAGTTTTCACATCCCCAATCTCCTGAGCATTACTAGTGGTATTCTGAGCTGACTCAGGTTAGAAAGGTCTCCGCGCGGGCTGCAGCAGGCACTCTGGATGGCTGCACCCATGGAGCTCTGCATCTATGATGCCAGTCATCAGCCTTGAGTACAAGGATCTCAATCTGCCATGGCCTCAGGCCCTACACCTGCAACGATGGTGACACCGGAAAGAGTACCTGGCAGGTAAGTGCTGCCTGTGAAGGTTTTCCATTCACCCTTCATTAGTATCACACAAAGAAAGAGAAATAAGGAGGGGTTCTGTAGGCAATGGCTCCTTCAAATTCTAAGGGAAAAAACAACTTTAAAATCGAACAATAGAATATATAATAGGGTAGGGAAAAATTCCTCCAGCACATATGTGTGTGGATAGAGACAATAAGTGAGTGGGTACACATTATATATGCATAGATATACCCTCAAATTTATACACATAATAATGCAAAACTGGAGGGACTGTACCATATCCAGGGCACCTTCCCACCCCAGGGATTGATCCCGGGTCTCCTGCGTGCTGCTGCTGCTAAGTCGCTTCAGTCGTGTCCAGACAAGAACACTGGAGTGGGTTGCCATTTCCTTCTCCAATGCATCAAAGTGAAAAGTGAAAGTGAAGTCGCTCAGTCGTGTCTGACTTTTAGCGACTCCATGGACTGTGGCCTACCAGGCTCCTCCATCCATGGGATTTTCCAGGCAAGAGTACTGGAGTGGGATGCCATTGCCTTCTCTGGTCTCCTGCGTAGCAGGCAGATGCTTTACTGTTTGAGCCACCAGGGAAGCCCCATATACATATATGCGCACTGAGTCGCTTTGGTTGTGTCCAATTCCGTGTGACCCCATGGACTGCAGCCTGCCTGGCTCCTCTGTCCATGGTATTCTCCAGGCAAGAATACTGGAGTGGGTTGCCGTGCCCTCCTCCTGACCCAGAGATCAAACCTGTGTCTCTTACATCTCCTGCATTGGCAGGTGGGTACTTTACCACTAGCACCACCTGGGAAGCCCCCATATACATATACAGGGTGGGCCAAAATGTTCACTTGGATTTTTCTATAATGTCTTATATATGTGTGTCTGTGTGTATACATATATATATATATATACACACATGTACATATACACAATAATAGACAAATACAGTTGTTGCATTATTAAAGATCAAAGAACTGAGAGGGAAAAAAATAGCTAGGATCCCCCCCAAAAGGAAAAATCCAGGAAATTGCCAAGAAAACTAAAATTCAAATTTAAAAAAATTTTAAAAAGTATTCAAAATAGTGTATTCTTTCATCCCACCTCCTAACAATTCTGTTTTGACAGGACTAGCTTCTGCATGGTCTAAGTCTTATGCTAAAAATTATTGATATTGGTATTTCAGTGAATTCTGCACAGCCTGGAAGAACTAGGGGTGAAATGACAGAGACACACATTCCATGGCAGGGACCCAAGCTCACAGCAGCTCACAGCAGCTAATATATATATATATATACACACATGTACATATACACAATAATAGACAAATACAGTTGTTGCATTATTAAAGATCAAAGAACTGAGAGGGAAAAAAATAGCTAGGATCCCCCTCAAAAGGAAAAATCCAGGAAATTGCCAAGAAAACTAAAATTCAAATTTAAAAAAATTTTAAAAAGTATTTAAAATAGTGTATTCTTTCATCCCACCTCCTAACAATTCTGTTTTGACAGGACTAGCTTCTGCATGGTCTAAGTCTTATGCTAAAAATTATTGATATTGGTATTTCAGTGAATTCTGCACAGCCTGGAAGAACTAGGGGTGAAATGACAGAGACACACATTCCATGGCAGGGACCCAAGCTCACAGCAGCTCACAGCAGCTACATTTACTACGTGCTGGAGAGTGTGCTTTGCACTTTACATAGGTTATTTCTAATCTGCACAACTCTGCAAAAACGGGGATTATGTTCCTCATCTCACAGATGAAGAAAATGAGGCCCAAGGGTTAACTAACTTGCTCAAGGACATACAGCAAATCAGGTGCAGACAGAGATGGAATTCAAACCACTTTTTAGCATGTCGATTCTTAGCGGGGGGTGGTGGGCATGGAAGAGACTGTGGTTGTAAGGAATCTTTTTGGGGAATGGAAAATTGGCAGACCAGGCCATGAGAAAATATAATCCAATAATGGTAAAACATCAATAATTAAACTGAAGAACAGTCATCCTACAGGTCAAAAAAAGAGGCTAAGCCTAAGAAGTTAAAAACAAAGCCCAAACCAGCCAAGCAATCAAGCTAACAAATCCCTTTGAAAGCAGTTGCTGCTGCTGCTGCTGTTGCTAAGTCACGTCAGTCGTGTCCGACTCTGTGTGACCCCATAGACGGCAGCCCACCAGGCTCCCCCATCCCTGGGATTCTCCAGGCAAGAACACTGGAGTGGGTTGCCATTTCCTTCTCCAATGCATGAAAGAGAAAAGTGAAAGTGAAGTCGCTCAGTCTGTCCGACTGTTAGCGACCCCATGGACTGCAGCCCACCAGGCTACTCCGTCCATTGGATTTTCCAGGCAAGAGTACTGGGGTGGGGTGCCAT
>SJYX01020577.1:0-74672 GCA_006410675.1 Oreotragus oreotragus | reverse complement strand
GTGGGGGGGGGTGAGTGAGCGGGGAGGGGCAGGGAATTACCTTAAAAGTAGCAAAGGCATCTGAAGCAATATCAAATGTTGACAGCTCGACATACTTAAAGAAATCTTGGAACTGATTAGAAAAGAGGATGATTTTGGCAAGTGGTTCATGTCGAATACACTCTCTCAGCATAATACCACAACGTAAGGCGATCTGTGGGACTTCATAGCTGAAGCACAAACGAGAGAAAGAGAACTATGTATTAGAAGAACCATTTCAATGCTGCTGTTAATGGACGCATAGGTACCATTTGCCAAAGTTCATTCAAATACCACTCGCTGAACACCCACTAAATATCTACAATGGGCCTGGCACCATTTCAGATGCTGGGGATACCTTAAAAGTAGCAAAGGCATCTGAAGCGATATCAAATGTTCACAGTTCTACAGACTTAAAGAAATCTTGGAATTGATTAGAAAAGATACAACAGTATCTTTTGTTGGGGATACAACAGTCAGCAGACAAGGTCACTGCCTTCCTAGCAGTCACAATTTAGTGAAAATGCGTCTGGTGGGAGAAGAAACAGACTATAAACAATGACCAGATAATTTCACATACTTCAGGGCTATGCAACTGAAGAAAATAAAATAGGTACGCTAGCGAGTGTGACTCCTTAATTTGTTTTACTTTAGACTAAGTGGTCCTGGAAGGAGAAAAGCATTCCAGGAAAAGGAACTAAAAGTGCAGAGGGTCCAGGGAAAGAACCAGCAGCTTTGTAAGCCAAGTAAGTGTGGTAGGAAGCCTTTGCAGAGTTTAACGTATGCAATTAACACAGCTGATCGGATACTTTAAAAATGCTGATCAGATACTTTAAAAATGATCATTCTGGCTCTCTGTGGAGAATTCTGTAAAACAGGAAAGAATGGGCTGTGGAGCTAAAGGGCCATCAGGGAGACTAGCTGGTGAGGAGGAACAGCAGCCCGGCTGGACGATGGGGGCTTGGGTTGGGCGGCGGAAGTAGAATAGGGGACTGTGGGCAGGTCATGGATATTGTTCAGAGGAAGAGTCAGCAGAGCTTGCAGATGCTGAGGTAGGTTGAGGAATAAATTTGGGCTGAGGGAAATTGAGGATTCAAGAATAACAAAAGAATATTTACATGAACTTCAGATTCGAGAATAAAATCTCTTTCCTACAATTTAGGAAACAGGCTACTTGGCAACTTCAAATTGATAATTATAGTAGGGAAAACAGCAAAGAAAGGTCTCTGAGAGAAGTCATTAAACTAGGGCGGTATTTATTCATTTTGTCCTATTTTTATCTGGAATAATATTCACGAATATCATCTGAATATTCCCTGAAAAACTCATGTTAACATTAAATGCTAATATATTCAGATAGGTACAACTCTTTGTAGAATATTTAAAAAAAATGCCAAATTATAGTGTTAGCAATTTCCCATATCAGAAGAATTTGAAAATCAGCCTATTGGCACACACGGAAGAGAGTTATAAGGTGGGTTTTATTAAAGATGTACCCTTTTATAAAGAGGGGTACATTTTTTGAAATGTGAAGGAGAACAGTCATTTACTAATAGAGCACTGAAGAAGTGATTAAAAAAAAAAAGACTGTTGACCTAGAGAAAAAACGTAAGGGGCACACAATTGAAATCCTAAAATGACTTATTAGCAAGATATTTATGGACATTCATAATTTTGCTTTAAACTTAACCTTTTAATTTCATCTCCCATCACCTCCCTTAATTCTTTGGGGTATGGCCTTCTCTCAACCTAGAATGCCCTGCTCCATAAGTTTTCACCTCTAAGATTCTCTCTCATTTTTCAAAACTTAGTTCAAATGCCACCTCCTTCTTGAAGCGTTTCCAATCACCTACCATTCTGAGTCATCCTCCCTTCCTTCAGACTCCTAAATAGCTTGTCTGTAATTCCACTTTAACACATTTCTCATTCTTCAGTATGGCCTATTGCAATAAATTGTTATACATTTGTTTTCTTTACCTCATCACAAACAGCTTAATTGCTAAGGATACGCTTTACTCATCCTGTTACTTTCTCTCCTGTCTATGTGAATCTCCATGTGGTATCTGTGTCTTATTTACTGGTACCTGCCTCTATCTTTACCCTGGTCTCCAAAGAGTGCGTAGTATAATGTCTTTCGCAAAGGTGTATAAAGAATTTAGTAAACTTCAAACTCAGATTAAACTTCTTAATACTAGAGGTCTCTAATGAGACACAGACTTTGGCTTACAGAAAAAATGGTATGATCTCATTTCTTAACTAATCAAATGGAAACTATAGAAAAAAAGTTTCTCTCGCAACTTTCGTGTATAATTAGTTCCTTTTTTTTTGTTTCATTAGATGAAGTTTATTGAAACCATCTGTGATGCACAGACTATTTATTCTTGAGAACCAAGAGAGTATTTTTCAAAATGCTACTCTGGGTCAGAACATTAGTCATTCCATCCTAGTAGTTTGTGCCCAAGAGAGGAACGGTCATTCCTCTGAGCTGACAATTTCTTACAGTTAGGAATATATTGGGATAGATAAATTCCTAATTTTCCTCAGTACCCTTTAACGAACTTGTAATTCACATGTTTCAAACTGACTATCCTCCAGGATACCCCCTTTTGATAGTTTATTGCTTGCTGTATAAAGAAGTGCTCCATAAGTTAAGTACATTAAGTTTCAAATCCCAAGAACATTAATATCCTTAGGTTTGGTAAAGAATCAATATTTACCTCATCTATTTTATTCTACTTGTGGATAAGGGTCTCAAGGACAAGGACCATGACAAATCACTATGTTCTCCACAACAACTAACCTAGTGGCAGGTTGCTGATAAAAGTTATTCCAATGAATGTAAATCATTATTTTATAGAACTGAACCATATCGTCCTTCTGATTTGCTGTTTAGATCATATGCACACATGCACGCTCAGTCGCTCAGACATATCCGATTCTTTGCAACCCCATGGACTGTAGCCCACCAGGCTCCTCTCTCCATGGAATTTTCCAGGCAAGAATACTGGAATGGGTTGCCATTTCCTACTCCAGGCGATCTTCCTGACCCAGGGATTGAACTCGAGTCCCCTGCATCTCCTGCATTGGCAGGCAGGTTCTTTACCACTGAGCTATCTTGGAAACCACATGGGAAGTCTGGACCATATAGTTAACTGTGTCAGTGTGGAGAAGGCACACTATTTTATATGCGTGCTTATTCAAATAGTAGCACAGAAGTTCTGTTTCAAATTTAATAAAAGCCAAAGTATAAGAGCATTTATCTCATCTGGTGGTGAACTACAATAAGTATTACACATAAAATGATTTGAAGAAAGATCCTGTGCAAGAATATCTCAGTTTAAGAATGCAGATTATATTATGTAAGGAGAAAAATGATTTTTGTTGCTTCTGATAGAAGAAACAAGGGCAGCCAGCACTAGGAAAAGCATCAAAAACAAAAGTGGCCTTTTCCAGATGACCCCTCTCCGTTTGCCATCACTCCCACTAGTGTGTGAACACTTCCTTGCTTTCTGGCCATCCTGTACATTTCCTAAAACAGACCTGGAATTAGCCGTTTCTACAAAGGACTCTTAGTTTTCTGAATGTTGAGCTTTAAGCCAACTTTTTCACGCTCCTCTTTCATTTTCATCAAGAGGCTTTTTAGTTCCTCTTCACTTTCTGCCATAAGGGTGGTGTCATCTGCATATCTGAGGTTATTGATATTTCTCCTGGGAAATAGATGGGGAAACAGTGGAAACAGTGTTACTTTATTTTGGGGGGCCCCAAAATCACTGCAGATGGTGATTGCAGCCAGGAAATTAAAAGACGCTTACTCCTTGGAAGGAAAGTTATGACCAACCTAGATAGCATATTAAAAAGCAGAGATATTACTTTGCCAACAAAGGTCTGCCTAGTCAAGGCTATGGTTTTTCCAGTGGTCATGTATGGATGTGAGAGTTGGACTGTGAAGAAAGCTGAGCACGGAAGAATTGATGCTTTTGAACTGTAGTGCTGGAGAAGACTCTTGAAGAGTCCTTTGGACTGCAAGGAGATCCAACCAGTCGATCCTAAAGGAGACCAGTCCTGGGTGTTCATTGGAAGGACTGATGCTAAGGCCGAAACTCCAATACTTTGGCCACCTGATGTGAAGAGCTGACTCATTGGAAAAGACCCTGATCCTGGGAGAGATTGGGGGCAGGAGGAGAAGAGGATGACAGAGGATGAGATAGTTGGATGGCATCACTGACTCGATGGACATGGGTTTGGGTGAACTCTGGGAGTTGATGATGGACAGGGAGGCCTGGCGTGCTGCGATTCATGAGGTCACAAAGAGTCGGACACGACTGAGTGACTGAAGTGAACTGAACTGAACAAAGGACTCTGGCTCCTTTTAGTTAGAAATGGTTCTTAGAAACTACAATCTGAATGCTAGGGATACTCATTAACATTGGGTTGTTACTGCTTATAGGCCTTTTCAGTGGACAGTGTTAGCTTGCTATTTTTAAAGTTAGCAAATGTTTCTCGATTAGAAGCAAAACTTCTTGATTATATTGAGGAGGCCAAGTGTTTGCTGAAAGATATTTTATAAAACTTCTCCTAGTGTTTTTTTTTATACATCTTATATAGCTGTACTTAAAAAAATTGATGCTAGATTAAAAGTACAATTATATAAGATATATGAAAACACTAAGTCCACTAGTTCGTAATGATACTACAAAAAAAATAATAATAATAAGGGAGGGGTGTTGGGAAGATAGAGGAAAAAAAAAACACAGCAAAATATCAATGGTTATGAAGGTTGGGACATGGGATTTCTTTCTTCTGTCTTTTGCATATGGTTGAAAAAAGTTTTGCAATAAAATTTTAAAAAATAAGATTATTAGGAGAAATTTACTATTTTAATATTGGACTTGGAACAGCTTCCACTGGCAGTGGTTCTTTATGGATCAGTGAGAGCAGTTTAGCAACCTCATTCTCAAATCCTCTCAGTATCCTGGAATGTCATTTGCATGGGCCAGGAGAAAAGCTTGTCTAAAGTGAGAAAATACTTTTAAATAATCTTTTCATAAACTTTGGGCTCCAAATCCTTTTACCAAGTTTTGTATCACATACTCAAATGATTCTCCTTGATAGACAAGAATCAACTTCTTTCTGTCTTAATTCTTTATGGTTCAACTTAGGTCCAATATAGCATGTTACTACCATACCCCTAAATAACATCATTATTTGATTTATGAGTGCACCAGTAAGGTTATGTTCTATGTTTTCGCACAACTTTGCAAGAGATAATTCAGTAAAAATGCTGACCTTTACCAAACAGCTAAACTGCAGGCATTTCAAGCTAACCTAGAAAATAGTAATGGGGAAAGCTGATTCAGGTGCAGCAGTTCCATTTAAGGCTTCTTTTTGTCTACTCTGTTCTCAGGGTCTCTATAATTCCCTCTCCCTTCCTATCTGAAGGGCTTCAAGTCTTTTTAAGGATGTATTAATGGTTAAGATGGAATTTAGAATCAGATCTGGACTGAAAAATTGGCTGTCACTCAGTTGTACATATAACCTTGAGCAATAGCCTTACTCTAAGTTTCAGTTTCCTCATCTGTAAAATGGTGAGGATAATACCTAGTCCTCAGAGTATTGATAGAAGGATTAAATGAAACAGCGTAAGTAAAGACACTGAAACACCTGGCACATAGCAAACACTCAATAAGTCGTGTCTATAAAGCAGGACGGGAAGGAATGAGTTTAAAGTTTGGGTTACAAAATAAAGGAAGAACCATTATAATAGAGACAGTTGCCATCATCTGACTGCTATTCAGTGACAGCAACTACAGAAAGGAGAGCCTCCAAACAAATAATTCCCACTCCGAGAATGCAGCTCGTGGAGGTGCGTGTCTCCTTTCACATAATGACCTCGCTGTGGAAGATACCCTTTATAACCATCCACACCACTTCTCTTCCACATCAGCTGACGTGCTCGCCAACATATTTTTAGGAGGACAACATACTTCAGCATTGTCAAGGGATCACTTATTTACAAGCTAACTCCATTTTATTTTTTTAAAGGAGATGAACTTAAAATGATTTATTTACTTTTGGCTGCGCTGGGTCTTCATTGCTGTGCCTGGGCGCTCTTCGGTTGCAGCGAGCGCGGGCTGCTCTCTGCAGCGCCCAGGCTTCTCACTGCAGTGGCTTCTCTTGCTGCGGAACACAGGCTCCAGGGCGTGCAGGCTCAGCAGCTGTGCCGCACGGACTTAGTTGCTCCGTGGCAGGTGGAATCTCTCTGGGCCAGGGATCGAACATGGAGGGATCCCTGCACTGGCAGTTCATTTAATCTCTGGATTTAATTTAATCCAGAGATTAATTTAACCACTCGACCACCAGGGAAGTCCTACAAGCCAACTTCAAATGACTATTAATTTATCTTCACTTGCTGAAACACAAATCTGATATTTTTCTCTCAAAACAACCCAATGGCTTCCCATTTCCTACAGGATAATGTCAAATGCTTTAGCTTAACATTTTAGAATCTCCAGATGGGAGTACAAATTGATCATTTCAGCCTTTTCCACCAATGACCAGGTATGCGGATCATACCCCATTAAATCTTGTAGATATACCTGAACTGGAAATGAACACTTCCCTTTACAGTATTATTCTGACAGTTATGTATGGTCTTCATTATATTTGTTCAAAATTTTACTCAGTGTGAACTGCAGCTCTTAAGAGGGATAGTAATAATAATTTCTTAGACCAGTAGTTACCAAGTAGAGTACCATGTGCTCAGTGCTAACTTCCGCAGAAACTACCTCACTAAAAGACTCATAATGACCTACTGAAGTAGGTATTATTATTGTCTTCAGATTGCAATGAGGAAATCAAGACTTAAGGAAGTTAGGTAACTTGCCCAAAGTCTTAGCAAGTAAATAGCAGAACCCTGACTGGACACGAAAATCTGTCTGACAATGCATATAATGTAACATTATTTTGTGCAAAGGTAATATTACAAATTTTACTCTTTACAGATAAGGTAACTGAGACTTGGTGGAAAGCTGCAGAGGCTTGCCCAAGGTCACAGAGATAAGCGCAAGAGACCAGAAAAAGGAATAATCAGAGAACAAAAAAGAGTTCTTATAAATTAAAAACAGGGTAGTTGAAAGGAAAGTTCACTTGAGTTTATCATCAATGGGAGATACAATTAAGAACATCTTCTGACTAGTGAGACAAAAAGACAAACAGAAAACAAAAGAGTTAAGAAATCAATCTCAGAGATTTTGCTTTGACTAACAGGAGGTCTAGAAAGTAAGGACAGAGAAGATGGAAGGGAATACATTTTCAAAGAAACACTAAGGGGCAGAGAATGTTAGCTGTCTGCAGAATCCCTTCTCCCCTTCTTCCTGGGCGCTTACTACATTTCTCAGGTTCCCTTAAGAATTAAGAGGCCAAGTGACTAAGTGCTCTCAAATGGAATGTGAGTGGGAGTAACACAAGCCACTTCCAGGCCTGGCTCATAGATTCTCCCAAGTGTTTTTGCCTTTCTGTGGGCTGAACTGGCAACCAACAAAGTGATCTTGGGAAGCACACTTTGCAGGAAGCCCTGCTGACCTAGAAAGTCTCTTCTCTATTACATGAGAAACACAGTTATCTTGTAGTGGGGCCACTCCGTTGTGGGGTCTATTTGTTATAAAGCTTAAGGTTTCTTATAATTTTAAACTACCCTAATACAGGATACAAGTATATTGCCCTTTCCAGAATTTAAAGACTTAATTCTCCAGTAAAAACAATATTGTGTACGGAAAAGCAAAGTGATAGTACACTACATAGCTACAATAATATATAGTGACTTTTAAATGAAATAAAAAATTGTGATAAAGGATATTGGGAGGGAGAGGGGAAGGAAAATGGAGTAGTGGTGGTGGTGGTGGAAAGACGAAATTGTCACCTAGTCCATGGGAAATTTAACAGATATTTTTTTTAAATGGGCAAATCAAAACTTAGTAAAAGCTCCTAATTCATAATACAGAGGTAAATACCAGGTGAACAAATAAACAAGATAAAGTGGTTGTCTTCGGGATGTGGGACTGAGGAACGGAGAAGGAGGAAGCAAAGAGCTTGTTCTTGCGTCTGGTTTATTTACTCGGCTGCCCCGGGTCGTAGCTGCAGCGTGTGGGATCTAGTTCCCTGACCAGGGATTGAATCTGGGCCCCCTGCATTGGGAAGGCGGAGTGTTAGCCACCAGATCACCAAGGAAGTCCCTGTATCTGGTTTTTAAACTATGTGGCACGTATTATTTTGATACAATTAAATATTTTTAAATGCACAAGGACTTGGGAACTGAAAACAGATGAGATGGACTAGGTATGGAATAGCATGTGAAGTTCAAAATGGTAAAGTAGAAGGAGAAGGGGAGACCAAGACAAAAGGCTACTATCCCCAAGCCCTGCCACATGCATAGTCCTGACCCTAGGAGTTAGAGTGGCCTCACAGTGCCCAAGAAACCTCTGTAAATGAGCAAACACAAAAAAGTCATAATCGGGGATTTTACATCTGACTAGACTTTAGGTTTTCGGCTGCCCTGTGGTCCCATATATGTACAGTGATATTTATTCTATCCTCACAGGAAAGCATGTCACCTGAGTAGAAGCTAACCATTGAAAGGATATTGTGTGTATGCGCCCATGTCTGTGTATATTTGTGTAATGAGGGGATTCAATTTTATGTAAAGAGGGTAAAAGTGTGAATGTGAAAGTGTTAGTTGCTCCGTCATGTTCGACTCTGCAACCCCATGGACTGTATCCCACCAGGCTTTTCTGTCCATGGAATTCTCCAGACAAGAATACTGGAGCGGGTAGCCATTCCCTTCTCCAGGGGGATCTTCCCAACCTGGGGATTGAAGCTGGGTCTCTCGTAGGAAGATTCTTTACCATCTGAGCCACTAGTGAAGCGAAGAGGGTAAATGGGCATCCAGAAAGAGGACGGATTGGGAAGTGTAAGCTATAATGTAATAGGTAGAGAAGAAAGGAAAGTGGAGGAAAGAAGGGCAGTAGGTGGAAAGCATTTTGTTGCAGCCTGAACAAGCACAGAGACATAGATTTGGAGGGCATAGCAAATATGAATCCGAAAGGGAACTGATCATATCTCAAATGATGCTAATGCGATCTACTTTTAACAACTTTTCCAAACTCAAACCTCCTTTAAAGGAAAGCATGCACCTACCCTTTGAGGAGCATAAACAGGATGTGAGGATGAGCACTAATGTACTCCACGGTAGGAATCCGAGCACCTATCTGTCTTCTCAGGATGTTGTTAAATATCTGGGTCACATCCTTTTTCCCCTGTTAAAGAAACAAACAACCGTTAAGTTGTATATTTTAAATGAGTGAATTGTATGGCATGTACACTATTTCAAAAGCTGTTTATATACAAACACACACATACTCAGTTCATTTAATGTGCTATTTTCCCACCTGTGCATTCTTTGACTTCATTTGTCTAAAGATGGGCACAAAAATAAACAAACAACCAGAGTCAAGGCCAAATAAAATCAATGCCCTACACACATAGTAAGCATTTCAAATCATTAAATGCATGAAGAACCGTCAAAGCTTGTGTCTAAAGGCTTTATGATCTTTGTTTTTACAGTAATAAAACCAAAGGTTGAGGACCACTTTTAATTAGGGTTGGGGAACAGAAAAAGATCTTAAGGGGATAGAAAGTTTCAAAAACAGGACCATAAACTGGCTTATTGAGAAGCTGATTCTAGAGTACTTTTTTTGCTTTTTATTTTTTTAACGCAAGAAATAATCATTAGTGATTAAATTATCACAGTAGGAAGTTTTCTGCATTTTGGAGCTGCCTTCTAATTTAACCTGAGCAGTTGACTGTATCCACCCTATTTTTGCAAGGCACACCTGCCTTTAAAATGAATGCATGGACTCTTACATACAATACGTTTTCATCCTTTGATCTCTAATCACACTGTATTTCAAAACATCAAGGAGTCTAAGGCTGTGTCTTGAATACTGGCCAAACCTCAAAAACCATAGCTCTGAGTTTGATCCTGCGCCCATAAAGCAGAAAGCTTGCAATCTCAGCCATAACTCTTTTTTTTTTTTGGAACTCATAAGAATATGCTGAAGTAATTTTTTTTTCTGTCAGCATCTTTAAGGCTTAAAGGATTAGAGAAAAATTTATGATTATAAAGTAATGAGTTTTCTTTTTAAACAATTGTAACCCAAAGGTCTGTCTTCTAATGAGCCCTTATTCACATCACAGCAGGGTCTTTCAGTTCTTCGCTCACCCCGTTGGACTACTCTCCCCCTGGTTTCTGAAGAAGGAAGTGGGCTTGTCACACAGATTGCTGAGTCAGTCTCTGCTACTCAGTCGAAACCAACGCCTTAGGCCACCATCACCGCTATCAGCTCTGGAGTTCAAATCCCTGCTTAATGGCACCCCACCCCAGTACTCTTCCATGGAAAATCCAATGGATGGAGGAGCCTGGTGGGCTGCAGTCCATGGGGTCGCTAACAGTCGGACAGACTGAGTGACTTCACTTTCACTTTTCTCTTTCATGCATTGGAGAAGGAAATGGCAACCCACTCCAGTGTTCTTGCCTGAAGAATCCCAGGGATGGGGGAGCCTGGTGGGCTGCCGTCTATGGGGTCGCACAGAGTCAGACATGACTGAAATGACTTAGCAGCAGCAGCAGCTCCTCTCAACCCTTCTTCATTGTCTTGCCTTCTACAACCAGTTATTTCCTCAACTAGCTATTTTATACATGGTTTATCCCAAGTGTAGAAAACTGCCTCTTCTCCTTCATTCAACATATTATTAGTACATAGCTCTTTTATCAAGGGTTTAAGGGTAACAAAGGGTAATTACAGCACACTGCAGAAACAACTTCCAATTGAATCCCACACATCACTGTTATTACAGATTCCTCAGCATTTCTGATTATCTTTTTCCTTAAGCCCCTTCCTCTGTCATGGTTCTGGAGCCTTCAATCTCCTTTACTCCATACCCTTTTCCTATCTCCTATTTCCTTCTACTATCAAAGTTAGCCAACGAGAGGACATTTCTCAAATTTCTGTTATTTTACTCCGCAAAAGGAATCTAAGCTCTTTTCTTTCAGTTTTTTCCTTCCAAACACTGCCTGGAGACCTCACTTTTCACAGTGAATAAAAAAGCCCATGTAGGTGTCTTCTAAACAAAAGGTCTGTTTTTCTCTGTAAGCAATGCTCCATCTTTTTAGGCTCTCTGGCAAAAGCTGCAGCCCATCTCTAAAGAAATAATTTTCCTTTCCTGTTATAAAAATACACCAAAGATTTTACAATCAAAGAGATGCAGGTTCGATCCCTGGGTGGGAAGATTCCCCTGGAGAAGGGCATGGCAACCCACCCCAGTATTCTTGCCTGGAGAATCCCATGGACAGAGGAGCCTAGAGGGCAACAGCCCATGGAGGTCGCACAGAGTCAGACATGACTGAAGTGATTCAACATGCAAAGTGCACTTTTTAATGTGGATACTTTAAGCGTGAGAAGAAAAGTTGCTGCCTGCAGGCTGATCTTTAACACTTCTAGTCCATAGAAATGGAAAGTACATTTCTGCAAGTAGTCTAATGATGCTCGTAATGGTGCGTTCTTTCTGAAAATACTGTATGTAATCGGTGGAATGCTTAAAACTAAACTGTTCTCACCTTTAACTGCTTTTCATTCATTCATTCAACCAAGAAGCATTTAAAGTATTTATTTTCTGTGGGCTTGATTGAGGAGGCCGGCCTCACCTACTGAATATCACATTCATTTATAACTATGTTCTAGGTGACAACTGAATGAACAAAGTCAAGACCTGTCTGGTTAACTACACCTCAATAAAGCTGGGGGGAGAAAAAAAAAACCTCCCTGCAATTATCATGACAGCAAGCCTTCGTAATGATAGTATTGAGTCACCAGGGAAAATTATTACATCTAGTACATCATTTTGGAGGACAGGCACGTCTACAATGCATTTTATAAAGAAAATGTAAAGTAAGCCACAAAAGTACTACTTATCTACTTATCTCTCTCCATTTGAAGAGTTAACTTAATCTCCAGCTACATGGAAAATTCAAATATTCAGAAAGATAAATATTTTTCTTCAAGGATTTTAGAGAGTAAAATTTTACTTGATAATGCAGAAGTCCATTTTTAGGCAATTTAATGACTTAATTCCCCAATAATTTTAAAGTAAATTTTCTTACTGTTCCTCTTTTGTTACCTAAGTCAATGCAGCACAAAGATGTGAAACATACAAAGTTTTTCTTTGGTCTACTCCCATCTCCTCAATTCTTGGCGAGTGCTTTGAGCCTATGCTATTCTGTAGTTACTCAAGGCTTCACAAGGTCACTGGACCCTACAATATTTCACCCTTGACTCAGTCTTCAAAACACAGCCAACCTTGGTCATAGTCCTTCCAGCATCCCACTGCAGATTAGGTTAACCTCAGAAATAACTCAAGCTAAATTAATGATGAGAATAGCTTAATACACTGCTGCTTTCAGGGAAACACACAAAACAATAGATTTATAGAAATCTAACACCATATTCTAAGAGCAGGGGAGTTTCCCATTTACGGTCACTCACCAACCGAGTTTAAAACTAAAATAATAAACAAAGAAACAGACATCAAGGGTTATAATAAAAATAAACCAGATTATATTTAAGTCTGAGAAGGAGAGAAGATGAGAATATACTATTTGGCATCTATATATTTGCATATGTATTTAATGTTCTTCCATAACACATATATGCATGTATATTTTACTTAGTTTAATATTTAAAAACAATGCTGTAAGTTCATATTATTCCTATTTTATAGATGGTAAAGTTTAGTCTCAAAGAGGTTATGTTGCTAACTACCAAATGGCAGAGCAGGGACTCCATAAACAAGTCTAAATCTAAGTCGAGGGCTTTCCCACTATGCACAGCTCCTACAAATGTCCATTATACCTCATTTTAAACTAAAGTAAGGAAACATGAAAGTATATAAACACAATGGTAAAACTACACTTTAATTCCATTAAGTCGAGTTTAGAAAAGGATATGGGGTGGGGCTTCCTAGGCGGTCTAGTGGCTAAAACGCCACACTCCCAATGCACAGGTCCCTTGTTTGATCCCTGGTCAGGCAACTAGATCCCACATGCTGCAACTAAGACCCAGTGCAGCCAAAATAAAAAAATATATTTTAAAAGGGAAATAGGGAGTAAGATGGGGAGGGAGAATGACAAGCCGAGCAAGAGAGAAAAGTAAGAAAGGAGATAATTGAGCAGAAAATGTCAAAGTTAGAGAAACAGATCAGGGAGGGAAGGAAGAAAAAGACACGCGTTACTCCCATCCAAGTATTAACCAGGCCCAGCGCTGCTTAGCTTCGGAGATCAGACAAGATTAGGCGCGCTCAGAGTGGTATGGCCATAGACAAGACAGAGGTTTCTAAAAGGAAGGCTGAGCTGAAATCTGGGCCCTGTGGGGCCCTCAGTCAGTCTTGTTTCTAGTCAAATACACAGAGCAGTCTTGCCCTGCATTCCTCCCCCTCAGCTCTAGCTGGCCAAAATCTTCTTCCATCTAAGCCATCCAGAGAACTGTGAGCTAGTATTTCCACACATCCCCAGAGCCCCGACCTTATCTTGGTCCATCACTGTAATGAGCCTCCTTTTACTTCCTCGGTGACAAAACTAAAGCAATTACTTCAGAAATCTCCATTCTCTTCTATCTCTGAGAATTAATGGAGGTCCAAGCGCTTACCTGACATTATCTAAAGCCTGACAGTAGTAGCAAAACAACAATCAAATCAAAACCAAGATTTCCATCGTGAAATGTGTCTTACAACCACACATTTCATTGAGAAACCACTGTTCTAAGTTAGATATACCATAGATAATAAAAAGCTTACACACATTCACCCCTTATGTTTCTAGATTACTGTTTTACATATTATTTCGGGAATTAGTATAACTGCTTTCAAAAAATGAGAGAAATATCCTATATTAGTAGCATTTAACAAAATTCTTAAATCATTGGTATAAATGTTTTAATTAAAGAAACAGGCCTGGGAGATACTACCTTTGAACCCCAGCTTAGGCTCTCAGTGACCAAGTGACTTTGGGGAAATTAATATCTTTAAACTTTAGGGTCTTCATCTATAAATCAAGGCTAATAATATAGTACTGATCATATACAGGTTGCTTTAAGAATAAAATGAGGGACTTCCCTGGTGGTCAGTGGCTAAGACTCCATGTTCCCAATGCAGGGGGTCTGGGTTCAATCCCTGGTCAGGGTTTGATGCCTGGTCAGGGAACTAGATCCCACATGCCCTAATTAAACCTGGCAAGCCAAATAAATAAATATTTTTTAAAACTTAAAAAGAAAAGAATTAAACTAGAAGAGTGCTTAAAAACTGTACAACGTTCAGTAAGCACTCAACAAGTTATCTTTTATTATTATTGACCATTAACTACTTAGCTGCATAAAACTGAACTATGGTATACCTCTTGCTGTTTTTTTTTTTAAAAGATTAAGGTGATTTCAGAAGTTTTAGTGGGGGAAATGGGATTTTAAATAGTATATAAATAGTAATAATTTGGCCATGTGATGCAAACAGCCGACTCATTGGAAAAGACCCTGAAAGACTGAAGGCGAAAGGAAAAGAGGGCAGCAGGATGGGATGGTTGGATAGCATCACCAACGCCATGGATGTGAACTTGGGCAAACTCCAGCAGAAAGTGAGGGCCAGGGAGGCCTGGCACGCTGTAGTCCATGGGGTCGTAAAGAGTCGGACACAACTGAACAACAACAGCCGTAACAAAAAATGACAGTCAAACATTGGTAGTCATGTGTATAAAAACTGAAAAGCACAAGTGTCATCCTTTGGCAGATAGTGTACCTCAAAGTCTATCAGCTGTAGGTCGGCTATGAGTGTCACCAGCAGCCCGGTGTTGTAGAGCTCCTGTGAGAGCTGGGCCACGGCTTCCACTGGGGGCTCCTTGTCACTTGTCCCACACAGAATTTCTTTCATTGCTTGCAGTGATTTTGACACTTCTTCTGAAGCCTAGGGACCAAAATATACGCTAATAGTTAAGAGTGAAAAAAAAAATTTTCAGGCTACAAACAAACAAAAACCACTTCTTGAGCCCTGCTTATTTATTTACTTTTAAGATTCTGTATAATTATTTTTTATTTTTTTTAATTTTTATTTTTACTTGTTTTACAGTGTTGCATGAGCTTCTTCTTTAAATCAAAACCAAGATTTCCATCGTGAAATGTGTCTTACAACCACACATTTCATTGAGAAACCACTGTTCTAAGTTAGATATACCATAGATAATAAAAAGCTTACACACATTCACCCCTTATGTTTCTAGATTACTGTTTTACATATTATTTCGGGAATTAGTATAACTGCTTTCAAAAAATGAGAGAAATATCCTATATTAGTAGCATTTAACAAAATTCTTAAATCATTGGTATAAATGTTTTAATTAAAGAAACAGGCCTGGGAGATACTACCTTTGAACCCCAGCTTAGGCTCTCAGTGACCAAGTGACTTTGGGGAAATTAATATCTTTAAACTTTAGGGTCTTCATCTATAAATCAAGGCTAATAATATAGTACTGATCATATACAGGTTGCTTTAAGAATAAAATGAGGGACTTCCCTGGTGGTCAGTGGCTAAGACTCCATGTTCCCAATGCAGGGGGTCTGGGTTCAATCCCTGGTCAGGGTTTGATGCCTGGTCAGGGAACTAGATCCCACATGCCCTAATTAAACCTGGCAAGCCAAATAAATAAATATTTTTTAAAACTTAAAAAGAAAAGAATTAAACTAGAAGAGTGCTTAAAAACTGTACAACGTTCAGTAAGCACTCAACAAGTTATCTTTTATTATTATTGACCATTAACTACTTAGCTGCATAAAACTGAACTATGGTATACCTCTTGCTGTTTTTTTTTTAAAAAGATTAAGGTGATTTCAGAAGTTTTAGTGGGGGAAATGGGATTTTAAATAGTATATAAATAGTAATAATTTGGCCATGTGATGCAAACAGCCGACTCATTGGAAAAGACCCTGAAAGACTGAAGGCGAAAGGAAAAGAGGGCAGCAGGATGGGATGGTTGGATAGCATCACCAACGCCATGGATGTGAACTTGGGCAAACTCCAGCAGAAAGTGAGGGCCAGGGAGGCCTGGCACGCTGTAGTCCATGGGGTCGTAAAGAGTCGGACACAACTGAACAACAACAGCCGTAACAAAAAATGACAGTCAAACATTGGTAGTCATGTGTATAAAAACTGAAAAGCACAAGTGTCATCCTTTGGCAGATAGTGTACCTCAAAGTCTATCAGCTGTAGGTCGGCTATGAGTGTCACCAGCAGCCCGGTGTTGTAGAGCTCCTGTGAGAGCTGGGCCACGGCTTCCACTGGGGGCTCCTTGTCACTTGTCCCACACAGAATTTCTTTCATTGCTTGCAGTGATTTTGACACTTCTTCTGAAGCCTAGGGACCAAAATATACGCTAATAGTTAAGAGTGAAAAAAAAATTTTTCAGGCTACAAACAAACAAAAACCACTTCTTGAGCCCTGCTTATTTATTTACTTTTAAGATTCTGTATAATTTTTTTTTAATTTTTATTTTTACTTGTTTTACAGTGTTGCGTGAGCTTCTTCTGTACAACACCATGAATCAGCTATATATCCCCTCCCTCCTGAACCTCCCTTCCACCTGCCAACACCCCACCAACCCCATACTCCCACCACCCTCCAGGTCATCACAGAGCACTCAGCTGAGCCCCCTGTGCTATATAGCAGCTTCCCACTAGTTACCTATTTTCTGCATTTAACATTATTTAAATGTTTTTAATAATCATAAACATTATTTATGATTAAAGAACTCAATACAGTTACAAACAAACAAAAGCCATGTAGTAGGCACTGTTTTTTTTTTTTTTTGAAAATATTACTGAAATTAATTTATAAAAGATAAATCTTTAGTATTTCTACTTGGTTAAAATAATTGAAATGATCTTTCTTTAAATCATATTCATAGTGAACTTTGCTAGTAATTAATTATAAATTTAACTCTTGGAAATTCAATTCATGTTGAAGACTTATCAGTAGCAAGTAGTCTTATTTAAAGCATTTGTTAATGATTTTCAACAAAGCCCTATGATTCTGATTTTTTTAATGAAATAGGTACAAAATCATATATTGTCAAAACCCATAACCTTTGTCAGTCCACTGATCCCTCACACATAACCATTATCTTTTTGTTATCTATGAAACTTAAAAAGAAGAGCAAAAAAATCTCACTACATTCTAAAGAAAAATAGGAGAGGGACTCCCTGGTGGTCCAGTGGCTGGTACTCCACCCTCCCAATGCAGGGGGCCTCGACATGCTGAAATCAAGAGTTCACTTGCCACAACTAAAAACTCCATGTGCTGCAACTAAGATTCAGTGCAGCCAAACTAATTAATTAAAAGACTAATAGGAGAACCTATAGAGGAAGAAAGTATATCAGTGAGTAGGGTCTGGGGAGGGGAGAACGAGGTGCTGAAAATATTCTGAAATTAGACAGTGGTGATGGGTACGCAACCTTCTGAATAAACTAATAACCACTGAATTGCATACTTTAAAATGGTAGATTGTATAGTATCTTAATTATACTAAAAAATTATAGCAAAAAAATTTTAAAAACAGGTAAGGAAAACAAACAGGCAAATTAGTTAACACTTTTTGCTGAATATTTTAAAGTCGGTATAGTTTTAGTACTTTCAAGTATTGTACTCTAATCATTAAAGAAGGAAATAGAATAAGGCAAAACAATAAAAAACTAACTCATAGTAGTTGTTAATTAAAAATTAATTTCCAGATACATTTCATGATATGACTGAAGAAATCCTTAATTTATTAAAGGTGAGAAGTTTTCTTAAATTGTGATATATATCTATAGAAGATTACTTTAAACACATACAGAGTTTAGAATAATTATAAAGCAAACACTTGTGTGGCCAAAACAGAGGTCAAAAAAAGAGAACATTTTTAGCATCCCAGAAGCCACCTTGAATGCCTTCTTTTCAGTCTAGAAGTAAATCCTTTTATGTCTTTGATGACAATCACTTATTTACTTTTCTTTACAGGTTATTTTAAAATCTATGTTTGTTTCCCAAAACAACACAGCTTAGCTCTGCTGACTTGTCTTATGATTTGTCTCTTTCATTCAACACTGTATTCGTAAGGCCCATTCTTTCTGCTGTATGTTGCAGCACTTTTTAAATTCACTGTTCTATAGTATTCTATTGATAGCTGGACAGCACCTTCTCAGTTTCACTGTTGATGGACATCGAGGTGTGTCCACTGATGGGTTACTATGGACAACAATGCTATGAACAATCTTGACAACGCATCCTGGTGCACGTGCGCAAGAACACCTCTAGAGTTTACACTAGGAGGGAACCGCAGGGTCTTAGAGCATGAATGCAGTGCAGTGCGGGGGTGCAGGTGTGGTCAGTCATGTTCGACTCTTTGCGACCCCATAGACTGCAGCCCGCCAGGCTCCTCTGTCTATGGGGATTTTCCAGGCAAGAATGCTGGAGTCGGTTGTCATTTCCTCCTCCAGCGGATCTTTCCCATCCAGAGATCAAACCGCATCTCCTGCGTCTCCTGCATTGCAGGCGGATTCTTTACTGATGAGACCCCAGGGAAGCCCCAGTCACTTTAAAGACAAACTGAATATGTCAGATTCACTGTCCTTTTGAGGGAATATCTAAGATACTAAAAAGACCTTCCTCTGAGGAAGTGCTGCTGGGTAGGACTTTAAAACAATGTTAAAAGGAGCCTGCACTGGGTATTCCTGCCAGTCCAGTGGTTACCACTCCATGCTTCCAGTACAAGGTTCAATCCCTGGTTGGGGAACTAAGATCCCACATGGTGCTGTGGTGTGGCCAAAAAGAGAAAAAAGGCAGCATCTTAGTAGAAACTGTCAGGTGATCTTTAAACACAAACTTTTTACCCTTCATGTATAGCATTATACACAATATAAGTATTAACAATATAACCCGTTAGATGTTTAACTGTAAAACCCCTTAGATGTTTTTTTTTATTCTGAATTTTTTCCTTCTAGTTTTATTGAAATATAATTGACATATAGTCCTGTATAAGTTTCAGGTGTACAGCATAGTGATTTGACTTACATACATCATGAAATGGTTATCACAGTAAGTTTATCCATCACTGCATACAGATACAAAATTAAAGAAACAGAGGAGAAAAAAATTTTTTTCCTTGTGATGAGAACTCAGGATTCTCTTAACCACTTCCATATATAATATACAGCAGTGTTGATCACATTTATCATGTTGCACCTTATATTTCTAGTACTTTCTTTACCTTTCAACTGGAAGATTGCCTACATCCAATTCCTTCTTCCCAACACCCCTGCCCCTGGGAACCACAAATCTGATCTCTTTTCCCGAGTTTGTTTGTTCATATGTTTTTGAAGTATAATTGACCTGTAACACTATGTCAGTTTCTGTTACACAACATGGTGATTCCACATTTCTATACATTTCTAAAATGTATAAGTCTAGTTACGATCTGGTGATGTACATTTCTATACATTTCTGAAATGTATAAGTCTAGTTACGATCTGTGGCCATACAAAGACACTACTTAGTTATTGACTATATTCTCCACTCCTGTCTCTTATACACATCTAGATGTGTATAAGAGACAGGTATGTAATCGGTGGAATGCTTAAAACTAAACTGTTCTCACCTTTAACTGCTTTTCATTCATTCATTCAACCAAGAAGCATTTAAAGTATTTATTTTCTGTGGGCTTGATTGAGGAGGCCGGCCTCACCTACTGAATATCACATTCATTTATAACTATGTTCTAGGTGACAACTGAATGAACAAAGTCAAGACCTGTCTGGTTAACTACACCTCAATAAAGCTGGGGGGAGAAAAAAAATTGAAACCAATTTAAATGTATTCACAAAGACCCTGAGGGTGCGTCGCAGACCATGCCTAGGATTCTTCATTAAGCTTCTACATTGGCTTTTGGTCTATTCATGTATTTTAATAATAACATTATTGTTTTAGCTCATACCTTATCTGTCTTTTTGTCTTGTTTTTCCAAAATGGCCAAGTTGTCTCTCAGAATTTTCACGATTTCTGCTGGATTTTTGTGTGATTTACTAAACAGAGGCATTTTTTTCATCTATAGAAATCTCTTCATGTAATATAGAATGCTGAAAACAAGTAAACAAACAAAAATTATTATTTTAATTCTCAACATGATTAAATTGTTATACCAAAATGTCATGTTTTCAACAACCAATTCAGTAATATGGAACATTCAAATCGATCAAACTAGAAAAAGTTTTAAGTGTCATGCCAGATTTAAGTTAGTGTAAAATATTTCAAGAAAGATGTTTTTAAAGGTTTACCTTAAAGTTTTTACTCAGAGTTTAATATCTTTCTTATAAAAGAAATTAAAGATTTATGCAAGAATAGGAAAAGGAGTAGTCTTAGAGAATGAGCTGATACTTAAAACTAGATATTTTGACGAAAGAGAGTGAGGAAGATGGTGATATTAATGATGATAAATAAAACAGAACCTGTAAAACAAAAGTCAGACTAGGATCCACAAGCTCTGGTAAAGCAATGTTTTAAAACATTCCACTCCATAGCAATAACAAAATTACAATGTAAAATTATTTAGAATTTTTTTTTTTTTAACTCTTCAAATATTCAGCTGGCCACACTCACTGATGAAATGAGGATTACCATGATGGGTGGGAGTGGGGAGGAGAGAAGAAGGGGAAAAGAAAAATCAGTTCTTCTTTTTGAGAACATCTATTTGCATAGAGCAGAAAAAGCTAAATATAGCTATTATTGCCCCATTTATACTAAAAATGTGCTAGGGAAAATGATCTAACTTAAAGGCTCCAGTTAGGAGAAACATATTCATTTGCTTTACATTAATTAGTAAAAATATGTCAAACATTACAGAAATATGATATAATTAATCAAAAGCTCCCATTAACCAGTGATCCAGAGGTAACAGCTGTTATCAGCTTTTATACATATTCCTCCTTAATTTTTCTCTCTATATATAAAAATGTATTTTTAAAACCAAAACAGTATTTTTCGGGCTATAGTTATTTTTTTAAGCTTTTCCTAATGGAAGAAAGCAAAGAGAAACTAAAGAACCTCTTGGTGAAAGAGGAGAATGAACACGTTGGCTTAAAACTCAGCTTCAAAAAACTAAGATCATGGCATCTGGGCCTATCATCTCATGGCAAATAGATGGGGAAGCAATGGAAACAGTGACAGACATTATTTTCTTGGGCTCCAAAATCACTGCAGACGGTGACTGCAGCCATGAAATTAAAAGATGCTTGCTCCTTGGAAGGAAAGCTATGACAAATCTAGACNGCTTCAAAAAACTAAGATCATGGCATCTGGGCCTATCATCTCATGGCAAATAGATGGGGAAGCAATGGAAACAGTGACAGACATTATTTTCTTGGGCTCCAAAATCACTGCAGACGGTGACTGCAGCCATGAAATTAAAAGATGCTTGCTCCTTGGAAGGAAAGCTATGACAAATCTAGACGGTATATTAAAAAGCAGAGACACCACATTGCTGACAAAGGTCTGTCTAGTCAAAGCTATGGTTTTCCAGTAGTCATGTATGGATGTGAGAGCTGGACCATAAAGAAGGCTGAGCACTGAAGAATTGATGCTTTTGGAGAAGACTCTTGAGAGTCCCTTGGACTGCAAGGAAATCAAACCAGTCAATCCTATAGGAAATCAGCCTTGAATTCACTGGAAAGACAGATGCTGAAGCTGAAGCTCCAATACTTTGGCCACCTGATGTGAAGAGGCAACTCACTGGAAAAGACCCCGATGCTGGGCAAGATTGAGGGAAGGAGGAGAAGGGGACAACAGAGGATGAGATGGTTGGATGGCATCACCAGCTCAAAGGACATGAATTTGAGCAAACTCAGGAGATAGTGAAGGACAGGAAAGCCTGGCATGCTGCAGTCCATGGGTCATAAAGAGTCAGACACAACTGAGCAACTGAACAACAACATCCATTATACAGACATATAATTACTAGGAGTATTTGGTAATTTCTTATTAAATTTGATTTTACCAATACCTCTATAGAAAGACTTCTGAGTTAACTCCATTTTTCCTCATATTTTTCTTATTAACAATAATGCAATTAATCAATGAAGAATATTATACACAAATGTATAACAGCAACTGATAGCAATACTCTAACCAGTTATGTATCCAGTATAACCTTGGTTACGGTTCTAAACACTACACCCCCTAGATTTCTACTTCCCAAATCTGCTTCTCTAGGATTTCTGTCAAATCTCTGAGTTACCTGATATCCTTCCAAAAATTTTCTTCAGTATTTGGTTGTTTGTGATCAAGAGTTATAATGCTGGCATTCAAAGTATCTGCTAAACAAACATGAGGTATTTAAATCCTAATCTAGTTCTGACTTGGTAACTGATCAACTATGATTCAGAAGTTATCATGCTTGTCTATATGTCATTTAAGTTTTTATTAAGTGTTTTTTTAAACTAACTGCAAATTCACCTTGTCATAATGTTTAACTCATATTTTTCCTATCTCACTCACGAAGATATCAGGACAAATGTTGCCAAAGGCTCTGAGAAAGCCCACATACATTCTATCTGTTAGTACCAAGTAAGTTACCTTATTTTATTTTTTAACACATCCCCATGATTTACTTAGTTTATAACTGAGAGTTGGTACCTTTTGACCCCCTTCACCCATTTCACCCACACCCCGCCCTCTGCCTCTGGCAACCACCAATCCATTCTGTGTATCTATAAGCTTGGCTTCTGTTTCTTAGTTTTTTAGATTCCATATATATGTGAGATCATACGATATTTGTCTTTTTCTGATTTACTTCACTTAGCATAATACCCTCAAAGTTCCATCCTTGTTGTCACAAATGGCAAAATTTCATTCTTTTATGGCTGAATAATACTGTTCTACACACACACACACCTCACACACACAGAGCATTTCTTTATCCATTCATCCATAGATGGGCACTGAGCTTGTCTCCATTATCTTGGCTATTATAAATAACGTTGCAGTAAAGATGGGGGTGCATAGTTCTTTATGAATTGGTGTTTTCATTTTCTTCAGCTAAGTACCCAGAAGTTGAATTGCTATACCATATGGTCAGTGTATTTTTAATTTTTTGAGGAACCTTTATATTGTAAGGTTGATTCATAAAGAAAGATAGAGCATCATATTTTCAAATTAGATAGGCCAAATACAGTAAGCTCTCGCTTATTCATCACTGGCTCACACCCATGCTGAGTCTAATTCTTAGTATCTATCAAGGCCAAAGATAAAGGGTGTAAGGGGGAGTCCTGAAAAGGATGCCTCCTTGGGATAACATAGTACTAGTAGTAATTTTTCCACAAATTCTACCTCAGAGGTTCTAGAACATGCATTATATTTCAGCAACACAAGAAGCAGGAACAAGAGAAGATGCCATGTTAGGTCCAACAGACCGACACTGCCCAGACGAATGCCCCCAGGGCACTGAAAATCAACTTGCCCTCCAGGTTAGTGGTAACAGTGAGCCACGCAGCAACACAAAGACCAGATGACCCACACGGGCCCTGTTGTGCTTTTCCCATTTACAAAGTAAGTAAACAGAATAAGCAACAAATAACACAGGTGCTATTTTTTTTTTTTTCTTAAAGCAGTACAAGAAAAGGGGATATGTGTCCTGTGGACTTCAACCGGAAAGGTTACTTCCAGAATTAATCCTCTGTAGGAGACAGAACAGAGATAACTAGGGGTGGGGAGGTAGGAAAGGAAAGGACTTACGACAGAGAGGGGAACTGGTCAAGACAAAAGATCAACACATAATATACACACACACACATAGAAACACCCCCAGACGTAGCATGGCAATCCAGATCTGCACAGGGCAGAAGTGACTCCATAGAGAATTGACTGAGGACAACTGAAAGGTACACAGTTAGTCCATATCTATTCAGTCAAAAAATATTTACTGAGTTTCTATAAGGTTCGGAGCCTTGCACTATTGAATACAAAAGTTAATAAGCCTCAGAGAGTGCTCGATGTAGTGGGAGACACAGCCACACAGAAGGATTTTGCCAGAACACCAGACAAGCTCAAACTAAAATGATGGAGATAAGATACTCGTGTGTGTGTGTGTGTGTGTGTGTGTGTGTGTGTAGTATATCCTGCATTGGAAAAACCTGAATGAACGTTTTGGCCAACCCAGTATTATAGAAATATGGAGAAGATACAGTGTTATATCCTATAAAAACACATATTACGACAATGGAAAGAGGTGGAGGAAGCCAACAAGTGCAAAAGGAACTAAAACATGGAGTAGAAGCAACAAAGATAAAACAGTAAGTAGAAAAGAGATCTAAATGCGATCATTGAAAGGATTTTTCTAGCTGAGACTAATAATGAGATCCCAAACCCACTGTGCTGCAGCGTGCTGCAGGCCATGGGGTCGCAAAGAGTCGGACATGACTGAGCGACTGAACAACATCAGCAAAACCCAGTGTGGCTTTCAGAAGAAGCCAGCGCTTTTCTCTGAAAGCTCCTTCCTACAAAATGACTGTAACAACAAAAAGGATCAAAATTAAGTTGTCTTTGGACTTTCACAAAACTACATGTCGTGAAGCCATGGAGAGAATCTAGAGTTCTGAAAGGAAAGTCTATAACCTCATAATTAAATCTCCGGCCAACATATTTATGTGCAAATAGACTGTGTACACTTCATAAAATTTTTGCCAAAAGTTGAGATGGAGTCAAACCCACAAAAGCTCAACAAAACCAGAAATAGTTCTTGAAACGGAGCCTTGAGGTGGGAGGGTGAGAATCCACAATTCATTCATGTCGAAAAGGACTGTCTCAAAAATCTCAAAGAAAAAGAAGAATGGAAATAACAATAAAATTAGAAATAACTGAATCAAAAAAGGAAAAGAAAATCTCTGGTACCTTGGGTGCCTGTTTTTTTCTGGCGATAGACCTTTCTGCTCTCCTTCCCACCCCACCTCACACACACCACCCCACCTACTCTAGCAAGAGGGTGAGGACATGACCCAGGCAGGGCCAAGTACCTCTTCCACTGCCCTGGTTCTAGCAATTGGCTCACAAACGGATTGTGACACCACCAAGCTAATAAAAATATGCTGCAACTCGGCTTTTCCCCCTAGGTGTTTTAATTTAGTTTAAATAAAATATTTGGGGCATCTAGAAGAAGAAATAGAGAACAATGTAACAAGTTCCTGTGTATTTACCACCCAGCTCAAAAATTAAAACAACCCAAGCTACCACCTTGGCAGCTTCAGTTCTCTGATCCCATTCACCTCTGGCTCATACTGTATCTATTTATCACGTACCCTAGCTATACATACTTTCACACTTTTGCTAATATTACAGATAATATGTGATACTGTTGTGTGTGCTTTGAAGCATTACAGAAATGGTACTACAAGTCAGTTTCTTTCCCCCATCAACACTATGTTTATGAGATTTGTGTATTGATACAAATCTCATATTTATCTTATATGCTATAAAGCATCCCACTGGCTTCCCAGGTGGTGCTAGTGGTAAAAAAAAAACAAACAAACCCTATCTCCCAATGTAGGAGATGCAAGAGATGCAGGTTTGATCCCTGGGTCAGGAAGATCCCCTTGAGAAGGGCATGGCAACTCACTCTAGTATTCTTGCCTGGAGAATCCCATGGACAGAGGAGCCTGGCAGTTCATAGGGTCACAAAGAGCTGGACACAGCTGAAGCGACTTAGCATGCACTTATGACTATACCACAATTTGGGCTTCCCTGGTGGTACAGTTGGTAAAGAATCTGTCTGCAATGTGGGAGATCTGGGTTCCATCCCTTGGTTGGGAAGATCCCCCAGAGAAGGGAACAGCTACCCACACTAGTATTCTGGCCTAGAGAATTCCCTGGACTATGGGGTTGCAAAGAGTCAGATACAAGTGAGCAAATTTCACTCACTCTCTGAGTTCTAATTGTTTTCAATTGTTTCATTTAAAAAATTTTATTTATTTATTTACTTGTCTGTTCCAGGTCTTAGATGTGGCCTGGGGGATGTTTAGTTGCAGCATGGAGGATCTAGTTTACCGACTAGGGATCGAACCCGGGCCCCTGTCTTGGGAGCAAGGAATTTTGGCCACTGGACCACCAGGAAATTCCTTCACCTTTTAAAACAGTGACATATAGTACAAAAAATGCACTTTATATTGTGACCCAGAGCAAAGGAGTGTGTAAATGGTCACATAATTGTCTCATGAAACAATACCTGAACTCTGGATAGATTCCATTCTATCTGTTCTATCCTACATCATTAAAAAAAAAACCAGTCCTGATCATTATTCATTAAATTAATTCACTACCTGCTAGTTGGGCTTCCCTGGTGGCTCAGATGGTAAAGAATCCGCCTGCAGTGTAGGAGACCTGGGTTTGATCCCTGGGTGGGGAAGATCCCCTGGAGAAGGGAACGGCAGCCCACTCCAGTGTTCTGGCCAGAGGAGCCTGACGAGCTGCAGCCCCTGCGGTGGCAGAGAGGCGGACACGACTGAGCGACGTTTACTTCACTTTCACTAACTGCTCATTAGCATGCAAGGTGTCATTACGGGTGAAACTAGATGAAAGGTATACAGGATCTCTTGGTATTGTTTCTTCTCTATAGGTATTTCAAAATAAAAAGTTAAAAGTAAAGAATCTATCACTATGGAAAATTGACAGCAATAATCCAACATAAAGATAGTTACTGTTCCTGAGGCAGAAAACTAACAAATGAAAGATGTACTTAAACATGTATAAGGTATGTCTACCTATCTATTTAATCCTTCAGCAAGCCACCTTTTTAACTGTATACAACCACAGAATCATTTCCGGAATGTGGCTCAATTAACGTTAATTCATATTATACAAATGAGATTTGTCATCTTGATGTTTTCCTGTATTACCTATAATGAGCATATTTCTTCTTTACTGAAACAATAAACAGATTTGTGAGGGAAAAAATCCATATAACTAAGCAAGGAACTGAATAGAAAAACCCATTTTGTTTTTGAATAGAAAAATCAAATATTGAATATTTAAATATCATTAAAATGTCAATTACTCCTAGAGTCCATAATTTGATAAAATTCCAATCACAAATCCAAGAAAGTTTTTAGTAAATAAATTCAGTCAAGAATATAAAAGAACAAGGATAACAGATTTTAAAATGGAAGATTTCTTACGGGGGAATGAAATTAAAAGTGTTATAAAGTGCTATAAGTAAAACAGTAAGTCAAGAAAAACAGACCAATGGAACAAAACAGGCCAGATACAGAAGTGACTGTAAGTGACTTTCAAACTTCTGGATATAAAATAATTTCTCTAATTTTACAAGTGATGAAGTAAATCTCAAAAAAAAAAAAGATAAATCAGTTAATATGCTACAAATTTAATTAAAACTTTTTGAATTTTTATGGATATAATAATAATATTACAGGCAAACAGCAAATAAGATAATTCTGTGACATGAATATGAAAGACAGAGAGCTAAAATCATTACAAAAGGAGATCTAAAACAAATAAGAAAATCATGAATAATGCATACACATTAGAAAACCACAAAGGAGGAAATATAGTTAAACACATAGTAAATGTTTATTTTCTATCATGAGAACATGCAAAGTTAAAAATGAAGGACTATTTTGCTCATGATGTAACATAGTGTCTTTGTTGGTTTGAGAAAATTCTATCTATTGATGGTGAGATGCAACAGGCTCTCTCTTTTCTTTTTGGTGGGATTGGGCAACATGGATCTAGAGCCTTTAAATATCATAACCTCTGACTCAGTAATTCTATCAGTTTGTCCTAAGAAAATAAACTAATAATGGTTATCTTTACAACTTTTTTTTTTTTTTCACATTTCAACATCTCTAAAATGTGCATGTGTCTTAATAATTTATGGAACCTTATACTAACTGGCAGGGTATTTTTGTTCATTTGTTTGTTTTCTTTCTTAGTGGTACATAAAGTGTATGCCTTAAAACCAATGACTTCTTAGATTTGATGGAATACAGTATATGGCTATGAAAATGTTTACAAAGAATGTGAAATAAAATGTACAGGCTGCTAAATGCACCATCCCATACTATAGAGTATAATGACAACTACATAAAAGCAAGAAAAACCACAAATACACAAAACTTATGCAAAAAGAGATAATTTTTAAAAGTTAACAGTGATTGCCTCTGGGTAGCTGGATTATGAATATTTAATTTTCTTCTTCCTTAAAATTTTCTCTTCTTTTCTTCAAACTTTGTTTAACAGATCATGCAAATACATTTACAATGGAAACACCTTCTCATAAATGAAAATTTTAATGACTAAATAACTGTTTTTTAAAGTTCAAACTGCGGAATATTTGATCATCATGTCTTTTCAAAGCATTAGTCAAACAAATGATTTCTGTTACTCTGGCTATGAAATTTCATTAAAGAGTTGTACTTGGCTTAGATCCTGGAGAGAAAGCCAAACAAAATTATTCAGCTCTGCTCCCAGGCAACTCAGGCTCTGTAGACTTTTAGTAGATTTTGGCAGCATTTCTTTTCCTAAGACACAGTGAAATATTTCATATTCCTAATTTACGTGTGTGCGCCTCTACAGATGACCCAATGTCAGTCATTCCAATGACTCATCTAAACATGTTTATGATGTAAGTGGAGAGGAGTGCATTTGAAGGGGGAAGGAGAAGCTAGGAGAAGAGGTCATTTGGGGCCTTAAACGTCCTCATGATATCCTTTAAAGTATTTTAAAGGGGAATAAATGGCTAATGCCTGTCTAGTCAAAGCTATAGTTTTTCCAGTAGTCATGTATGGATGTGAGAGTTGGACCATTAAAGAAAGTTGAGCACCGAACAATTAATGCTTTTGAACTGTGGTGTTGGAGAAGACTCTTGAGAGTCCCTTGGACTGCAAGGAGATCAAACCAGTCAATCCTAAAGGAAATTAGTTCTGAATATTCATTGGAAGGACTGATGATGAAACTGAAGCTCCAATATTTTGGCCACCTGATGTGAAGAACTGACACATTAGAAAAGACCCTGATGCTGGGAAAGATTGAAGGCAGGAAGAGAAGGGGCCAGCAGAAGATGAGATGGTTAGATGGCATCACAGACTCAATGGACATGAGTTTGAGCAAGCTTTGGGAGTTGGTGATGGAGCCTGGCATGCCACAGTCCATGGGGTCACAAAGAGTCAGACACAGCTGAACTGAACTGAACTGAAATAGCTAATGAGAATTTCTAGGCCTTTATGTCTAACCTCCAACTGTACTGTTCAATAACAGTTCTAATTTCAAAGGTTTTCCACGAAATCTTAAGGGAGTGGGAAATTTCTCTCTGAAGACAAGAAAAGTCTCAGGATTTCCATGGGTAAAACCATATCTTCTGTCCATCAACTGATGAATGAAAAAAGAAGCTGTGGTACCTATATACGATGGAATACTACTCAGACGTAAAAAGGAACGAAACTGATTCAGTTGTAGTGAGGTGGATGAACCCAGAGTCTGTTATACAGGGTGAAATAAGTCAGAAAAATGAAGATCACATATCAATGCATATATATGGAATCAAGAAAAACGGTACTGATGAACCTATTTGCAGGGCAGGAATAGAGACACAGACGTAGAGAATGGGCTTGTGGACAGGGCAGGGGAAGGAGAGGGTGGGGCAAACTGAGAGAGCAGCACTGCCGTATACACACCACCATGTGTAAACTAGACAGCTAGTGGGAGGCTGCTGCGCAGCGCAGGAGTTCAGCCTGGCGCTCTGTGACGACCTGCAGCGGGTGGGGGCGCTGTGTGGGAGGGACGCGCAAGAGGGAGGTGGTAGATAGATATATAAAAGTATATAGCTGATTCAATTTGTTGTGCAGCAGAACCCAACATCGGGGAAGGCAATGGCACCCCACCCCAGTACTCTTGCCTGGAAAATCCAATGGACGGAGGAGCCTGGTGGGCTGCAGTCCATGGGGGGTCGCTAACAGTCGGACAGACTGAGCGACTTCACTTTCACTTTTCTCTTTCATGCATTGGAGAAGGAAATGGCAACCCACTCCAGTATTCTTGCCTGGAGAATCCCAGGGATGGGGGAGCCTGGTAGGCTGCCGTCTATGGGGTCACACAGAGTCGGATACGACTGAAGTGACTTAGCAGCAGCAGCAGCGTTCCATTGTGCACATGTACCACATACTCTTTGCCCATTCATCTGTTGTTGGATTCCTAGGTTGCTTCCATGTCTTGGCAATTGTAGATAGTGCTGCTATGAACGTGGTAGTGCGTGTATCTTTTCAAATTAGAGTTTTTTCTGGGTATATGCCCAGGAGTGGGATTGATGGATCATATGACAGCTCTAATTTTATTTTTTAAAGGAGTGTCCCTGTACTGTTCTCCATAGCGGTTGTACATTCCCACCGACAGTGTAGGAGGGTTCCCTTCTCGCCATACCCTCTCCAGCAAATTTATTATTTCTCTACAAATTCATTATTTGTAGACTTTTTGATGATGACCATCCTGACTGTCTTGAGGTGATACCTCATTGTAGTTTGGTTTGCATTTCTCCGATAATTAGTGCTGTTGAGCATCTTTTCATGTGCTTGTTGGCCATCGGTATGTCCTCTTTGGAGAAATGTCTATTTAGGTTTTCTGTCCATTTTTTTGATTGGGTTGTTCTTTTTTTTTTTTTTTTTTTATATTAAGCTGTATGAGCTGTATTTGTATTTTGGAAATTAATCCCTTGTTGGTCACATTGTTTGCAAATATTTTCTCCGAGTTCATAGGTTATCTTTTTATTTTGTTTATGGTGTCCTGTGCTGTGCAGAAGCTTCAAGTTCAGTTAAGTCCCATTTGTTTATTTTTGTTTTCATTACTCTAGGAGATGGATCTAAAAATATATTGCTATGATTTATGTCAACGTGTGTTCTGCCTATGTTTTATTCTAAGAGTTTTATGATATCTGGTCTTACATTTAGATCTTTAATCCATTTTGAATTTATTTTTGTATATGGTGTTAGAGAATGTTCTGATTTCATTCTCTTACCTGTAGCTGTCCAGCTTTCCCAGTACCACTTATTGAAGAGACTGTCTTTTCTCTTTTGTGTAGTCTTGCCTCATTTGTTGTAGATTAATTAATTGACCGTAAGTGTGTGGATTTATTTCTGGGCTTTCTACCCTTTTCCATTGATATATAAGTCTGTTTTATGCCAGTACCACACTGTTTTGATTACTGTAGCCTTGTAGTATAGTCAACAGTCAGGGAGCATAATTCCTCCAGCTTTGGTCTTCTTTCTCAAAATTGTTTTGCCTATTTAGGGTCTTCTTTGCTTCCATACAAATTAAAAAATTTTTTGCTCTGATTCTGTGACAAATACCACTGGCAATTTGATAGATATCGCATTGAATCTTTAGATTTCCTTCGGTAGTATGGTCATTTTAATAGTGTTGATTCTTCCAGTCCAAGAACATGGTATACCTTTCCATCTATTTGTATTATCTTCAATTTCTTTAATCAGTGTCTTACAGTTTTCAGACCACAGGTATTTTGCCAACTTCAGTTCAGTTCAGTTCAGTTGCTCAGTCATGTCCGACTCTTTGCGACCCCATGAATCGCAGCACGCCAGGCCTCCCTGTTCATTATCATCTCTTGGAGTTCACTCAGACTCACGTCCATCGAGTCCGTGATGCCATCCAGCCATCTCATCCTCTTCGTCCCCTTGTTTATTCCAGGGTATTTTACTCTTTTTGATGTATGTTGTAACCATTTTGATATTGCTCTTTTTAATCCATCATTTTAACTTTCATTATACTACTTCTCCAGTGAATATTCAGGACTAATTTCCTTTAGGATGGACTGGTTGGGTCTCCTTGCAGTCCAAGGGACTCTCAAGAGTCTTCTCCAACACCACGGTTCAAAAGCATCAATTCTTTGGTGCTCAGCTTTCTTTATAGTCCATTTCTCACATCCATACATGACTGCAGCCTTGACTAGACAGACCTTTGTTGGCAAAGTAATGTCTCTGCTTTTTAATATGCTGTCTAGGTTGGTCATAACTTTCCTTCCAAGGAATAAGCATCTTTTAATTTCATGGTTGCAGTTACCATCTGCAGTGATTTTGGAGCCCAAAAAAATTAAGTCTGTCACTGTTTCCACTGTTTCCCCTTCTATTTGCCATGAAGTGATGGGACCAGATGTCATAACCTTAGTTTTCTGAATGTTGAGCCAACTTTTTCACTCTCCTCTTGCACTTTCATCAAGAGGCTCTTTAGTTCTTCTTGTCCGACTCTTTGCGACCCCATGAATCGCAGCACGCCAGGCCTCCCTGTTCATTATCATCTCTTGGAGTTCACTCAGACTCACGTCCATCGAGTCCGTGATGCCATCCAGCCATCTCATCCTCTTCGTCCCCTTGTTTATTCCAGGGTATTTTACTCTTTTTGATGTATGTTGTAACCATTTTGATATTGCTCTTTTTAATCCATCATTTTAACTTTCATTATACTACTTCTCCAGTGAATATTCAGGACTAATTTCCTTTAGGATGGACTGGTTGGGTCTCCTTGCAGTCCAAGGGACTCTCAAGAGTCTTCTCCAACACCACGGTTCAAAAGCATCAATTCTTTGGTGCTCAGCTTTCTTTATAGTCCATTTCTCACATCCATACATGACTGCAGCCTTGACTAGACAGACCTTTGTTGGCAAAGTAATGTCTCTGCTTTTTAATATGCTGTCTAGGTTGGTCATAACTTTCCTTCCAAGGAATAAGCATCTTTTAATTTCATGGTTGCAGTTACCATCTGCAGTGATTTTGGAGCCCAAAAAAATAAAGTCTGTCACTGTTTCCACTGTTTCCCCTTCTATTTGCCATGAAGTGATGGGACCAGATGTCATAACCTTAGTTTTCTGAATGTTGAGCCAACTTTTTCACTCTCCTCTTGCACTTTCATCAAGAGGCTCTTTAGTTCTTCACTTTCTGCCATAAGGGTGGTGTCATCTGCATATTCATTGGAAGGACTGATGCTGAAGCTGAAACTCCAGTACTTCGGCCACCTGATGTGAAGAACTGACTCATTTGAAAAGACCCTGATGCTGGGAAAGATTGAGGGCAGGAGGAGAAGGGGATGACAGAGGATGAGATGGTTGGATGGCATCACCGACTTAATGGACATGAGTTTGAGTAAATTCTGAGAGTTGGTGATGGACAGGGAGGCCTGGCGTGCTGCAGTCCATGGGGTCGCAAAGAGTCGGACATGACTGGGCGACTGAACTGAACTGAGCACTACCTCTCAGGCGGCGCCAGTGGTAAAGAGTCTGCCTGCAAGTGCAGGAGATAGAAGAGACCCAGGTTTGATCCCGGCGTTGGATAGTTCCCCTGAAGGAGGAACTGGCCACCCACTCCAGTATTCTTGCCTGGAAAGTCCCATGGATACAGGAGCCTAGTAGACGCCAGTCCATGGGATAGCGAAGAGCTGGACACGACAGCATGCACGCTACTACACTGCTTCTAGTTTTATTATAATGAATATCTTGTCAGTTAAGTTTTAGCTGTCATTTAGATTTTTAACTCTAGGTTTCAGTGATCCCTTCGAGTTAGGGAAGATACTGAGCTCAGGTGACCGAGGGGTTTTGGTGTGTTCCAGTGGGTGTTTCTCAGGACAACTTGCATTTGGGAATGAGGCATCTGAGGAGCACCTTTGGGAAGGGAGATTCTTGCAGGGTGCAGAGGACATAATAGAAGCATTTGGGCAATGGCAGCAAATATCAAAAGTTTTCATACCTACTTCACACCTACTTCCTTGCCCTGAAAAACAAGCCATAAATCTTTCAGCTGTGGCCAGTGGAGCATCTACTGCCACCAGCAACATAGCAACCCAGAGCCCCAGGTCACGTGCGGAAGAGACGCAAGAGCTGGCTAGAGGTATTTCCTGTTCAAACACAGCCACAATCAACTCATTCTTTCCCCTTTGATTAGTATTCAACTGTTCATGCTTAGCTGCTTGTGATTTGCACCCTGTTGGCAAGTTGAGTTGAAAGATCCGGAAAAGGAGAATAAGCTGTCAAATTGGCCATCACATGTCCACAGTATCCAAAATGACCTAGTCGAAAGCATACTTTGCCAAATGGAGAGTTTCCATCTCTCTCTTTTACCTTCCCAAGGCAACACCTGCCTACAGTTCTGCCAAACTGCTGCTCCCTTGAGCATTGCTGTGTGTTCCCACTGCCAGCCCACTGCTCAAACTTTCTTTGGCCTCTGGGGCCTCGCCAGCCTCATCTCTGCTAGTTGAAGCCCAGCAAGACTAGTTTCCAGGATCACCTTTTCCTGGTTCCTCCTTCCCATAATGGAGTTTGTTCTCTTCTTTCAGAGCCCTCTCACAGTGCTTCTGACTCTTCCATGCCTTAGCCAGCCCTTTCCATGGCTCAGCCGCGCAGACCAGCTCTGGACCCAGGATGGACCCTTGGCAAACTTCCATTCAAGGACCAAGCTCATCCTCCTGGCTCTACTCTTGGGCTTTGTGGGAATGTCTCTTGGGGTTGCCATGAGCATAATTTATTTAAAACTTAGCAAAATTACTAGAAACATGTGAATAAAGTTGATCTATAAGATTATACATTGTGTATTTATGTTTACATGTATTTATTTGTATGTGCATATAAACTGTCAAAGAATTGTTTTTTAAAAAGATAAAATAATGACTCATACAAGTATAAAATGATTATTTGTCAAATATTTTATTTTAACTCATTAATTAGTGAGAGAATCAGTAAGATATTCAGTTCAGTTCAGTCACTCAGTCATGTCCAACTCTTTGCGACCCCATGGACTGCAGGATGCCAGGGCTCCCTGTCCATCACCAACTCCCGGAGTTTACTCAAACTCATGTCCATTGAGTCGGTGATGCTGTCCAACCATCTCTTCCTCTGTCGTCCCCTTCTCCTCCCGCCTTCAATCTTTCCCAGCATCAGGGTCTTTTCAAATGAGTCAATTCTTCGCATCAGGTGGCCAAAGTATTGGAGTTTCAGCATCAGTCCTTCCAATGAATGCTTAGGCCTGATTTCCTTTAGGATGGACTGGTTGGATCTCCTTGCAGTCCAAGGAATTCTCAAGAGTCGTCTCCAACACCACAGTTCAAAAGCATCAATTCTTCAGCACTCAGCTTTCCTTATAGTCCCAACTCTCACATCCATACATGACTACTGGAAAAACCATAGCTTTGACTAAATGGATATTTGTTGGCAAAATAACGTCTCTGTTTTTTAATATGCTGTCTTGTTGGTCATAACTTTTCTTCCAAGGAGCAAAGTGAAAGTGAAAGTCGTTCAATCGTGTCTTTTTGTGACCCCATGGACCATACAGTCCATGGACCTCTCTAGCCCAGAATATCGGAGTGGGTAGCCTTTCCCTTCTCCAGAGTATCTTCCCAACCCAGGGATCAAACCCAGGTCTTCCTCATTGCAGGCGGATTCTTTACCAGCTGAGCCACAAAACAAGCATCTTTTAATTTCATGACTGCAGTCACCATCTGCAGTGATTTTGGATCCTCCCCAAAATAAAGTCTGTCACTGTTTCCACATCTATTTGCTGTGAAGTGATGGGACCAGATGCCACGATCTTAGTTTTCTGAATGCTGAGTTTTAAGGCAACTTTATTTCAAGAGAACTGAGAACACTTTACTTTATGGTCAGGTGAAGAATGCTGAAATAATCTTTAAAATGGATAGAAAATTAGTATTCCCAGAGTGATGATCAGTGGGATACTATGAGACATCAGTTGCCTTTATATGGACTGGAATTATTTGCATTGCTACATTTTCTACAGGTTAACATCTATTTTTACAGAATTTAAAATAGCCTTAGTCAGAGACAGATATGGATAGCTTGCTAGAACACTTATTAAATTGCAGAGTCACAGTTTTCCCTCACGTTACTTATAACAGTCTCTGTTGCATCTAATATTTTACATTAGTTATATGGCTTTGCAGTTTGTTTTTCAGAAGCCAATAGTTCATATCTAAAGAATTTAAGAATTACTTTTCTGAAGTGCCCTTGTTTCATTCCTTTCTCATTGCATCTTCAATCTGTTGAATCCATTGATCCATAGATTATCCACAGCACTAAAAATTCTTTCCATACCAACAGTAGACACTGGAATTAAAATAGGATTTTGAGCCAGTTTTAACATATTTGAAGCAACACGTTCTTTGTTGAAAAACATTTCCACGTATCAAGAACTGTTTCTCTCAAAGCAAGGGAACAAGCTACCAATGTCCTCATAAAGAGGACTTTTTTAATATTCCATGGAGCCTACTTACCAGAAGAGGGGAATTTTTCATCATTAGTCAAATATAAGTGCCACATACAGGCTCTCTAGCAGCATGATAAGGGGCATTTCCAAAAGCAACACACTTCTTCAGGTATCTGACCAAGATTTGTGATCATCCTGGCTTTTAACCTGTGGTTGAGGAGTCCCATTTATCCCTTGCAGCAGACGTTTGTCACCATGTAAATTATTTAAAATCAGAAGGCTGGGATTTATTTTTACCTTGTAATTTTAATTCAGTTTCTATACATAGTTATGCCCGTTTCTCAATCTTAATGTTGTATATTTTTTCATTTACCTTGCTTCATAGAGGTTTTACCTGTCTTACTGCTATTAATAAAATTTAGCTCTTGGGTTTAGTTATCATGTCTATAGTTTTGGTGTTTAGTGTTATATTGTATGTTTTAAACATGGTTTCTGATTTTATCTATATTAATCAATTTCTCCTACTTCACCTCTCCCTCGAATTTCTATAGCTTTTTGAGTTGAATGTTAAGCTCATTTATATTCATATTGTTTAGTTATATGAGTTAAAAACCATGCATTTTTTCCCTCTCAGTACACTTTTGACATCATCACATAGTTTTAACATGTCATAATCTGTATGTTCTTTATGTTTCTGGTTTATAAACAGTTCATTACCTTTGCTTTCATTTCTTCTTTTACTCAGCAATTACTGGAGTATTCAAAAATTTCCAAAGAATGAATTTTTAAGCTGCCGTTAGTTTTCTTATTCTTTTTTTTTTTTATTCAACAGATTTTTAGGCAGCATTTTCTCTGTGTCAGGAACCAGAATAGGTGCAGGGTGCTGTGGAATGAATATAACCAGCATGGTCACAGCCTTCAGGGGAGTCATCCTTTGCTGAGTGAAACACAGATGTAATCACATAATTAGTCACAATTGTAATAAATGTTATGAAAGGAAAAAAAAATCTCAGGGTGGCCCAGCACTTCTGAACTTTACTAGAAGTGAAGTTGCCTGTTGTATTTAGTGAGCTTTTCCTTTATGTTGTTTAATCTTGTTTCTCTTTTCCTGAATGTGAATCCGTTTAGTATCTGTTTGACTCAGGTAAGCAGGTAAGTTGTTTTCTTGCATGTAGTTCTGATGGTTTCTTCCTGAGGCTTCCTGTAAACTCTAAAATCTAAAGGACCCTCAACGCATATGAGGTTTTCAGTTTATGGCACTGCTTGTAATAAAAGTTTAAAACAAGTAAATGCTGTTCTTTTTAAATAAACAAACCCTATATTAAAAAATTAAATCTTAAAAGAATTTTCCCGCATAATACGTGCACATGAATTTTAAAACTCACTAAGTACTGAAAGGCTTAGTGAAGCAGCTAACACTCATTGCTGCGTCTCTGCATAACCCAATCATTCCCTAGAGGCAAACACTCAGTTATTTAGCAGCTTCTTCTGGTAGTTTCTGCCATGTTTCCATCGATGTGTTTTTGCTGCACTCACTTTGAACAGTATGTGATGACTTCTTTGTAAGATGGATGTTGGTTTAGTTTTCCTAAACCATCTTCCCTCATTCTTCACAAACACTCATGTTACCATAATTACACCACTTTAGTTAGATGAGTATTCTTGTTTTATTATTATGAATGTGTAAGTATGGTTTTCCATAAATGGTTCCTCCATACTTAAGTGGTTAAGTGTGAATAACATGTTCTTTCTGGAATATCCTTTTGTTTCCCTGGTGTTTCTAATCCTCTTAAGGAAAAATTCTTACTCTAGCTACTGCTTATCTACCAGATAGTTTATATGTATACGTAGAATACACATATAAACATATGTAATATTATATAATATCTTACCAGGCCTTATGTATATTATACATAAAATCTTTAAATTATTTTAATTCTATTTTTATTGCACATAATAAAGTATGTCCGTTCCCTTCCTCCATCCCACCAATGTGCTATCCCAACGGGTTTTCTGTCGAGTCTTCTCTCTCTCTGGAGACCTCTTCTGGGGTGGAAGGATGTAGACCAGTCTTTCTTAAGCCTTGCTGCTCATCTGTCCTCTGCCTTTACTAAAACTGCCAGTTTGGATCCACCGTTTCCTACATCCCGTACCCACCAGTCTTTGGTTTATTCTTTCATTTTGCTAGGGGAAGTTCTCAAGTAGTATGCAAATGCTTGCTTGGGAGATAGATGTTCTTTATCATGTCTTCTAACATCCTTTGCATTCCTGCTGAGAAATCTAATGCCATCCTGAGTCTCATTTGTGGCCGCAGAATGGAGCAGATGAGTGAAGTTAACTAGACCCGGCCCTTCCGAATGTGTGTGTGTAGGTGGGGTGGAGGGTGGGTAGGAAGTATGTGTGCAGACTCAACGTTAACAGAGGGAGGTGTGGTCTGGAGAAGCCTGGTTTTACATTTGGAAAGTGTGCAAATGTGGCTGCCTTTGGTCGGCCCACTCCACTAAAGAACTTCAGGGTGATCTTTAGGGACATCGTCCAGGACTCTGATCATGTTGGCCTCGTGTCCCATGTCAGGTCACAGATGACCGCCTGATCAGCTCTGTGGTGCCATGCATCGAGGTACTTGACAGTCTAGGTAGATCGGCCAGAGGTGCCAGGGGACATGGGCAACTCCTCAGCTGGGTCCAGAGACCCAGTGGAGGCAGCCTTGGGCACCAGTCTGGCTCAGCGGCAGTGTATGAGGACGACAGAGGGATTTGTCAAGCTGCTGGATGAACATCGGTGACTGCCAAAGCACTCAGTGGGCTTCTAGGTTGCATTAATAAAGAGATGACCTCCCAGCCAAGAGGGTGAGGGGCCTGCTCAGCATCACAATGGGGCCATTCACAACCAGAGGATCTGGTTCTGTTCTGGGTATATGTTGTTTATTTAATGACTTTCTTATCCTTAAACATTCATTTCAAATGCTTCTCTCTTTAAATCTTCCCTTGATGCTTCCCTTGCCTATAATTTACCTACTGTTGGTCTGAGTTCTTATCTCTACTTACTTACTTGCCATGCTGCTGTAATATACATGTCTCTCCTCTACTGAATCAAGTTCCCCAAGGGTACTCTGACAAGTCACTTAATCCTTGTGATTATGAACCTGAAATAGCGGCAGTCATCCGGGCTCCATCTTCGTCCCTGGGCTTTGTAAAGATCAGATGAGTTTTATGTTTTGGTGCTTTACAAACAGCAAATGGGAGATGATGGTGTTATTTCCTGTCCATTTGCTAATATGATGAATAACAGCCTTAAATTAAAAGCTGGTTAAGCAGCCATTGTTCCTAGCATCTGTGTAGCATCCCCTGATGTGTCCTGAATTTCTCAATGGAAAAAAAAAAAAACTCGCTGTTTATTCTCCAACTTATTCTTTATTGGGGACGTCCTTTTAGCTTTTCCTTTTGCCTCTCCTCTTTGAAGTCCTTAAGCTGTTACTGCTCAGCTGGGCTGTTGCACAGCTGCATCCTCTGTGACTCAAGGAATTAGCCAGGGCAGCCTGAATTCCCCGACACACCAGACATGGCCTCAGCCTGGGATTTGCAGACCTGGGTCCCAGGAACCCCAATGGCTGCTTCAGTCAGAAAGGCTGGCTTCCCCTGGTGCTGGGCAGTACCCCTCTCCTTCTCTCTGCTGTGTGATGGAGCTGTTGGCCGCTGGCCTACGTGAGTCTAATGGATGTGGCAGGGTGGCTGGTCCTGGTCCTTGCACAGACCATGGGGTCTCAAAACCACGCTTGACCAAGGATGCTCCTGGCCTAGGGTCCCTCTCCACTTATGCTCCTGGGCTCAGCCATGGATCTCAGATCCCAGAAGCACTGGCCCTGGAAGCTAAACTTGGGGGTTTCCAACGTCAACCACGTGCTGTGCCAGAGCCAACCCTCTCCACTGACCCTTTGCCGTATCCTCTTTTCAAGCCTTCTCTCGGCCTAGATTCCTTTCCTCGAAGCCATTTTATTCAAGGAGCCTCATTGCCGTTTCCTGGCACTGGGCCCTGACGTAGGACTTGCAGGATGACCACAGCATCAGGTCTGGAGAACCAGGATTCAGTTTCCATTCCTTTCTTCCAGGAAACGTCCTATGAACTCAGAGCCATCCTTTCCCTGGTGACCAGCTTTACATACCAGAGATCTCAGTCATAAAAGATCTTACTTCTCTAATCTCTGGGCTGTGGGTATCTGCTTATCCTGTAGTTGCGTAACTAAATCACCCCTTAGATGACAGCATGTGGAAAAAAGGTTTAGCTTATTTTGACTAAAACACCGTAGCCAGTGTAAATAAGACACAGCCGTGGACCACAGGGGATCTGGAGGAGATAGCCCTGATTGGAGAGATGGCCTGGCTAGGTGCACAGAATGGGCAGGCGAAGTGGGTGACATTCTGGGGGGCCTTCAGTAATGGCAGAGATGTTGAGGAGGAGTAAGAATTTGTGGATTCAGGGAGAGAGGCCTAATGGGGCTGTGAAATCGCTCTGGGTGGCCTTGAGGAGTTTGCTTTACTCGCTGAGCTCCTCCTTGTTGTGGGGTCTGCGCCACGGTGGTGGTCATTATGCAGGGGGTTCTGGTGTCGGACAGAACAATGGACTCAGTAGCTCTGGGGGGTTCCTTCAAGTGTAAGGTTTTATGAAAAGTGACCAAGTTGAGCTGTGAAACGTTCCATCTCCACAAGACACAGCTTCTTACAAGACCTAGTTGCACCCAGGATTCTGCAGACCACAGACATACCATTTAGCACGTTTCCTTTTAGTTTTGGTTCACAGCTATCCTTTCTCTTTAGCTTCTTCTAGTTTTTTTTTTTTTTTCTTTTTTGTCTTCTCTCTCATACTCTTTTTTTCTCCCATCAGCTTTTGAATCGAAAAGACAAGACCACGTTTGAGAAACTGGACTACCTGATGTCCAAAGAAGATAATTACAAGCGGACTCGGGAATATATCCGAAGCCTGAAGATGGTTCCCAGTATTCCCTATCTAGGTAGGAGTCTGAATAGGATTATTGTTTTTTTGAGAAACCTACTCAGCGCCAGATGAGATGTTTTCACAGTTTTCCAGTTGAGAAAGTTCCATGAAGCAGCATGGGTCATGGATAAAGAGGTGATTGGTTGGCTCTTCAAGTTAGAACAGGCTGTTGGTACTCCCTGAGAATGGGGACTCCCTGATGAGGGTCCTGGAACAAGCGATATTCTGCTGCTGATACAGATGCCCAGTGAATCCCAAGCCTCCCCAGCCTGTAGCTCAGAAGGATCACGAGACTCTTACTGGTCTATCCGCATCCTTCTGAACTGGGGGAGTGTGTCAGCTGCTCAGTTGCATCTGACTCTGCGACCCCATGGATGGGGGCCTGCCAGGCTCCTCCATCCATGGGATTTTCCAGGCAAGAATAGTGGAATGGGTTGCTATTCCCTTTTGCAGGGATTCTTCCTGACCCAGGGGTCGAACCTGGATCTCCCACATTGTCAGCAGACTCTTTACTGTTCTGAGCCTCTAGGGAAGACTGAACTGGGGGAACTCAGGCCCAAACCCCTGTGTTCTGGTTCTCTGGGCATTAATAATATATTATGTAAGATTTGTCTCAATGAAATTATTATAATGATTATTGATTTTACTGATTCAAAAATAATATGTGTTTATTGCAAGGAATTGGGAAGATAAGATTAGTATCATTTATCTCATCCAGAGATAAACATTATTTTGCTTCAAATCTTTTCATTCGTTTGGGTGCATATAAAATCTATATGTTTACTCTATTGTGAACATTTAATGTTATTACCTGCGTTTCTATACTGTGACTCAGTCCCACTTGGATTTGTCCAACCGAAATCTGCTAATAATGACACATAATTGTCTCTACATTTTTGCTATTAAAATTCTGCAGTGGCCATCCCTGTTGCATAAATTTCCTATGTGTAATTATGATTATTATCTTCTAAGAGATTCCTGGAAGTGTGATTATTGGGTCAAAACTTGATGTGAAATTGTATGCCTTTTCATATATATCTTCAAAACGCTCTCCATAGAGGTTGTAGCAATTTATGTTCACATTAGAGGGCAAAGAAATTGCCTATTTTCCCCATGTGCACAAATGCTTTGTGTTTTCATGTGCTTTTTTTCCTTTATCATTCCTTTTTTTTTCCTTTGCCAGTTTGACAGGTGAAAAATACTTCTTATAGTCTGGTTTTCACAGTTATGCTAATTTTATGATATAAAATAATACTAAGAACAAGGGAAATTAAGATTGTATGGATATGGTCCCTAATATTTTCAGAAATCTAGTGCAAGTTTTTTAAGATGCGAAGAGTTGACTCATTGGAAAAGACTCTGATGCTGGGAGGGATTGGGGGCNTCCCTAAACCCCTTTCTTTTTGGGGTACATTGGAAAAACTACTCAGTTCCATTTTTGTAAACCAAAGAAGGAGTTCAGTCTCCATGTGGTAAATATTTATTAGCTACCTACTTATGTGCCAGATGCTGGGCTAGATCTTAGAAATGGCTGATAAGTATAAAAGAATCAGCTAGAAATATTTCTGTAACAAGGAAAAGAAAAATCACTGATTTTAATGTAAGATTAGGTCTCATAAACAGTGCAGTTAATCTCAGAAGCTCTTAAAAGTACATAGAAATGCTATTTATAAACATATTGCTTTTCTTCATGTATTAACATTTAGGAAAAATAAAAATGTCTTATTCAACCCTGAATTGTTTTTAGATTTAGTTTCATCACTTTTTGTTGTTGTTTTCAGTTGCTAAGTCATGTCCGAATCTTTGCAATAACTGATTTTCTAATATTTTTCAAGGTGGCAATGGTTTTTCTATAGTGTGAATAAAATATAATCTTAGACTATAATAAAATCAAGCAATCATTTGTTAAATCATTTCCCAGGGAAGATGGTTCCTAAATTCCCAACAACCCACTCACAGATAAATTTCTAAGGTACAAAACACTTGGAATCTGAGGATGACTTATTCCCTATTTCTATATATTTACATTTCTATAAGCTTAAGAAATGGTGCCACTACTAAGATAATATCAATGAAATACTAGTTTAAAATAAAAGCTTATTCTGTGGCACCCCACTCCAGTATTCTTGCCTGGAAAATCCCATGGACAGAAGCGCCTGGTAGGCTACAGTCCATGGGGTCGCAAAGAGTTGGACACGACTGAGCGACTTCACTTTCTTTTTTCTTTCTTAGAGATACAGAAAATAAGAATATTTAAATTCCATGTTATCTTAAAATTGATAAAAATGGATGTTTGATGTTACTGAATGGGAAAAAAATTATTGTGGAATTCATCCAACTAAAAAAAAAAAAAAAGCTTATTCTGAAGATTGTGAAGCTATATGCAATTCTTCCATCAGTCTAAGCACTGAGTGTGGGGAATTCTATAAAGAAGTAAAACTTTGTTTGTGATATAAATATAATTGCTTTGGATTTACTTTTGACTTCAAGAACAAGATACTAGTTTGGAAAAGGTTTCCACAGACCAGCTAAGTTTCTTCTTATACACAGGTCAACAGGTTTAAAAACACACACACACACACACACACACACACACCCTTATGAAACAAAACCTGTTCTACAGGCTTCTGAACACATACAGGAACTATTAGAGAAAGTACAGCCAGTTTATATTATACCTCGAGTATATACACTTTTAATTGTTCACTGACACTCTGCTTAAGTTTTCACTTCTGCTAAGTTGTTCTGCCTTAAAGGACTCACTTGAATCAGTAACTAAGGACATCTTTTTTGAGGCTGGCAGAGTAGATTAGAAACTTTGCTTAGAAAGATGCATCCTTAAGCAATGACTCACTTTAGCAGCTAACAATATATACTTCCTTCTTCCCACAGAAGAATGATTACATGCCTTCCATGGATGCCTTTAAAAAGACGTGTAAAATTAGTATATAATCTCCTCTGTTAAGACTGTAAAATGAAGTTTATTGGAATGTGAATACATATTTCAAGAGTTAACTCTTTTTTTCTCTGCTCTACTGCTTACATACATAAATGCAACTGGTTAAGATAGTTCTTCACCAGAACAACAATATTATATTAGAGTTTGGTACCATCTATGAGAACAAAGTAACTGTTCTTATTCCGTATTCCTTAATTTGAAAGGTGCATTCCTTTTGTATCAAATGGTAAGTTTGAGATGTAAATAATCTAATTTTTGTTTTCACTATAGAACTTTGAGTCTAAGCATTCAACATTCAAATTTCATATCCCTTTAATTAATGGCATCATTAACATTCCTAATTGAATTATGAGGGAATGCTGCAATTTATAATAATTGACACTATCAAACATCACAATGATCATATTAAATTTACTGACAATAAACAGATAGAGGTAACTTTGGAATTTTCATTCAGTTGAAAGAGAAACATTAAAAAATGGTATCCTGCCACTGTTTTATTTTTGGAAACATGCTGTAAATAAAAACCCATTTCCAAAATAAGATATTCCATGGACACAGAATAGTTGGTAATGATTCAAGTGCCTTAGGCAACAGAGAAGTATTGTTTTGTAGTTGTTGTTTTTTTAAACCGCTCCTAGTAACAGCAGTTCATCATGCACAAAGAAACGAGGTAACAGCTTGGTTTATAAAACAAATTTATAAGCAGTAACTGTAAAACCTCAACTAAACGAAAGTTTATCATATTAATTTCATTTCTGTGAACCAGGATAGGTAACCTGGTTGATAACTCACCCAGTGTTACAGAAAAGTCCAGGCTTGTCTAAGCAGCGAAAAGTAGACCCATGGTGAGGTGCTGAAGACAGCTCTCTCTGGGGCTCAAAGCACTTTCGATGAAGTAGCCTTTATCTTCCATTTAACAGAGGGTGCCTCCTATTACCAAAGCATGGCAGAGAAAAGACTTTCCACGATCTGTCTTGACTTTCTGTCTCTCTCTTTGAAGAGTAACAGTTACCACCGGAAAACGTTAGCAGAAAATGCTCACTGAACACTCACACCGGGCAGCTGTAAATTTCCACTCTCTTTACTTGCTCTCAGATTCCCAGCCTTGCTTGTCTCTTAATCTGTCACAGGCAGTTCTGTTTCTGGTCAAACCAGCTTGCTTGTGCTTTCTCCTCTCCTCTAATGCACGCTTTTAGACACATTCCACACAGTCACAGCTCCATCTTTCCCTCCCTCCCTCCCAATCATGCAATGTCACAAGAATGTGTGTAAAGCAATTAAGTTGAGGCTAATTTAATTCTTGGCCAAAAAAAAAAAAAGTCTAGGGATAAACAAAATCTTTTTCTCATCACATCTTTTCCCCTCTAAGTCCTATACTTGCATGGGGTTTTGTCAACAGATTAAATTGCCCTGACCATCTTGTTTCAAAATGTAAATAACAAAGGCATGTTGATAGTGATAACAGATTTATCTGCCAATATGCTAGTTCCTCTGGGCAGATGCTATTTTCAGTCATAATAAGAAAGTGTAGGAAGTAAACACACCAATATTAGTAATTTAATCTTGAGATTTAAAAAGCAAGGGAGATGGGGGGTCAGTGATGCAATGGATAATGCATCTGACTATAGGTCAGAAGATTCTTAAAAAAGCAAGGGAGGTGTTAGAATGAGTATTCATAATTTCAATGTAATTTTGTGAAAAAAATTTTAATATGAAATTTAGCATCAATATTAGTTATACAAAGGAAATTACATAGAACAGAGAAACACCACCAAACACAAAATGGTTTATACCATTCGTGTGCAAACCAAATGCTCCCCATCCCTCCCTACTTCATCACGCACAAGCACTATCGGTCAGGATATGTAACACCCCTTCAGTGAGAATTTTAAAAGCTAAAGCTTATAAAAAACATTTTTTTCATTATTATACATGTATAACTATAGAGCAAATTATCTTCTTTTTTTTTTTGGCTATGGTATGTGGCATGTGGGATCCTAGTTCCTTAACCATGGACCAAACCCATGCTCCCTGGAGTGGAAGCATGGAGTCTTAAACACTGGTCCACCAGGAAAGTCCTGATTATCAATTTTGAGAGAAGGAGGCTCATAATATTCACTTTCAGTGGTGGCAAATGAGAGACTGGGTTTTTTTGGTAGGGGAATTCTTTCTCTTTTTTTGACTACTGCTATTAGGTTCACACATTTTCATATATTCAATATGCTTCAGTCAATTACAGGCACTATTCTTTTTGCTGCTGTCCTTGTAGCCTGTGTTTTTGCCCCCACCAAAACCACTGTCTGAAGCAAGAAGCTCGTGTAATATTATTTTAATAAGAAATCCAATCACAGTGAGCAGGAATGAGGGAATAGGGAAATAAAGCAAAGAAGGAGGACAGCCAATATGACAATGCCTCGTCAAGGTGGTCACCTGTTAAATCTATCAGACTGAGCCTCTTAGAAGCCATATAAAGCGCATTTCAGGATCACCCCTAGGGCTTGGGGGTGGGAGGGTGGAAAAGGAAGGGGAAGAATTTACCTATGGCTCTCATCTTTTCTTGATCAAAGGCTTTCCCCAAAGGGCATTAAATCCCCTACCCTTGAGTTTAACTCCTCTGTGCTTCTGGGTTGCACAAGTGTGGTCTGGACCTTGAGGAGACCTCAATAGCAGCGGCCACAGGGAAGCCTTGGGGCAGGTAGCAAAGGGCTTGCAGAACGACAGGAGATGACGCTATGAGATTGTACCTGCATGNAAAAAAAAATGATCTGTGAATACAGCTGATTCCTAGATAAATTAATGCATCTTGACATTACTAGTAGTAAGACAGCATTAGAACTGTGAGGGAAAACTTATTGTTCCTTTGTGTTTATAGATTTGATATCCAAAAAAGTTTAGTAATTCATCAGTTAAGAGGCATGAACTTAAGTTATGTGGACATTCAGCTTTGTTAACCACCTAGTGTTTGAATCTTGATACACATTAATATTTTATTCATTGTTGTATCATTTCTTTGCTCAGTTTTGAAACATTGTCATCAGAGCAAGAAATAACCATCAAACAGGTATAGTGGCCAGATAAAAACTAGCTCAGATTTGTACGAAGGGAAATGTTTTCAAAGACTAATCTTATGGTACCTGAAGAGTAGGTCATGAGTGGCAGTGTAGAGAAAATACTGATTTTCAAAAATATAGTGATCTACTAATGATAGTAAATTTTATCAAAGGTTACTTGTCATGTTAGACTCAACTGTCTCTGCGTTTTGTTTTTTACTAGCATAAGTTTTTAAAAAAACTACTTTGTTTTTCTTCATACTCAGGTACTTCACTGCACAGGCCATATTCATGTATACGATACCAACAGTAACCAATCTCAGTGTGGGTATAAGAAACCACCGATGACATGCTTGGTGCTGATTTGTGAACCCATTCCTCATCCATCAAATATTGAAATTCCTTTAGACAGCAAGACTTTTCTCAGTCGTCACAGTCTGGATATGAAATTTTCTTATTGTGATGAAAGGTAGGTGAAATAAAATATTAACAGTAACCAATCTCAGTGTGGGTATAAGAAACCACCGATGACATGCTTGGTGCTGATTTGTGAACCCATTCCTCATCCATCAAATATTGAAATTCCTTTAGACAGCAAGACTTTTCTCAGTCGTCACAGTCTGGATATGAAATTTTCTTATTGTGATGAAAGGTAGGTGAAATAAAATATAACTTGAAATTTTTAATTAGTCCACAGAATTGTTTTAACTGTTGACTATAGTAAAGACCGAAAAACTGAAAGAAAAATAGACCTCTTCAATAAATCTAGTTCTCTAGTTGTGGTGTGCAGGCTTCCTTCCACTTAAATTGAATACAATCATACATCCTAGAATTTAGTAAGATTTACTTTACAGATTAATTCAACCACATTTATTGAACATTTACTGTGTACTTACTCTAGCAGGTGCTATCCAGTGATTAAGATGAGGTTTTTTTTCCTTTAGGTGTTCTAATTTATTTAAAGAAAAAAAATATATTTCAGAGACATACAATACGTAATTTGAGGAAGGATTACTTCTGGTTGTGGACTAGAAAGGAAAGCCTTTTGTCGTCTCCTCATCCTACATATTTTTCCTGAGCAGCTTTATCCTTGCTGATGGTGCTGTTGTGAAGATTTCTATCCATATCTATTTCCATTTAATTGCCAATTTGATATTTTTATCTAGATACATATTCTTCTGTATTATAAACTAAATATTTCCATACCGGATTGAACCACTCCTATCCCAAAACAACTTCAGAAACAGTTTTTCCTCTTACAATACCTGTTATGATTAATATACCAGTGTACACATATAACTCCAGCAAAAATTGGAAAGTCATCCTGAACTTTTGCTCACTGATCTACATTCTGTCTCAAAATCTTAATAGATTTACTATGTATGTCTCCTCCATTCCCTCCTTCCACTCTTGCTTTCGTGCCATTGAGTTCTTCAGCTCATTATTACCTTTGGCTTGAACTGTTGCGATTAAAGTCTCCTAACGGCATCTCTGCCAACAGATTTGTGCCCTTTTAATCTCATCCAGGTTTCCAAGAAGTGAACTTCCTAATGTGAAAATCAGATCATGTCTTGTGAAAATACCTCATTGCTTCCCTTTATCTTCACACACAAACTTTTGTTTATAAAAAATATTAGAAGGGTAGGAGATTTTTATTTATCAAAAGAAGACATGCATTTTGAAAAGCTGAAAGAAAAATAGACCTCTTTAATAAATCTAAACTTCTTAGCATGGCAGGGAAAGATATTTATGATCTGGCCCCTGCTGACTTCTCCCCCCAATTTTTTTTTTGAGGAGACTTTTATTTTTGACTGTGCTAGGCCTCTGTTGTGGTGCATGGCCTTCTCTAGTTGTGGTGTGCAGGCTCAGTTGCCCTGTGGCATGTGGGATGTGACCAGGGATCAACCCATGTCCCGTGCTTTGGATGGTGAATTCTTTACCATTGGACCACCATGGACGCTTCTGATTTTCCCAGATTAATCAGGAGGATGGGAAGACCCTTCTGATGTGGCCCTTAATACCCTACTTCCAGAGAACTCCACATGCTATTTTGTTGTCTTAGTACAGTGATAGTTTTCTTAACTCCAAACACAAACTTAGCTTCTAAGAGTCACTCACCACATCTACTTGTAGAGCTTTCCTTGTTTCTTTAAAAAGCTACTGGTCCTTATATGTGGTCTGTCATAGCCTTTTTTCTGTTTTGTAATTATTTGCTTACTTGTCCCATTTTTCACTGTAAAACTGTAACATAGTGGCTGAAGGCATAGGTTTTATAACCAGACTACTAAATGCTGACTTTGCTGCCTATATCCAAATGATCTTAGACACATTTCTATTTTTATTTGAGCATCAGTTTGTCACAGTATAATACATGTACTTGTATTATTTTAAAATTGAACGTTATACGAGAAAATTGATCTTAAGCCCTATGTGACAAAGCACTGGCTTTGGAATCACATCATTCTTGATTCAGTCCTGGCTTGTAGTCCTGGTAGTTATAGTGTGGCCTGGGTGTTAGAACTTAGCTGTTCTAAATCTCATCTTCCTTATCTGTTAAATAAGGGCCATGCTTCAAAAGGCTGTGGTGAGGATTATGAGAGTTTGTCTAGTGCACATAGTGACTGCTTCACCACTGGGGTTAACTTTAAGAAAAACAAAGAAATGCTAAGAGGTATTTTATGGTGTTTGATGCCAGTATTTATATCAATGCATGATAGAACAGATATGCCAATCCTTCTTTAGGAACTATTTTTATGTTTTTGAACTCAGTATATAAAGTATAGGGGTGGGTTGGGAAGAAAGGAAAGTGATGGGAGTTAGAATGATAATGAAAGGGAGTGACATTGTCCTTCTGGTTATATTAGAAAGTTAGCCAAATGGTTGTGATAGAGAGCTAAAAGCAGCCTGCTTAGAGACCAACCAAGTAAGATTTTGAGTCTGACCAGGAGATAGATGTTTTCTGGTTACTCTTTCTAGAACTTCTCATAGCTATACCCATTAAGAACCAATGTAGAAAAAATTTTGCTCAGTATTGAGGAATTCTAACATATCAGACTTCTTACAACCAAAATATCCCACAAATGACTATTATTTATTGTGCTAATTTCCATTTGTAATCATTCAAACATTTGAGTAGCTGCTATGTTTGTGGCACAATGATGTAGTGAGGTAGAAATGAAGTTTAATATTAAATAGTTCCTGTCCCATGATACTTAGAACAAATGAATTGTGTACTGCATAGTTGCTTTAGATTACAGGTTTATAGTCCATTTAAAACACTTTTTGGTTAAATTTTCTTGATCAATGCCTCCCCCTTTTGGTACAAAAAGCTAACGTTAAATTAACTTTACCTTTCTCCCTCAAATATGAATAAAATTGACCTTCTAGGAAACCATGTTGTTATATTTTGACATACTTTGTCCCTTAGTGATAGAGGTACCTCAACTCAGATTGAGAAGCTCCGAATGACATCTGATTAAATCAAAGCTCCTTAACATGATATACAAAAGCTCTCTTGAATCTGATTCTCTTGCCTACTTCTTCAGCCTCACCTCCCAACTAGCCTGCTTGTACAGTGTCAAGCATTTTTGGTTCTCTGTCTTTGTTTTTAGTGTACTTTCTTCCCCAAATAATTTACTCTCTCTTGACTCTCTTCTGTACTCAACTCATAAGTCTCCTAAAAGAACCTGTCCCTCATCCCTGTGATTCCTTATCATGGACAGGGGTGGTTCCTCTGATTCCTGCAGTATTACTGTCACTGCACTTGCCACATAATTTCTTTGGTAGTATGGCTAAGTGCACCAGAAAATTCACTATAGGTTGAGTTTTTGCCTTTGCATTTTCACATCTACAACAATGCCAGGCACATATGAGAATATAAAGGTTTAAATAATGAAAAAACTTGAGTTCCATGAGAATTTTTTAAAATATATAACCCATATAAGACCAATTAAAAATATATTGGTGGCTCATATGGTAAAGCGTCTGCCTGCAATGTGGGAGACCTGGATTCAATCCCTGGGTCAGGAAGATCCCCTGGAGAAGTAAATGGCAACTCACTCCAGTACTCTTGCCTGGAAAATCCCATGGACGGAGGAGCCTGGTAGGCTACAGTCCATGGGATTGCAAAAAATCGGACACAACTGAGTGACTTCACTTTTAAAGCATAATTAGGACTGTTGTGATTTATTATTTTTTTTTAAGGTTTCCTTGTAATGCTGCCACCTAGTGTTGATGTGTTTAGAGATGCTGCTGCTGCTGCTAAGTCGCTTCAGTCGTGTCCGACTCTGCGACCCCATAGACGGCAGCCCACCAGGCTCCGTCGTCCCAGGGATTCTCCAGGCAAGAACACTGGAGTGGGTTGCCATTTCCTTCTCTAATGCATGAAAGTGAAAATGAAAATGAAGTCGCTCAGTCGTGTCCGACTCTTAGCGACCCCATGGACTGTAGCCCACCAGGCTCCTCCAACCATGAGATTCTCCAGGCAAGAGTACTGGAGTGGTGTTTAGAGATAGCCCTCAGTAAACAATTTTGGATTTTGGCTTAGTTTGGTTTCAGTTCAGTTCAGTAGCTTAGTGTGTCCAACTCCTTGTGACCCCATGGATTGCAGCACACCAGGCCTCCCTGTCCATTGCCAAATCCTGGAGTTTACTCAGACTCATGTCCATTGAGTCGGTGATGCCATCCAGCTATCTCATCCTCTGTCATCCCTTTCTTCTGCCTTCAGTCTTTCCCAGCATCAGGGTCTTTTCAAATGAGTCAGCTCTTCACATCAGGTGGCCAAAGTATTGGAGTTTCAGCTTCAGCATCAGTCCTTCTGATGAATATTCAGGACTGATCTCCTTTAGGATGGACTGGTTGGATCTCCTTGCAGTCCAAGGTTGAGTTTTTGTTTTTATCTATTTATTTTGGAATAAACTATGACAGATCTTTCTTTAAGGTGTGACAACAAACAGTATTACTTTTATACATTTCTTAGGATAAAGATACCTCCCCTGTGTTTTCTAGAGTTAGTTGGTTTTTTATATTTTTTGTATACAGTATATTATATAACTTTTCCTTGAACCTCAGTTAGAAAGTCCTTTGAATTCTAAAGCCTGAGAAATCAAAGAACTTAACTCATCTTTTGCTCCCAGAAGAGGAGAGAGTATTTCTGTTAGCATGATACTGTTTCTCATGAAATGGGTTCCATTTCCGACTGTGGTTAGAGAGATGCATAAAATATAGTCTGTCCTAACTGAACTGCTAAGGAGCAGAATGGAACTGAATTACTTTCTAGTTCATTTTCAGTTTGATATCAGTGTTTCATCTAAAATGAATTTCTCTAATTTTTTGTGATTTCAAAAAGTAAGTACAAGAGCATATTCCCAAACCAACATAATAATTTATTTAGCTNTGTCCTAACTGAACTGCTAAGGAGCAGAATGGAACTGAATTACTTTCTAGTTCATTTTCAGTTTGATATCAGTGTTTCATCTAAAATGAATTTCTCTAATTTTTTGTGATTTCAAAAAGTAAGTACAAGAGCATATTCCCAAACCAACATAATAATTTATTTAGCTCCCATATTAAAATTTTATCATAGATATTGATCCCCCAAGGTGTGAAGCCTTGCCTAGGAGAACTGTCACATAAAGAATCTGATTTTATAAATACACACACAAAAAGAATCTGGTTTTATGGCAAAAATAATGTTATGGGTTTAGTCTATATTTTAAATTAAATATCATTAACTGCCTTTGAAGCTTTTATCATTTAATTTAGCAGTCCTTCATAACTATTTATTATATTAATTATCTTACTACCAAAAGTATGTACAATAAAATAGGGTAAAAATAGGTAACAAGTTTGGGTGAAGGAGACATAAGGGTTAAGCAGCAGGGTGAGCCCTTGGAGCTTAAAGGAATGCATGGTGCTGCATTTAGTATCTGTAGAGTTACTAAAGGTGAGGTATAAGTTTATTTAAACAAAGAAGAATGCTCTTTATTTTTGAAAATTCAATTGTCCATAAGGTTAATGCATATCAGATACTCTGAATAAGCAAAATTTTATTCATTAGTTAGTTAATGTCAATTTTATTCTTACTTATATTTTTTACTTAACAGAATTACAGAATTGATGGGATATGAGCCAGAAGAACTTTTGGGCCGCTCAATTTATGAATATTATCATGCCCTGGACTCTGACCATCTGACCAAAACTCATCATGATAGTAAGTACAGACATTCTGATTATTTAACTGTTGCAATTTCTACTGTTTGGTTGTATATCTGACTTTTTGGTTAAAATTAACCAAATCTTCCTAGACCAAACATTTGAATAAACCTCTTCTTAAGTTATCTAGATCATTAAATCTTTGTTTCATATTTGTTATAACTAATACCAGTTAAAGCAGAATCATTTGATAATATATAAAACTACCCTGGCATTTTACAAGGACAAAAAAATATAGAATATTATAGCATCATTTTCAGAACTCATGCCTAAGTATTCAGAACAGTTAACACAAAGAAGGCACTCAGAAATTAACTGTTGAGTGGATTAATGAATGTGAATATGATCAACATCATGCACAGTTAGTAGAAATAAGTACCGTTGACATAAGATATAATTCTCAGTTTTACTCATATGTTATTTGAGGATCGCATGATAAGTAAATCTTTGGAATTTCTCACTTGCCTGTTTAATCTGTTCCTAAATATGACTTCCCAACGTGATTGGGGATGCCTGAATGTCACTGGGTTAGCATGATTAGCCTTGAACTATAGAATGGGCCTTAGTCTGCAGTCAGGGTCTCAATACTCATGATAATATCATCATGTTTATCTAGTACTTTCTTCCAACTCAATAATTAAGATTGCTTACATTGCCAGAAGACTTAAGCATGATACCAATTGAAATTCAAATATGCTAGCACAACTATTTGAAACATCTTTGCTTCTCTGGAAACTATAGCAGAAATTTAAGGAACTAGTAGCAGTGCCACTTTCTTGAATGTTTTTAGTAGAATTAGAGTTATTCATTCTTTAATATTTCTTATATGTTCAACATGTTAAGTTGTTGTTAAAGGAGTTTTAGTCACTGCTGTCCTTCATTCCTGGCTTTCATCTTATTTAAACTGAAGGTTGGCAAGAAAGGAGTTTATTTAGGGGATTCAGTTCAGTTCAGTTCAGTTGCTCAGTCGTGTCTGACTCTTTGCGACCCCATGAATTGCAGCACGCNTTTATTAACTTGGCTGTGCCAGGTCTTAGTTGCCACATGTGTGACCTTTAGTTGCAGCATGTGGGAATTTTGTTTTTTCAGTTACAGCAAGTGGAATATAGTTCCCTGACCAGGGATGGAACTTGGGCCCCCTGCGTTTGGAGTGCGGAGTCTTAATCACTGGACCACCAGGGAAGTCCTGGAACACTGGTGATTACATTCATATATTCTAGTGTTTTCCAAATATGTTATAATTAACATGTACCATCAGTTTCACTACAAAACAAGGTAAGTGTTCCTAAAAAATCACCACGTTACACAGCTCTGTATCATGTAGAGGCCCCCTGCGTTTGGAGTGCGGAGTCTTAATCACTGGACCACCAGGGAAGTCCTGGAACACTGGTGATTACATTCATATATTCTAGTGTTTTCCAAATATGTTATAATTAACATGTACCATCAGTTTCACTACAAAGCAAGGTAAGTGTTCCTAAAAAATCACCACGTTACACAGCTCTGTATCATGTAGTAAGAACCACAGAAATTGTGGGGGAAATTGGGTTGGAGCTCAATACTCAATAATGTCATCAGAAACATATTTATTTCTCTTAAAGTAGAAACCTAATAAAAATAACACATTTTTTTTATAGCAAGTGGTTTAAGAAATACATAAAATAAATATGGCATAAACAAATACATAAAATAAATGCCACAATAAATATGGCATTTTTCCTTGAAAAAGACCTGATATTTGCTTGTGGAGGTAGATGTTAGAAGATTTATAGCTTGTGAATTATGTCAAAAGTGGAAATAGAATTTATCTTGTTGATAGCCATACCACCCTGAATGCACCTGATCTCATCTCATCTTGGAAGTTAAGCAGGGTTGGGCCTGGTTAGTACTTGGATGGGAGGATTGTCTGTTATCAGCTGAAAAGTTGTAACACCAAAGGTGGATGAATATGACTCACATAACGTGAGGTATACAGAGATGGCTGGTATGTGTCTGAGATGTGTGCATGTCACTGTTTTGTGTATTTCTCCATGGCTTGGTTCAGCTGGGTGGCTTTCTGCATTCATGAAACTGTACAAAAGCAAATGGGAAATCTGCATTATGTTCAAATGTTTCCTAATACATCAGTCATATTGGAACAAATCTGTGCTTTCAAAACGTGTAAAAGCAGAAATGACTGTTACTTTCACCACTGTAAAATATATGTATATATATATTTGAATATGCTAACAAGTATTGTGAACTTATTGCTATTATTTTGTTAATTTGGGCAACTAAACATTTTTTAAGTGGTATTTACCTCTCTTTGTTTTCCCCCCCTCACTTCTCATTTATCCTTTTGTTTCTCTATTTTCCTCTCTTCTTAAAGACTACAGTGTAGATACAAAATATTAACACCACAGCTACACATTCAGGTAGCCTAGGAATAACATTTGACTTATTCTTCAATGGTCTTAAGCCGAAAAGAAAGCCCCAAAGCAAAGAATCTGTTTACTACCTGAGGAGTTTGCCATGCTATCCACCTACCACAGATGCCTCAAGTTCTTTTCATAATTCCCATTTCAGTCAGAATTGTTACCCTGGAACTTGCTTAAAGATATTCAAATTGTTTTCATAAAAGCAGAATAGAGAAGAAATGCTAGATGAGAAATGCTTTAGAGGTGTCCAAGCTGCAGTGAAATGATAACCGATAGAATGAAAACACATTTCCAATTATCCATTAATTGCTAATCCTTGGCTAAATTTGGAAAGCTTTAAAAGATCTTCAGCAAGGTAACAAAGCTTCATTAGTCTGTTTTTGTTCTCATGCTAACTCTGCTTCCATCTCTTTCTGCCTTTTTTAGGCAGGAGGAAGCTTGGATTACAGAATTTATGTGACAATCCTGCCCACTGGCTGTATTTCCTAAATGCTGGAGCAATCTTTGAGAACATCAGACCTTTTCTCAATTTGGAGCACTACTCTGGCCCCCTGCTGGTACAGAGCTGCAGTGGCAGCTAAAATACTTAGGTCTCAGCAGTGAGCTCTACCATGCCAGTCTAAGGAAGGACCACCTTGTTTCCCTAATGTCAAGATAAAACATATCTCTACGTACATCTATTCACTAATAAATGAATATCGCTATATAGCCTCTGAAAGAGTTTATGTGATAAACTATTGTGAACATTCTTCTCATATCAAGTGGCTAGTTTCATAAGCCATAAAATCTTTGGAATTAGGCTGACCCAGACTTGAATGAAAACAGATTGTATATAAGCAATATTATCTTTAAGTTGGATACAACCATATACACTCCAGTGCTAGTTATGAGGATCAAGTGAAATATAATATACATACATGCCTGGCATATAGTTAACTGTTAAATGTTAGACACTGATCCACTCATAAAATTTTTAAAAAATAACTCTTATATTCTAAAAGTACACCATCCAGCTTGAAGTTTCTCTGTGACTACTCTCAGATGAGGCAGATCCTTTGGAGGGGGTCACAGGTAGTTTGTAGTCAACCTCATTCATAAAACACTTAGTAGATGCAAAGTGCTATAGTAAGAGCCCCCGAGATACACATAACCCACACAGCAAATCATTAACTGTGTGTTTAAGGACTTTTAAATTTGTCTTGAGAGTTCCCTGGTGGTCCAGTGGTTAAGACTCTGTGCTTTCACTGCAGGAAGGGTGGGTGACCCCAGGTTGAGGCTCTAAGATCCTGTATGACACTTTTGTTATTCAGTCACTCAGGTGGGTCCAGCTCTTTGTGACCTGATGAACTGCAGCACCCTAAGGCTTCCCTGTGTTTCACTATCTCCTGCAGTTTTCTCAAACTCATGTCCATTGAGTTTGCCATAGCACAGTCCAAAACAGAAAAAAAAAAAAAAAGCCTTGTACACCAACCAGGCCAAAATAATTCAATTAAAAGAATTCTGAAATAGATCACCAGTCCAGGTTCAATGCATGAGACAGGGTGTTCAGGGCTGGTGCACAGGGATGACCCTAAGGGATGGGATGGGGAGGGAGGTGGGAGGGGGGTTCCAGATGGGGAACACATGTACACCCGTGGCTGATTCATGTCAATGTATGGCAAAACCACTACAATATTGTACAGTAACTAGCCTCCAATTAAAATTTAAAAAAGATTCTGGATGCAGTTTTTGTTTTGTTTTGTTTTGGTTTTTGTTTTGCCACACCACATGGCCTGTGGGATCTTAGTTCCCCCATCAGGAACTGAACCTGCCCTTGGCATTAAAAGCATGGATTCCTAATCACTGGACTGCCAAGAAATTCCCCGGATGCAGCATTTTAAAAAAGCACAGGACAGGAGTAGAGAAACGCTGGAGTCCAGTCTAATTTACTCTAACCAAAAGATAGAGTTGAGGTGGGGGAAAGGGAAATGGGATATTAGCCATTTGATCTAAGTAAAATATTACAAGAAATCTCAAAGGTTCTAGAAGTATCACAGGGGTTCCAGAATATTTATGCATTTGAGATTAATTGCAACTTTTCAAGGAGACTGTCTATAACAATGCTTTATTTTACACTTGATGAATCCACATCTTTCATTTCAACAAACAAATAAACTGGGGTACTTTCTATGTGACACAAAGTAGGGTTTTTTATTATTTATTTATTTGGCTGCACCAGGTCTTAGTTGCCGCATGTGGGATCTTTCATCTTTGTTTCCACATGTGGGATCTAGTTTCTGAACCAGGGATTGAACCTGGGTCCCCAGCATTGGGAGCAGGGAGCCTTAGCCACTGCACCACCAGGGAAGTCCCCAAGGTAGTTTCCATAATGAACTTCAATCAATACTGTCGGTACTTTCAGGGTTGCTACTAGCTTACTTCGGTAAGAGTCAGGAAAAGGGACAGGTGCAGTCAAGCAGGTGCACAGATTAACCAGACTACAGCATCGTCAAGCAAAGAACAAGTATTCTTTTCTTCAGGCAGATGCAACCCTGCACCAGCCTGGCACATAGTTTGATTGGAGGGAAGGGGGAATGTGAGCTGGATTTCAGGCCCTACTCACTTCCCTAGCCAAGAGTTTTAATCAGTGGACAAACCATACAGCTAATATGCAATGGCCCTGAACACAATGGCAAGGCCCTGTTACAACTTTCTTATCACGTCCATATATAGGATTCATTCATCCAACCATCTGAGGAAAATATGCTCTTTGGAGCTACAGAGTGAAAAGGAATTCGCATTCTCTTAGGGGGTATAATACATGTACCAAAAATCACTACACTGTAAGGCAAAAAGTTATGAATCACAAATGAAAAGACTAATGAAATGCCAAAAAACTCAGGAAAGCCAAACCGTACTTATATCTTGAGGAATCACAGAAGGTTTCAGAGAAAAGGTGCACTGAACCCAGTTCTGAATGATGGGTAGCATTTGGTCACATGGAGAGAGGAACAGAGGATTTAGGAAGTGCAAGATGTAAATAACAAACAACAATCTAGTTTATCAGAAGCAAATGCTATGTGAATGACAGTAAAAAGAAAAACAGGTTGGGACTAGATTATGAAGAGTTTCTAATACTAGGCTAATGAGTTTAACCGTTAATTTGTGGGCTATGAGGAGAGCCATGAGGAAATCAAACTCTTTCATGAGTATGAATTTAGAAGAGTAAAAAAGAATCAAAAAGGTAGAGAAATAGGCGGAGATGAAATGAAAGGCAATTGTACTAGTCTAGGATGACAATGCGGAGAAGGCAATGGCACCCCACTCTAGTACTCTTGCCTGGAAAATCCCATGGGCGGAGGAGCCTGGTAGGCTGCAGCCCATGGGGTCACGAAGAGTCAGACACGACTGAGCGACTTCACTTTCACTTTTCACTTTCATGCATTGGAGAAGGAAATGGCAACCCCCTCCAGTGTTTTTGCCTGGAGAATCCCAGGGATGGCGGAGCCTGGTGGGCCGCCGTCTATGGGGTTGCACAGAATTGGACACGACTGAAGCAACTTAGCAGCAGCAGCAGGATGACAATGTGGAGAAGGCAATGGCAACCCACTCCAGTACTCTTGCCTGGAAAGTCCCATGGGCGGAGGAGCTGGTAGGCTGCCGTCCATGGGGTCGCACAGAGTCGGACACGACTGAAGCGACTTAGCAGCAGCAGCAGCAGGATGACAATGAAACTAAGTACACAGTGGGAAGGAGAGGACTACGTGACTGTCAGAGACGAAAGATTTGGCCACTGAGTAAATGTAGGTGGGTAATGGAGAGAACAAACAGGATGATGAGTTTCCATGCCTATGTGAGAGTAGNGGTAGGCTGCCGTCCATGGGGTCGCACAGAGTCGGACACGACTGAAGCGACTTAGCAGCAGCAGCAGCAGGATGACAATGAAACTAAGTACACAGTGGGAAGGAGAGGACTACGTGACTGTCAGAGACGAAAGATTTGGCCACTGAGTAAATGTAGGTGGGTAATGGAGAGAACAAACAGGATGATGAGTTTCCATGCCTATGTGAGAGTAGATGGGTAATATCTTCAGAGTAAATAAGGGCCGGAGAAGAAAAAACAAATCTTTACACAATAACAACTTGCTTTTATGTAACAAGTTTGAGATGCCAGCAAGACTTCTGGATATAGATGTTTACAGAGGCAGTTGAACACACAGAACTAGGAGAGAAAATAGAGTCAGAGATATACATCGGGGGTCACTCATGCTGCCTATCCAATGTGTGCTCAACTGCTCATGCTTGTCCAATTCTTTGCGACACCATGGACTGCTAGCAGCTAGGGTCCTCTGTCCATGGGATTTTCCAGCAAAGAATACTGGAACGGGTTGCCATTTCCTACTCCAAGGGATCTTTCTGACCCAGGGATCGAACCCTCACTTCCTATGTCTCCTTCATTGGCAGGCAGATTCTTTACCACTGTGCCACCTGGGAAGTCAATGCAATATGAGAGACCAACAAGAAAGACAAGAACAAACCTTTAAAGAACATGTGCAGGTGGTGGTAGGGAAAAACAGTGACCAAAGACATCACAGTCAGAGAAGGAAAGGAGAACCGGAAGAGTATACTGTCACTACCACCAAAAATCAGAGCATCAAGAATGTGAAGTGCGCAATAACAGTCCTGAACACTGCAGAGCAGGGATGAGCACCCTGCGTCCACCTGTAACCGAACCGCCAAGGCTCGCTCTCAGTTCTTACAAACCAAAAGTATTAGGGGAAACAGTGATATCCAAAGAAGTAGGACAAGGAAGGGGACCTTTAAGTATTCATATTCCCCTAAAATCCTGAAATATGGGCTGATCAGTTCAGTTCAGTCACNTGCCTTGACGTACTCCTTTTCCTGTTTGGAGCCAGTCTGTTGTTCCATGTCCAGTTCTAACTGTTGCTTCCTGACCTGTATATAGGTTTCTCAAGAGGCAGGTTAGCTGGTCTGGTATTCCCATCTCTTTCAGAATTTTTCACAGTTTATTGTGATCCACACAGTCAAACGCTTTGACATAGTCAATAAAGCAGAAGTAGATGGGGGATTAGAATGGAATAGGTACTTTTTCAGCTATCCTGGAGTGTTTTCACTGTTTCTTAATTTAAACAGTTAAAACTGATTAAACATTTCTTTTTTCTAAAACAATGATCAACATTCTGCATTTATTCATTCAGTCGAAAATTTGAAGTTATTTTCTCTACATGACACTTTTTTCCTTTTCACTCCTAGTGTTTACTAAAGGACAAGTCACAACAGGACAGTACAGAATGCTTGCCAAGAGAGGTGGATATGTCTGGATTGAAACTCAAGCAACTGTCATATATAACACTAAGAACTCTCAGCCCCAGTGCATTGTATGTGTAAATTATGTTGTGAGGTAAGCTTGGAAAATAAATATTTGGGGGCAGCAAGTAGTAAGTCTTTGAATGCTCTTTTCTTTTATAGAAAAGATTATAAAGGATAACTGAATTTTTATTTTCACATTTCTACCCAATTACAGTTTTCAGTATTCCGACCTGAGTTTCTAGGCCAGCTATCTTTCACTGATTCCACTAATTACCATCAGTAGCTAGTCATCCCCATCCTTTTTACTCCCATTTGAAAAAAGTCCTTGAAAAAATACCACATCCCTGATGGATTTGTTTGTTCTAGTCATACAGCTATCATCATAAACTATCTCAAGGCAATTATATTATTTTTATAAAAAGAATTCTGGCCCTGGAATAGTTATGTTTGTGTCATAGCTTTGTCCCTCATTAGTTCCATGACTTGGGGAAATCTCATTTCTTCTCTGAATTTCATCCATTTAGGAAAAATGATAAAACTTACCTCAAAGGTTAAAATGAGGATTAAGTGAAGTTATTTGTGAGATTACTGTAAAAGGCTGTATGATGGGACACATGACTCTTGTGTATTCATAAACTCTTCTCTTAGCGGACTGGCTTGTGAATATTGTGGCTATCAAATTTCAGCTTGTTGACCTCTATGACACAAACCTCCTCCATTCTAGCAATTATCATTTTGTATTTTAATTGTTTGCACAACTACTTTCACATTGGGTTTTACACTGCCTAAGGCAAGGGTTAGATATTTTGAACTTTTTGAATCTTTACTTCATTTAGTAAACACTTACAGTTTGTTGATTAAAGCAGCAGTGGTTCAGCGGTAAAGAATCCGCTTGCAGATGCCGGAGACCTGAGTTTGATCCCTGGGTCAGGAACATCCCCTGGAAAAGGAAATGGCAATCCACTCCAGGATTCTTTTCTGGGAAATCCCATGGATAGAGGAACCTGGTGGACTACAGTCCATTGGGTTGCAAAAGGGTTGGACATAACTTGGCAACTAAACAACAACAAAATTAAGTGAAACATGAAGATGGAGCTGTTGTTCATCATCCCTCTTCAACTCTATCCTATAGGTGGTATCACAGATCATTTTCTTACCACCAAAGGAAAAACAGTGCCCCTCTGAGAAGGACCTTCGTCATTTATCTTTACATCTTAATATTCTAGGACCATCCTTAGATCATGCTTCATATATTAGTGTCCAAGAATTCTGTGTTAATTTCATTCCATGTGGGCACAAAAGATCTGTTTATTGTCCTACATGTACTTGACTATTACATTTCTTTGTCACCACCAGTCTTCTCAAAGGGATAGCTGAAGTTTCTTAACTGAAATTAATCAAATATTTGAATTATCTTGTATTGTGAATTTTAATAGGTCTTTATTTCATATTTTGGATTTTAAACCCTGAACATGACCAGGTAGGCATGAGAGATGTTTTAAGGCATCATTCCATAAAGCAGAATTTTGAATTTTTTTGAGAGACATTTCAGAGTCCTTCTCCTCCAACATTGTGTCAAGTGCTCATTTAAGAATTACTAATCTCTCTTTTTTGACAGTGGTATTATTCAGCACGACTTGATTTTCTCCCTTCAACAAACAGAATGTGTCCTCAAACCAGTTGAATCTTCAGACATGAAAATGACTCAGCTATTCACCAAAGTTGAATCAGAAGATACAAGCAGTCTCTTTGATAAACTTAAGAAGGAGCCTGATGCTTTAACTTTGCTGGCCCCAGCTGCTGGAGACACAATCATATCTTTAGATTTTGGCAGCAATGGTGGGTCTTTAGTTATTTTGTTAATTGCCTAAACTTTACCATTTGTTGTTGATGATCATTTGGACATTGTGGCCTTTGGCCCTGTGATTTGGAGACTGTGTTCCACAGTGCTTTTAGGGCGTCTCTCCTTCCCACTTCTGATTGCTCTCAGCTGCTCTTTTTCTGTACCCTGCTGTCATGTCTTCTGCACAAGTGGGCAGTTATATGCAGCAGCCATAAGTTGAGCTGAAGAATAAGGTGTCGTACCATAGTATCAGATATTGAGAAAGAAAGCTAATTTCAAACTAGGTTAAACTTTAATGAGTAAAAGGTATGAGAAGGTTGGAATGCAGGGGTTTTTATGCTATAGATTACAGAAGTTGTCAGTAGTGGATTGGTAGGATAACTCAGACTTACAGTTATACCATAGTATCTGCAGACGTTTAGATTAAGTAAAATTTGGTAACATTTTTGTTACTTAAGTCAACTAGACAAACCTTTTGTAAGAGGGGACATAAATTTCTGTATATGTTAAAATCTAGGTAATCTTTCCCCTACAGACACAGAGACTGATGACCAACAACTTGAGGAAGTTCCATTGTATAATGATGTAATGCTCCCCTCATCTAACGAGAAATTGCAGAATATAAATTTGGCAATGTCTCCATTACCTGCTTCTGAAACTCCAAAGCCACTTAGAAGTAGTGCCGACCCTGCACTCAACCAAGAAGTTGCGTTAAAGTTAGAACCAAATCCAGAATCACTGGAACTTTCTTTTACCATGCCCCAGATTCAAGATCAGCCAGCTAGTCCTTCTGATGGAAGCACCAGACAAAGTTCACCTGAGGTAGGTGTCATAATATAATTAGAAAAGGATAACTTATAGATTTTAATGTTTGGGGATGTATTTGTAAATTTGAATCACGTGTCATAGTTTTGTTTGTGTGACTTTTAGCACTTTTAAAATTACTGCAAAAGCTATGCCTAACTTTGACCTCAGTCCCATGTTTCAGGCTCAAAAACAGTCAGGAATGTGGGAAGGAGATGCCTTAACATAAGGCAAAAGGTAAAACATACATTGCTCCTCTGTGTATTTAATATCAGTAGGACAATAAAATTCTTGAATTTAGACATCCACAGAGGACAATACTGTGTGCTTATGATCGCTCCAAGCCCATTCATATTACCCTTTGAGTTGGAGAATTATCCAGTAGCAAAGGGCTTTGCCTAGTTTAGTACAATTTCCATCACTGTATTGACATTCTATGTAAGTATTATATGAAAATGCCAAGTCTTACCCACAGTAAAAACTTTATATTAAATTTAAGTTCTGTCTTGATATTAGTTTTCTCATATAAAAACAATCTTTAAAGGCTAGCTGGGCCAAGACTGACGGTATCAAATAGGACTCTGTATCCCAATCTAGACATACTTGATTTCAGAGCTTCTTATGTCTAAAAACATGCTCATGGACGGGGACTACTCATATTTGAGTATTATGAGTTGATAAATGAGGCTCAATTAAGCCTTAAAAAGTGATACAGTATTTTACATTAAATACTTATTCATTCAAACTGGCAAGCTAAAAGTAGGAGATCTGACATGTCATAGCCTTCCAGAGAATGTATCTATTCTCTGGGGGCTCAGGCAAAAAAGGAATCATTTTGTTTCTAATCCAACCAAACTAAATCTAACAAAAATGTTAAGAGGGGGAAGGCAAAAGTTTATGCTTAGAATATACAGCTATCGTTTTTTGGTTAGAATTCTTGCTGAAAATTAAACTAGTACTACATTCATTAAGGTGAATACAAGTTAAGAACTTCAGTCTGCAGCCCTGTCCCTACCCCAGCCCCCAGATTTGCTGTGCGATTTTTAGGTAGATCACTATAGCAACATGTCCTCAGTACACAGCTAGATTCCAGTGAGTGTATCATCCAGTTATTGGCCAGCCAGGTACCATTGGGAGTTGAACTATTAGGTGAGTTTTATTCTTTAGAATAAGCAGATAAACACATCTTTTAATTTTATAAATGATGTTATGTACAGTTAGAAATGGATATATTGACAAAATTATAAGTTTAAAATTTTAATTTCTCACTAGTTAGATAATTTGATAGAAGAGAAGAGTTCTGTTGTGTATTCTCTGAGATGAGGTTTGCAAATTCTAACAACTAGCAAAACATTTATCCAAGCTTCCTCAGAGAAAAGTAAAATATATAAATTCTTTTTACAGCCTAACAGTCCCAGTGAATATTGTTTTGATGTGGATAGTGATATGGTCAATGAATTCAAGTTGGAATTGGTAGAGAAACTTTTTGCTGAAGATACAGAAGCAAAGAATCCATTTTCCACTCAGGTATATAAACTTGTTTATTATATATATTTTCTATTAACATTTATTTATTAATTTTTATTCTCAAGTGGCTTTGGATTTAACTTGTTTTTGCTTCATAAGGTATGGCCATTGTAAAAACTCATGTATCTTGTTTTAAAGGACACTGATTTAGACTTGGAGATGTTAGCTCCTTATATCCCAATGGATGATGACTTCCAGTTACGTTCCTTTGATCAGTTGTCACCACTGGAAAACAGTTCTACAAGTCCTCAAAGTGCAAGCACAAATACAGTATTCCAGCCCACCCAAATGCAAGAACCTCCTATAGCCACCGCCACTACCACAGCCACCAATGATGAATTGAAAACAGTGACAAAAGATGGTATGGAAGACATTAAAATACTGATTGCATTTCCATCTCCTCCCCACGTACCTAAAGAACCTCCTTGTGCCACAACGTCACCATATAGTGATGCTGGAAGTCGGACAGCCTCACCCAGCAGAGCAGGAAAAGGAGTCATAGAACAGACAGAAAAATCTCATCCAAGAAGCCCTAATGTGTTATCTGTCGCTTTGAGTCAAAGGTATTTATATGTACATAACATTAAACTTACAGTTTGGTCATTATTCTTAAGGAATTGTGTATGATGGTAAATTATTTTTAACATAGCAAACTTTTTCATATTTATACTTTAAGGAACATAAAATTAACATGAATTCTGAACTTAAAACAAGCACTCAAAAAACTGTTTCTAAATTAGCTTGTATATCACTTTATAGTCACATCACTTATCTAAATGTAGGAGTAGGAGGGTCTTCTAATACCTCTAAAAATAAAATCCAGCCAGTTAAGTTCTGTAAATGTACAAAAACTGGCCCAGTTTCTTGTAATTGCTTAAACCAGACCAGTTAACTATCCTCTCTGAGCTCTTTTTAAGCTCACCTGAAGAAAAGCCGTCCCAACTTAAGTGTGTGTGTTAGTTGCCCAGTTGTGTCCAACTCTTTCCAACCCCATGGACTGGAGCCTACCAGGCTCCTCTGTCCCTGGAATTCTCCAGACAAGAATACTAGAGTGGATAGCCATTTCCTTCTCTAGGGGATCTCTCAACCAGGGACCAAACCCGGGTCTCCTGCACTGTAGGCAGATTCTTTACCATCTGAGCCACCAGGGAAGCCATTCCAGCTTAAGGGTATTAATAATTCTCCATTCCAGATTGAACTTGATGATCTTCAGTCCTCAGCATTCAATATAGATACTTAATAAGCATTTTAAAATTTTGGATGTATAGTTACAGCTATATTTATACACACACATATATATAGTAGATAGATAACTATGTAGTTACATATAACCATATTATAACTATTGCGTTTTGTTTTTCCTTTTTATTTATAGAACACTAGCTGTATCACAGATTAAATAGGTTGGTTTTTGGAGGGTGGTTTGTACTAGGCCTTGGTTGCAGCATGTGGGACCTAGAGATCAAACCCTTAAAGTTGGAAATGGATATATTGATAAATACATCCATTGGGTGTGCCAAGTCTTAATTCTTAGACCACCAGGGAAGTCCCTAAGTATTAAAATGGGTTTGTAAGAGGTACAGTAGGAATTTAAGCATGTTTTATGACATTGTTCTATGGAGTTAATTTGAGCAAACATATGGACACCACCAAAATTTTAAGTTATAATTTTGGTGTATGATTTGCAATAGGATTTGATGTATTTTAAAAATGAGGCTATAGTCAGAGAAAACCAGTCAGTGGGGCAGTGTGTGGGGGACAGAAACGATTCCTTCTCCACAGTGCCTAGACTGAGATATTAATAGCAATAGGAAAAAGTACTGCCATAGCCAGAGCTTATGGCTTTTTCTCCCGCCCTGCATCACTACTTTGACCTAGAATGCTAGTGGAGACCTTTTCCTGGAACTTGGAAAAGATCTTGCAACTTTAAATTAACAAAGTATTCTACATTACTTTTCTACTGTATCACCAACCAACTTTGGAGCTCCTCTGGGCAATGACAGTGTTACTAATATTTAACTCAGTACCTAACATGTACTTGCTTTATAAATGGTTATTGGATGAAGAAAATAATGAACTTAGCAACAGAATTAGCAATAATCTGTAATTTATAGTTACAGAGATGAGATTTTTCAGTTTTCTAAATAAGTATGTACTTGTCAAAACCAAAGTCCAACAAACATCTAGTCAAATTAACAATTTTTTTTTACATTAGTTCCAATACAGTATGCACTAAACACTTTAAGAAATGAATTTACCTTTCAGAACTATATGGAGGCTTTTTCTTTACTACCTCTCTTGGTAATTTGAAAAAAATCAAAGTGCTGTATTAAACCAGACAACCTGAAGTTTTAAAGATTGAAAATAAACTATTAAAAGTACTACTACTAAGATGATATTTACATGATAGACTGAGTTATCCTTAATAAAGATAACATGTATATAAAAATTAAAATATGCCTGTCTATATATTGAAGGTTTTATAGAATTTTTTAAAAATACCAAACAAGACTGCATGTAGGAGAGCAGTTAGAGTAGTACCTCACTTACCCATACGCCATTCTCAACTAGATGAACAGAGCAAGGATCTGTTATCATTATGTTGGGGTTCAGGCTAGGGAGCTGGTTCTTGAAGAGACAAAACATAACAAAATCGATGTACTTGACACATAAAACAGTTCTTTACTGTTTACTATTAATTTTAAATACATAGTTCAAGTTTGATAATCAGATCAATACCGAGGGCAAAACAGCTTAGTGGGAAGATCACTGGGAAGGAGAGTGGGTATTAGGAGACCTACAGTGTACTTCCATATTTGCAGCTAATTAGGAACAGAGCAAGTTACCTAACAGGCCTCAATTTTTTCATTTATAAAATATGTATTATATACGTGTATTATCTTGGGGACTAGAGCAAAGGTAAAATGAACTAATGAAGATGCTGCTGCTGTTGCTGCTAAGTCACTTCAGTCGTGTCCGACTCTGTGTGACCCCATAGACGGCAGCCCACCAGGCTCCCCCATCCCTGGGATTCTCCAGGCAAGAATACTGGAGTGGGTTGCTATTTCCTTCTCCAATGCATGAAAGAGAAAAGTGAAAGTGAAGTCGCTCAGTCTGTCCGACTGTTAGCGACCCCATGGACTGCAGCCCACCAGGCTACTCCGTCCATTGGATTTTCCAGGCAAGAGTACTGGGGTGGGGTGCCATTGCCTTCCCCGAATGAAGATGCAATGTTTTATAAACAGTGAAAGCATTATTCGAATGTGAAACTGATCTTATATTACAGTAGTCCCAAGAATATGTATGTATTAGGTGGAATGAAAGGCCAATATTTAACTCTTTAACATCAATTTAGTTCTGTTCACTTTTGTTTTATAGATAGGGTAATGAATAGGAAATTTTGTTTTAAAAAATAAGCTTTGACTTTTAGGGCAATAAACTTTAGTATAATCAGGAAAACTCTTATGTATAACATATCCCTTAATGTTGGAAAATAGGCATTATATATTTTGTTTAAAAAGCTAATGGGATATTTTTAAAATAAATAAAACAACCATATTTTTTATTAAAAAATTGTTTGCAGAACTACTGCTCCTGAGGAAGAACTAAATCCAAAGATACTAGCTTTGCAGAATGCTCAGAGAAAGCGAAAAATTGAACATGATGGTTCACTTTTTCAAGCAGTAGGAATTGTAAGTGTGACAGCATGTTTGCTTTTCTATTCTAGCTGATGTGCTATTTCTGAGTTAGATATATAGGTAACTCCTTGTATCTTCCAAATACTAATGTTACATTCTCAGAAGTTACACATTGGTTTCTTTCACTTTGTACATGTTCTTTTTTAAAAGTACAAACATTTAATGAGTACGGTCTCGAAAAATTCCAAACGCTAGAGATGTGTTTAGAGTAAGTATAGTTCTTCCGTCATTCCACACCCAGTATCACTACCAAGTCTCTTTCTCTTCCCTTTTGGTTACTTTCCCTTCTTACCCACAGAACACAGTCAGTGCTAGTATAACACATACTGATATTTTCAGACCAAATTAACTGGAAAGCATTTTTACATAGTTGTCATATGAGTGGCAAATGAATTTATCACAGCAGTATTAAAAAATAGAATTTAAATAACTGAGAGCAGTCTTTAAGAATATTGCCTATGTATTGTTAGCAAATTTATACTGATTTCAAAGTCTGTGATTAAAAAATTCAGCGTAGTAAAATTGAAATAATTTTACTGTTTTCAGGGAACATTATTACAGCAACCAGATGATCGTGCAACTACCACATCACTTTCTTGGAAACGTGTAAAAGGATGCAAATCTAGTGAACAGAATGGAATGGAGCAAAAGACAATTATTTTAATACCCTCTGGTTAGTTTACTCTTTCTTCCATTAAATATCACAAAGAGAATTAAAGTATATGAAACTTTTATTTAGGAGCTTTACTCCAAGTGAGAGTGATTTCCATTCCTTACCAGGATTAAAAAGTAAGGTTGCATTTTATTTGATCAGTAATAGTTTCCAGATGGAGCTCTGAATTATCTTTGATCTGTGTCTGTGTGCTATCAATAATGAATAGAAGCTGAAACTTGTACATTTTAATGCCTTTTTCTAAATTGGTTTAAATCACTCCTCTGCGCCTTCAAGGTTCTTTTAAACAGTTGTGACATAGCACCAGTAATGCTTGTTTGTACTTTCTTGATTATATAATTGTAGTTTTGCCTAACAGACTAAAAACCCTTCTAGAGCTAACTGTCCTTATTTTCCCCAATACCTAGTGTATAGTTGCTGTTTAATAATATTCATTGACTAGATGAATGAATACTTAGATATATATCTCTGTTTTTCAGATTTAGCATGTAGACTGCTGGGGCAATCAATGGATGAGAGTGGACTACCACAGCTGACCAGTTATGATTGTGAAGTTAATGCTCCTATACAAGGCAGCAGAAACCTACTGCAGGGTGAAGAATTACTCAGAGCTTTGGATCAAGTTAACTGAGCTTTTTCATAATCTCATTCCTTTTTTTGGACACTGGTGGCTCATTACCTAAAGCAGTCTATTTATATTTTCTATATCTAATTTTAGAAGCCTGGCTACAAATACTGCACAAACTCAGTTCAGTTTTGATCCCCTTTCTACTTAATTTACATTAATGCTCTTTTTTAGTATGTTCTTTAACGCCAGATCACACACAGCACATTTTCATAGTTCTTCGGTATTTAAACCATTGCATTGCAGTAGCATCATTTTTAAAATGCACCTTTTTATTTATTTATTTTGGGCTAGGGAGTTTGTCCCTTATCGAATTATTTTTAATAAGATGCCAATATAATTTTTTAAGAAGGCTGTAACCTTTCATCATGATGAGTTTAAAAAATTTTTACTCAGTTTTTTCACATTTTACATAAACAATAATGATTTGCCAGCAGTACATGGTAGCCGCAATTGCACAATATATTTTCTTAAAAAAATACCAGCAGTTACTCATGCAATATATTCTGCATTTATAAAACTAGTTTTTAAGAAGAAATTTTTTTTGGCCTATGAAATTATTAAACCTGGAACCTGACATTGTTAATCATATAATAATGATTCTTAAATGCTTGTATGATTTATTATTTAAATGGGTAAAGCCATTTACATGATATAGAAAGATATACATATATCTGGAAGGTATGTGGCATTTATTTGGATAAAATTCTCAATTCAGAGAAATGATTTGATGTTTCTGTAGTCACTTTGCCAGCTCAAAAGACAATACCCTATCTGTAGTTGTGGAAGTTTATGCTAATATTGTGTAATTGATATTAAACCTAAATGTTCTGCCCACCCTGTTGGTATAAAGGTATTTTGAGCAGATTGTGAACAAAAAAAAAAAATCATGCTTTGTTAGCAAAATTGCCTAGTAATGTTAATTTGCTCAAAATTTGATGTTTGGTTTTATGCACTTTGTCGCTATTAACATCCTTCTGTTTTCATATAGATTTCAATAATTGAGTAATTTTAGAAGCATTATTTTAGAAATATATAGTTGTCACAGTAAACATCTTGTTTTTCTATGTGCATTGTACAAATTTTTCATTCCTTTTGCTCTTTGTGGTTGGATCTTCTAACACTAACTGTATTGTTTTGTTACATCAAATAAACATCTTCTGTGGACCAGGCCCCCTTTGACCAGCTTTTATGTTAAAATAATATTTGTTTCAACACCTCCAACTCATAAAATTGTTTACCAACAGTTTAAGTATTTTATATTACATTATTCTTGCTATTTCTACATTTACCCTATTGCCATCACTTTAATTTATACTGTGTCCCTAAATGTAATGTTAAATAATAACAAACCATAATATTCTACTGTAAAAAATATGCTCTTAGAAAACTGTCATTTATGAATTTATGGACCTTTAATTTATTAAAGTAAAACAAAATTTTAATGTTTTAATATGAATGGGGTTAATGAAACAAATCCTTAACGTTATAGTTACATAATTTTGTAAGGGTTAAAAGTTCCTTGTAAGATTTCCAATCTTATTTTCACTCACAGATGAAGCTATTTAGACCTTGAATGATAAAGGATTTGTCCAAGCCTTAAAGGTAATAAATGGCAGACCAAAGATTTAAACTTAGGTCTTCTGACTCTTAATATGAAACTAGAAAAACCTTGCTTTGTTTCTGCCTTAATGATACTGTATGTTTTAAAATTTTTTAATAGCTTTATTCATTTTCCTATGTTCTAAAAATAGCATTTTTTTAAACTGTAAAAGTATACATTCTCACTTAAAATTTAACAACTCAGCACAAAAAGATATAACAAACAGTGAATCCTTGCTCCTAAAAGTAACTACAGATTATTTTTATGGATAAATTAAATCCTTACAGAGCCTTAGGCCCAGTATACTGAGGTTACAGGAATATCCTGAATAAAATTAAGCCGAAGACCTTAAGTGGCTGTTTTTAATCTTAGAATGAAGAAAATGTAATTACAATTACATGAAAGTTTGGGAACAAACGTTTACTAAGACTCAATCTAAGTTTTGTGAGGCATTTGCATATTTCACTGCAAATACCATGATCCAAAGTGCTTCTGAATTTAATTACAGATAGTACTGGAGGTGGTATTTTAGAATAAAGTAGTTGCTTAATATTCCCAGTTGAAATTAAAAACATTCTCATTTTGGTAGCAAATTAAGCTGAAATCTAGAAGTTTATGATTTTCAAGTATTTAGTAATGGTCAGATCTGTAATGACCAAGAGTAGGAAAATGACATTTGGGAGCAATGATTTAGATGAGAAAGCCACTTTGAAAGGACAGTGCAGCTGGAAGAAAACAAGTATCCACCCCGCTCATTTAGAAAACGAGCCCCCTGGAGTGCTTGAAGCTGTTTTAAAAAGCAGAGCCAGTCCTTCCTCCAGCAGCGTGCCAGCCTCTTTGAGACCATCACAAATGTCTTTATAATGTCTTCATCCAAGTATAGCCCTACCCCAGCAACCATAGATAGACCTGTAATGTCTCCCTTCCTTATGCATGGCTATAGTTTCCCCTTCTCTGATGCTGATGTGAATGAATGACCATAGTGTTCTTTTCACATCTGAAAAAAGTATGGCAAAGGAGTTTGGTGTATTTTGTTCATTTGTTCTAAGTTTCACTGTTCACTTTGGAACTGAAAGAGTTCCACGGAGATTCTACCACTGCTGCGTACAAGTTTTAGATTAAGAGTTAAAATGAACCTAATGTCTGTTAGCACTCTGCTAAGCTTTTTGCGTGTTATCTCACAATCTTCCAAAAACCCTATGAATTAGGACCTGTATTTCATTTTGTAGATGACAAAAGTCTTGGAGAGGTAGCCAGAGATTCAGAGCCTCTGTTGGGGTGCTAGCCAGTCCAGTAAAACCCTACCCCTCTCCCCATTAACTGTTTAAATGACAAATATCAATAGAAAGCAATAGGGATGTAGGGAACTGGGGGTGGTAGTGCAATCACAGAGGACATCGAGGGGATGCTCTATGAGAAAAAAGGCAAGACAAATGGAAATGAATAAAAGTATTCTGGTGCTATTTAGTGAGTTTTGAGTTTGAACTAGAGATTCAGGTGTCTGCTTATGGTGACATTAACTCACAGGTAAATGAGGTGGTTTATGAAAAGCACAGTGATAAACTATAAAAGGCCACATGAATATTGGTATGGTTTTGTCAGCGCTATTTGATATAAAGGCATGCTAGACGCATTTATTTTCTTTTAAGCTTGTGTTAACCTCAAAACTACCATTTCTAAATTTCGATTTCTCTTTACAACCTTTAAAAAAAAAAAAAAAAAAAAAAAAGGATGAACTTAAAGTTACAGGGTTTGCTGAAACCTAAGCATTCTAAAAGTTCAAATTTCTAATGTAGCAACGTCGAAAACAAGTTGCAACGAATACAAAAAAAAAAAATTAACAACGGGGTTTGATTAAAACCTTTGCAAATATGTTAGCTAAAACCAACAAAAATGTAAAGAAAAAAATGTTACTCGGGTGTTTTTTTAAGTCTGTTACTAACCACTTCGCTCGTATTTCATCCCTTTAAATAGTGCTGAACCTGTTGTCCCAGATCATTTTACAGACAATTAGTTCAATCTGTAGGATCTGAAATAAAATAGTCTCCTTGTAAGACAAAAGCTACACTTTACCACTACCTCCTATGAACACCTTCTGGAGCTTTGTTGTGTTCACACCTTTCCGAGCTTTGGACATAATTTTTATTCTTACCTGTAGTGGACGGTTTTATCCAAGACGCTGCTCAGACACCCGATCTCCTTGTACTATTTAATTTCTTTTATTCCCTTTTCTTGGCTCCATTCCCGGACGGAGAGGAAAGACAGGTGCCTGAGAGCGGCAGTGATCAGACCCTCAGCGGGGAAAATAGCGAGGATGCGGAAGGGACAGGCTACCCCTTCTGTTTCTAGCGCCCTAGTGCCTACATGATAAGGATGTGAAACGTGAGCCGCCCAAAGAAACTTCTCCAAATCCCGCCCGCCGCCCTGCAGGCCACGCCCCAGTACGTGCTGGGGCGCAGCACCGCAGCCCTGGCCCCTCCCCGGGACTGGGGGCCGGCGCGAGGCAGCAGGAGCGGCGCGTGGAGCCGCTGCCCCAGGCTCCCGCCTACGTGTGG